>CM052441.1:26080283-26203957 GCA_028533085.1 Varecia variegata
AGAGTTCCACTGAACTTGCAGGGACAAATGAGTCAACATCCATCTGCTTACCTTGGCAAACACTTTTATAGTTAGCACAGCAGTCTTTTCTCTGCAAACAGTCATCTGAACACGAGCAAAGGCTAGACTCTAATCTGGTCTCCCCACAACGAAATTTATTGCATGTCCATATTTGAGCTGTGAAATAACACAATTCATTGCTCAGCATTTATACATTTCCAATAGTAAGATAAGTATCCTACACATAAGGTATGAATTTCATGCATTTCTTTCTGCATTATTATAACAGTCAAATTCATGGTTTATTAATATTTGCATTAATAAATGAAAATGTATAATACCAAATGAGGGGCGACCTACCACTTTTCTGCATTAGCATAGGTGGCAGAGAGAAATGCAGCTTTATAAGCTGCAACTTCAGTCTACTTAGCAGGTACACTGTGAGTTTAGAGAAGCACTGAACAACTGGCCCTTTCCCATCCAAGGGCAGGAGCTCCCCATGGTGCAGAATCACTAGCCCTGACTGATTATTGCCACCCAAGAGCACCTTTACCCAGCCTTGTCTAAAGAAAGACAGCAAGGAAGAGAGTGACAACAGAAGTAATAAGAGCACAGTCATATATATATAGCCAGTGAGAATGTAGGCAGGTCAGGGTCCCTCCCAGTGGACAGTGACAGAAGTGGCAGAGCAGCTCCCACCCACGTCTCTGGGGTTCTCTCAGGCTTAGAATGGATAGGTTTAAATAAATCCGATTGCTAAAAGCAGCAAGAGCCTGGAGGAAGGCTGTGCCCACTACCACCTGCTAGGAAACAGTGACTAAATAGTAAACATCAGCCCTGTGCTTAGACAAACAAGTGGGATAGGTGACTGCAGTGTGCTTGAGCTGTGCATAGAATTCTTCATTCCCAGCATTTATTGTTTACTTAGAAAGGATTTTTGGAGATTAAGGAAAGGGAACCCAGATTTCTATCTATATTGGATTATTCCCTCCCTCTTGCTCTTTTCAGAGAACAGAATGTAAGAAATTCTATTGTTCTACTCTTCACTCTCCTCCAACCACTAGACAACCCCGCCTTCCCTGATTACTTAGAGAATTCAACATTGCAAGCTGTCTCTTCCACCTAGGAAATGTTTCTGAGCTGTGCTCTGTGGAGAATGACCAAGAATCACCAGCTTTCCAAGGGAGTCTTATGCACTCTGAAGCTTAAGAACCACTGAAAATGCAATGAAATAAGATGTTTAATTTAAGCCATTGTAAAACTCCATTGAAACATATGTAATTATACAGCATTTCATTTAATGTAGTCTGTTATCCCTCAACCTCAGTTAAATAAAGTGTGAACTCTGCATTTATTGCTGTAAAAGGGGAAATGATAATAAGATCCTGTATAAAAGGTATAATTGGTTGAATTGAGTCCCCCAAAAAGACAATGAATCCCTAATCCCTGTTACCTGTGAATGTGACTTTATTTGGAAATGGTCACATGCAAATTACTTGCAGATAATCAAGGAAAATGAGGTCATTGGGGTGAGCCTTAATCCAGTATGACTGGTGTTCTTATAAAAAAGGGAAATTTGGACACAGATACACACAGAAGAAGACTATGCGGAAAGACACAGATTATTCGAAGGTGAAGGCAGAGTTTGGATTTGTGCTGCCACAAGGCAAAGATTGCCAGCCATCCCCCAGAAGCTAGGAGAGAGGTGCAGAATGGATTCTACCTCACAGCCTTCAGAAGAAACCAACCCTGGCAATACCTAGATGTTGGACTTCTAGTCTCCAGAATTCTGAGACTGTGAATTTCTGTTTTTTAAGCCACCCAGTTTGTGGTACTTTGTTTTAACAGCCCTAGGAAACTAAAACACAAGGTGTGTAGGTAAAAATTTGGACATGCATTAATGATCACACAACCAACATGCTAATAAACATATTCTCAGAATTCATACTTGATTGCACACAGGTGTCTTCAAAATCCCAGCAGCAGTCGCCTCGGTCTTTGCATCCCACATCACACCGGCAGCCCTCTAGTCCGCTATAAGATGAATCAAAGCATTTCTTCCTGCAGCTGCCTGTAAAGTAAAGGAGATAAGGATACCAACATTTAGGAGTTATCCAATGTCTCATACCCAGATGGTGGGAGCACGCAGAAGTACTTAGTACAGACTAGGACAGACAAATAGATATTTCTCATGGTGCTGCATGATCTGCCAGTGCAGTGTGATAAATAATGAGACACTGACTCAGGCAAGGAGGACATGGGAGCATGTAGAGGCAGGACAAAAGCTAGCAAGGGGCTTCAAGGACCCTATTGAATCTTGGGAAGGGGATCAGAATTTTAAAAATCAGTGAAGCTTAGAAAGGCAAATTTGGAGAACAGCAGAGAGAGGTCATGATAGCTAAGGGTTAGAGTTCAAAGATAAAGATGGGCTGGTAAGAGAAATGGTGCATATGCGATTCTAAGAACCTTGAAGCCTAACCTTTGGTCATGGGAAGCCATTAATGAGTAAGCCAAGAGTAAGTAGATCTGTGTTTTAGAAACTCACTCTGGCTGATAGGTGAAGGGGAGTAGGGCAGGGATGGAAACTCTTGGGCCAAGCAAGATATTCTAACCCAAACTTCTCTTCCCCAAAGAAGGGAAGTTCAGTTTTCTAGATATCTTAGCAAATATATATCTAGGCGGGAGTCTGAATATTTGGGTCAAAAGCTCAGGAAAGAGAGAGATAAACTAAAGAGTTGGAGTCATCAACATATTAGTGATAATAAGCAATGGGAATATTGTAATTCTCATTGTGCAAGGAGTGTGTGTCCAGCTAAGTGTAATTTCCCCTTACTATGTATTCTTACTGAATATTTTCTGTAATTCCCTTATGACACTTGTTTTCTCCTTTGTATTCTACAGGAGTCACTTGAAGGCAAGGAGTGCATAATGGTATGTTTGGGGAATTCAACTACACATACCTTGTTGCCATCCCTTGAAAACTATGCATGGTGTTAAATTAATTAATTTATTCCATCAATATTTATTTCAGCATCATTAAGTTTCAGGTACCGTGCTAGGTATTAAGGATAAAACTATAAATAATGTAGATATGTTTATAGAGACTTTATATTAATAAATGTTTTTTTAAAGTGGTAACTACAAAGCAGTAGTGAATATTACATGGTAATGGGACAAGTGGTTAGCTATATGAGGAGGAGGAGTCTCTTGGTATTCTTGCCTTACAACATATACAAAAAATTAATTTTAAGGGCTTAACAAAATATAAGTGTCTCAGGAGTTAAGTGTTTAAGGAAAGTACTTTACGATACTCATTTTCAAAATGTACAAAAAAGATTAAAGGAGATAATGACTGATATAAAAGGCACTGAAAGCAATAATTCTCAAAGTAATAAATCTCTTGAACTCATCCTACTGTAGTTTGATCCCAAAGGACATAAAATGGAAGACTCAGATGATTTTCAAAGTACTATTACAAAAGGTTAGTGAACATATTTAAAAAAATAGTGATTTTTCACTAGCAATCAAATCAGTGAGACTTACTGGTTTTGGTAGTATAAATTCACAAAATCTTTCAGGAAAGTTATATGATAATATAAAATAAAATGTGAATTTAAAAAAAGAAATATATAAAAGATCTAGAAAGAAACAAAGGAAAAATGAGCTCATGAAAACACAAACATCACATTGCTATTATATGCATAAAATCCCTAGAAGAATATATAATAATGTGGTGATAATCTTAGTTGCCTCTAAGGAGGGAAACTTGGTGTCTCTAGGGCAGTAATGAAAGAAATCCTTGAATGAATAATGGGATTTTATTACCTATTCAAGGCTAATAATAATTTGAAAAGTCTGTCTACAAAGTGGAGAACATTTTCTTTAAAATATTTATATCCAATATTAGGGTACACTTTTTAAAAACAGTCCTCATGTTTTAGAAATATACACTGAAATGCTTATGAAAATAAAATGATGTCAGGTATTTGCTTCAAAAAAATATGGAGAGGAGTTAGTGGATAAAGGTATAAATAAAACAAGATTGGTCATGAATTGATAGAGTCAGGTTATGAATACATGAACATTTATTCAATCAGTATTTTTACTTTTGTATATGTTTAAAAATTTTTATTAATAAAAAACATCTTCATGCTCTTTGATCTCAGTTATTTTACTTCTAGACTCTATTCTAAAGAAACACACAAAGGTCTACATTCAGAAATGTCCTCCACATTATTATCTATAATTGCAAAATTATTTTTAAAAGTGAAACAATCTTAACTTACACTAAAGAGAGGGTGTATTAAATTATTGTATCTACATAAAATAACATCACAGGCATTTTTGGATGCCAGTAAAAGTTATTTTAAATGCTTATGTTATTACTTCTAGAAAGCAAATTAGAAAATAGTATACAGTTTTCTCATTAAATGTAGCTGGTTGATTAATCTCATTTACCTCCTCTATCTCCCCAAATCCCACAAAGATGTCACAAAAAGAATAAGGAAAAACAGTTTTTAAAAAGACATAAACACTCTAAATCGAATAATAGAAGATGGAATTAGGAAAAAGAATTGAAAGACAGAAATAACAGAATAAAGGAAGCAATAATTAATAGATGCCTAAGAGGAGGGAGTCCCTGGAAAGGTAAAAGCCAAGTGATTTTTCCCCAGAACCCTAGAGGGAGAGGTCTCGGATATGGAGACACCAGGTACCATTAGATGAGGGGGGAAGAGGGACAGACACAAAGTTAAATGTAGGGGAATTGGTTAAAGTTTGAATGTGAAGCAGTGACTGCCCACCCTGCCTCCCACCCGAGACTAGAAGGCTCAGAATCTGCAGGAACTAGGAGTGGCTTTCATTACAGAGAAAACAGACTTAGAGCAAGATAGCAATGATGCAAAAAGACCAACAAGTCTTACTCTCAAAAGGAACAGATGGTCACCAGACATTTGAGGATAGCAGGATAGCATCCAACATGAATGCCAAAAACCAAAACAAACAACATCAAAGGAAAACTTGATTGAAAAGGAAATAATGCTGGGAGAACAAGAGTTAAAACACATAGACACACAGACATACACACTATTGAGATCCTCAGAAAAGAGAGAAGATACTATATCCATACAATAAGAAAGAAAGCTAAAATTAAAAAAAAAAAGCAACATTCAGGGTGTTCTTGGAAATAAAAATATGAGACAAGTAATGAAAAATTCAATAGAGGGGTGTGGTAGGCAAAATTATGGTCCACAAGATTTCATGCCCTCTAATCCCCAGGACTGTGAATTTGTCATCTTACACAACAAAGGGACTTTGCAGATGTAATTAAGGGTACTAATTAGTTGATCTTTTAAAAATATATATAAATTTATTTTGGTTTAGCAATACTACATATAGGATGACTCATCTGCAACATTGTTGATCTTAAAACAGGGAGTTAGGGCTTAAAAGTGAAAAAAAAAAAGAAAGAAAATGGAGATGATGTTATTAAAGAAATCATATTATACAAATTTGCCAGAACTGAAGTGCATAAATTATTACAAAGTTGCCTACCAAGTTTGCCAGGGCAAAACTCTCATTAAGAAACCAATAGGGTTAAGAGATCTTGAAAAATGCAAAGAATCACCAATCAGAATGGTATCAAATTTCTTATAAGCAACACTTGATGCTGTAAGATAGGGCAGTAATGGTTTCAAATTTCTAGAAAAAAATTATTTTTATCTTAAAATTCACTATCTAGCCAAACTGTCAAGTGTTAGATTAGGAAAATAAGGATGTCTTTAGATAGGCAAGGACTCACGTTATCTCTCTCATACATCCTATTTTAGAAAGCTACCAAGGATGTTCTTTAACAAAATGAGGAAGTGAGACAAGAAAAAAGAGATTTAAAAGAAACACAGGGGCCAGGTGTGGTGGCTCATACTTGTAATCCTAGCACTTTAGGAAGCCGAGGTGGGAGAATGACTTGAGCTTTGGAGTTTGAGACCAGCCTGAGCAAGAGAAGACCCGTCTCTATTAAAAATAGAAAAAATTAGCTGGTCGTGGTGCATGCCTGTAATCCCAGCTACTCGGGAGGCTGAGGCAGGAGGATCCCTTGAGCCCAGGAGTTTCAAGTTGCTGTGGGCAATAGGGAGAGAAGCTATCTCAAAAAAAAAAAAAAAAAAGAAAGAAAGAAAAGAAAAACAAGAAACACAGGATCCAGCACAGCACAATAGATAAGCTAATGGAAATACCAGTCATACATCAAACCAAGAGAGCAACCAGCATAGATTGGACTGACAGGATAGGGAAAACAAAAATTAAAAGATACAATTCTACACCCAACTTTACACTGCCAAGAAGTAGCGAGCCACAGGCTGGTGGGGAGGCTGGTGAAGGTGGCCTGGGCTGTGGCAGCCATCCTAGAAAGCAATCTGGGACCACTTACCCAAGTTAAGAGGATGTAAGCCTTAAGATCCAGGAGGGGTATGTGACAAAGCAAATCTCACACAGGTCCATAAGGGCACCTGCAGGATTTATGTGGTTGTAAGGAAATAAAGCCAATCTGGATATTTAGCACCGGAAGAGCCCTAAGTCAGATGGCACGTTGGATACGGGCCAAAGAGTACCAGGTAGTAGAAGCGTAAGAATAGATGCATACATGGCAGTTTAGGTGGATCTTAAAAAGAACTCAATGAAAAAATAGGGGCTTGAGGAGCGGGTAGCCGGGAGCGGGAGGACGTTGCGGCACGGTGGGTCGCCAGACCATGCTGAGCGTAACATGCGGCAAGCTGGCCTCAGCGCTGCAGAGGACAAGCGCAACGTTGTCTGCTGTCGCCCATTGGTGCCTGCACGCGCCGGGGTGGCGGCCCTGGGCAGACTGACCCGAGCTAAAAGGCAGAGGAGCCGCCCCGCGCCTTCGACCCAGCGCTGCCGGAGCTGCTGGAGTTCCCGGTGCGCCTGCGCTCCAAGCCGCTCAGGTGTGAAGCGTCAACAAATGACTTGATGAATGAAGAGCTGGGAACAGCCTATCCAATCATTGATGGCATTTCTAATACGATGCCACAGGCAGCTAGGATGACACATGAAAGAAAGAAGCAAGAAGAAATGGAGCAGCACTAGGTCATAATTTATTTAAAAATTGAATTTTCTTAATGCCATATATCTTTTAAAACAGGGTGGCACATAATAAGTGGAGGAGCAGGATGTTTCTGTCTCTTCCGACGTTGACTGCTCTTATTCCACTGGTCTCTTTAGCAGGACTGTTCTATATATTGGGCTGCACTAAGCACAACCAGCCTTTGCTTTTACAGTCTGCTCTGACCGGTTACCATACCAGTCAGTGTACGTGTTCTTCCACCTTTCGACTTGGATGGGTCTTAAACTCTTCAGACATAATTAATGCAACCAGAGCCAAGATGGTGTGTGTATGTATATGTGTGTGTATATATATATATGTATATATATGTAAATGATATGTCTTGAGCATCTGTCTCTGAAAGCTCAACTAGGTGGAAATACTAGAGACCCATTTAGTTTGCAGGAAAGAAGTTTTGCCTTGTTGATGTCAGGCTTAGGACTACTGGAGGCTTAAGCTATACAAGTTTCTTTTATTATACTCTTGTTCTGCCCTTTTTTTTTTGAAAGTTCTGACTTATAACTGCTGTTATCAGAAGAAACATTTCAACAAAGTGTCTTGTTGGAGATTAACACCTCCAGCCATCATCTGATGACTATTTCTCATCCTTTCATTTAAAAGTTTGTCATTTGAAATTTTGTGTTTTTATAGCTTCAAGATATTTGGTGACTCACACATTAGAGATGATTGAAATAATTCCAAAGGAGCTACATTGGAATGACTGTAGAGAAATGTATTTGCACTAGTGTGATATAAAACCACCTAATAAAATGCAAATTTCATGTAATTACAAAAATTCTGAGTTTGTAAAATTACCTTCATTTCTTTGGCTTCAAATGCTTGTATTAATAATAAAGTAAGATGTTGAAACTTTCCCATAAAAAATAAACCAGTTTGCAATAAAAAAAAAAGAAAAGAAAAGAATAAAGGGAAAAAAGAAAAGAAAAATTATATAGATAAAGATATATCATAATCCATTTGCATAAATGACCTTTACATTTTTACATTCACTCTCCTCCTGTGAAACTTTTCTGCACTTGGTTTCCAGGACACAGCAATCATATAGCTTTCCTCTCAAATTCATGGCCATCACTTTCTAGTATTCTGTGTTTTCCCCCCTCATCTCTCCAGTTGCTTAAGGCTGGTGTACCCTAGTCACATGGCTTTAAATCCCACATATGATGCTGATCACCACCACAATGCACGCCTGGGCTGGCCCTCACCTCTAAAGCCGGCCTCATATGTTCAACTGCCTTCTTGACTTCTCCACTCGGACATCTAGAAGATATTTCAAATTTAACATATCTAAAACTGAGCTCCTGATTTTCTATCCAAACTAGCTCTGTCTATAGTCTTCTCCATCTCAATTCTGGATCTTTCATATTTCTAGATGTTCATGCCAAAAATCGGGGTCATTCTCAACTCCTCTCATTCTCACTCCATATCTAATCTGTCAAAGAAATCTACCACATTAAAATACATCCAGAATCCAAATACTTTTTACCAGTTTCAATGCTGTCACCCTGGTTCAAGACATAAGACTTGTCCAGATTATTGAGATAATCTCCCAATTGGTCCCTCTACTTCTGCTCTCACTCTGCCCTCTATTCATAACACAGCAGCCCTAGGCATGCTGTCAAAAAGCAAGCCAGAGCATATCATTCCTTTGCTCAAACCCTCAAATCACTGCCCATCACTTTCAGAATGAAAGCCAAAGACCATGCTTTGACACACCAATCCCTATCTGACCTGGCTCCTCTTCACCTGGTCAATCTCATTTTATGGCTACTTTCCTCTAGTCCTCTTAGTTGTAGCTCACAGCCTCCTTGTTATTCTTCATATGGAACAGCCAGGCAAGCTCCTGCCTTGGGCCTTTGCACTCACTATTCCTTTACTCTTTACTTAAAAGTATTTCTCTCTCACATACACTCTCACACACACACACTCACACACATCACCTTGATTCAATACTTCATATTCCGCTTTTTGACTTTACTTCTCCTTTAGCACTTTCCCTATCATGTAATATATATTTTTCTTATTTATGTTTTTGCTGTCTGTCTTCCATGCTAGAATGTAAACTCCCAGAAGGATTTTTGTCTGTTCTCTTCAACACTGTATCCCAGTAATTATAATAGTACCACACAGAGAATCAGGTTCAATTTTTGAAGAATAAATAAAAAATATGTACACACAAGGGAGTAAATTTGTAAGAACATACACAAATTTTAAAATCACATGTTAGAAAAACTACACATTGCTGCTCACACCTGTAATCCTAGCACTCTGGGAGGCCAAGGTAGGAGGGCCGCTTGAGCTCAGGAGTTTGAGACCAGCCTGAGCAAAAGCAAAATCCCATCTCTACTAAAAATAGAAAAATTAGCCAGCATGGTGGTATGTGCTTGTAGTCCCAGCTACTTGGAAGGCTGAGGCAGGAGGATTGCTTGAGCCCAGGAGTCTGAGGTTGCAGTGAGCTACTATCATGCCACTGCACTCTATCCTGGTCAACAGAGTGAAACTGTCTAAAAAAAAAACAAAAAACAAGAACAAAAACAAAAATATTATATATATTCTCTAGAGGGTGGATTAACTGATGTGGAGAATGATTAGAATGGCCCAAGGTTGGGGTTTAGGGGAACAGAGGTGGATAACAATGAGTAATAAAAGGATGAAAATGGTAGGGATGCTGGCATAAAAGGGGCTGGAGCTAAATACCAACTCTGGGTGGGAGAGAGAAGGAAGTGATGCCACATAGGACTAATTGAGGTTAAAAGAAGGGAATAAGAAAAATCCACTCTGGGAAGCCAGCCAGGAGGTGTACTAAAGAAAAAAAAAAAAAGGAGTGAGTAGATGAGTTGGAACAATAGGAGGTTTTTTGTGGTTTTTTTGTTTGGAGATTAGCTATGCCTTTGCAATCAATTTATGTGATTTGTGGCTTAAAATAGCCAAAACATGATGCTCATTTGTGCACACTAACATCAGAATGATACCACCAGCATGGTCTGCCAACATTCACTGGATCTGGGACTGGCACCAAGGCTCAGAAACATAACAGCCAAGTGACCAAGAGGAATTTTCCAGCTAATGTTCACCTTTTCAGTTCTACTGTGTTCCCAGGTTATGCCGGAGGAGCTGAGTGTTTCTTCTGTGTAAACATGATTGGAAAATTGCCAGTTAATCTCACCAAGAGTCTTCCTAATGAGGAAGTGATCAGACATTCCCCACTGGAGTCAAACTAGAAGTCATCAATCAAATTGAAAAGAGCCATGGATGATCTAGCATCTGGCCTCATACTTCACCTTAGCAAAAGCATCAAAACAATATATAAAAAGATTACAGGAAATTCTTTTTATATAATCACTTGTACATGGTATATTACTATTCACACTATTCATATGGGATATGGCAAAAGGGATGTAGAGGTGTTTTTATGTTTGGGGGCATGTTTCTCCTATTTTTCTTTGCTTCTTATGACAAAAAAACATTTTGAAGCTTTTATTATGCAGTACTTTTCAAGGTTTTGGCACTGCCTAACCAAGAAATAGTGAGATTTCTGAGAAGGAAAAATATTAGCTTGGTATCAAGGTGCAGAGTGGTGGCAGAAGGTCATGCAAGTGATGCAATCAAGACTTTCAAAGCCTGGACACTTTGTCATCAGATGTTGATTACAGTAGGAGCTGAGATAGAAAGTCTGTGATCCAGCTGTCAAAGTCCTCCACAAAGGTGAGGAAGGGTAAGGGAAAATACTGGAAGGATAATGAATCTCAAAGGAGCAGAGGTGTTTGTATGAGGGTAAAAGAGGAAAGTCCAGAAATGACAGTGGAAAATGCCAACCACAGATGTGGGCCCCTGATAAGTGGGGTGTGGAAAAGGGAGACGCCCAGAAGGAGAGAGCTGCATACAGGAGAGAGGAGCCTTAGGGAGGGAGACAAGTTTTAATAGATTAAAACCAGGAGAAAGAAGAAATAAGAGAATGTTCTGAGAAAAGGCTGAGGGGTATACCTTGATTTTCTGGTTTCCTGAGTCCAAGTCCCAGACCTAATGCAAGTGACACAATCACCAACAAAGCAAGAAGAACCTATTGCAAAAAAGGAAAAGTAACCTTTACAATTTTTAAAAAATATATACAAAGATACAAATAACCAGCCTCTCTTAGTGCTTTCTGTAAGTACCTACAGCAAGCTAGTTATGTGAGATCCCAGATTCAACAATGAGAGAGGTATGTTATTTTATTTAATGTCTGAAAATAAGAGAGAAGGTTTGGGAAGAACTTTAAAATACCATTTATTACAGTTCTTCAAATTCAAATACATTTACTATTCATATGCAATGAGCTTAATCCCAAATTGAGTTGAAGTAAGAATTAAAACCACAAAACCACTTTGTTTGCCCATTTTTTCTTTTTTAATGAGACACCTGTTTGGAGATCATTTATCAAAGAGCATTCCAGGACTATGAAATCCTTAACTGCCTCATTCCTAGGGAACAGGGTTGGTTTTTTTCCCCCTACTCTATCAGAGGATAATGAGAATATGTAATATAAGTAAAAATATAGTGTCCAAATAATTAACTTGCAAGCTATCTGGTTTGTATCTTCAGCTCATACATATGATTTAGGGTAACTTGGAAATTGCCTGACCAAAGATTGTTCTTGTCATTCACTAGCACTGTGCTGATAAAGCTCTTTGGTGCAGTGAACTTTATGCTATGATTAGATTAAACTATGATATAATTGAAGGGAATTCTTGTCACTGCCCTCTTTCCCCATCCATGAAGTCCAAAGATAAGCATGCTGAATGATCAGTCTTGAATACTGTATATTGTCAGAAAGAATGGAAACAGACACAGAAATTACTTAGGAAAGTATTTTACAATAACTTTTGTTATAGTTTGAAACATAAATAGGCTGGGTGAGGTGGCTCACATCTGTAATCCTAGCACTCTGGGAGGCTGAGGCAGGAGGATCGCTTGAGCTCTGGAGTTTGAGACCCGCCTGAGCAAGAGTGAGACCCATTCTCTACTAAAAATAGAAAAATTAGCCAGGCAACTAAAAATAGAAACAAAAAATTAGCTGGGTGTGGTGGTGTGCACCTGTAATCCCAGTTACAGGGGAGACTGAGGCAAGAGAATCACTTGATCCCAGGAGTTTGAGGTTGCAGTGAGCTAGGCTGCCACCATGGCACTCTAGCCCAGGTGACAGAATGAGACTCCATCTCAAAAAAAAAAAAAAAAAAAAAAAAAAACCGAAAAAAGCATAAACATACAGTAACTTTGACAAAAGAAAAAGCTGCAACATCAAAATTTGCTTAGATAATTAAGAGCTACTACATAAACTATTGATTTTTTGAAGTTTGTTTTCATTCGGAGAGTCAACTGGAAAATTAACACGTCTAACTTTTACAATGGAAGTGAATTCAGTGATTGGGAAAATGTGTTAAAATACTGGCCAAACAGTTGTCATATGAGCTCTCAAAGTTAGCCCAAGGGTCAGAGATTTCAGTATGGATTCAGTTAGTGGAAAGATTGGAGAGGAGAAAATGAACATAAACATTAATAAATGACAGCAGGAGCAGCTAGTCCCTTGTCCTGGTGCTCACAAGCCACAGGCAACCAAAACTAGGATTACTACAAAACAGCCAAGCAACACTGGGAACTCCACATGGTAAACCTCATGTATCATAGATTTACAAATTAATATATTTTGGTTTGTATCTTATCTTGACACTTTCACTGTTCAAACTTGCTGGAAAAATTGACAGCATCTATCTGTCCTTGGGATGTTTTAAAATTTTGTAATATTTAACCTTAGGATCCACTTCTTCATGATTTTGTATTTGTTCCACAAATTTATGGCTCGCTCTCTGCATTATTCTGTAAGCTCCTTAAGAGTAAGAGGTGCATTTTTAATCTCTTATAATCATTTACTCTAAATGTGTAATTCTGAAGAAGTTTCTGGATATTGGGGTGCACATGTATCTTAAACTATCTTGTGCTGTGCATAAAGTGGGAAGGTTACTCTGGACTCCAAAAATCACTGAGAACTCAACCTTTGGCTTTAGCTTGGCTGAATAAAGATCACTTAAAACATAGTAGATAAGGGCAAGGAGGGAGGATCACTGGAGGTCAGGAGTTCAAGACCAGCCTGAGCAAGAGCGAGAACCCGTCTCTACTACAAAACTAAAAAGAAATTAGCCGGACAACTAAAAATATATAGAAAAAATTAGCTGGGTGTGGTGGTGCACACCTGTAGTCCCAGCTACTCAGGAGGCTGAGGCAGAAGGATTGCTTGACCCCAGGAGTTTTAGGTTACTGTGAGCTAGGCTGATGCCACGGCACTCTAGCCTGGGCAACAGAGCGAGACTCTGTCTCAAAAAAAACAAACAAACAAACAACAAAAAAAAAACATAGTAGATACCTTTACATTTCTTAAGTGAAACTTTAGTCCAAATTTGAAAACATTAGGGTACTTTTGAAACAATGATTTAAAAATATTGAACTGAATTATATGTACTTAAAAAAATCACTAGAAGGATACAGAGAAGGGAAATAAATCATGAACAAATTTTGCTCCCAAGGATTTTATCATTTTCTGAATTGATAAGGTAGGATAAACATACGAAGCAGCGTAAGAATGATCAAGAGCTCTCTAAAATTCCCAGAAAGATAAAGAGTAAATAGTATACATTGAAAGTTTACTTTGTTACTGGGCTCAACGCTTGCATACATTGTTTCATTTACTCCTTGAAACAACTGGAGAGACAGAAGGGTGGAGACATTAACTACCATAGGCAATTTAGGAAAAAGATGAAACAAGATAGGTGTGAAAAAATAATGCAATTGGTTTTGGCTTGAGGTACTGTGTGAGGAGCCAGGACGCAGGCATTTGAAATTGTGTGGCAGGCTGGGCCCAGTGGCATGTGCCTGTAGTCCCACCTACTCAGAAGGCTGAGGCAGGAGGATCATATTGCCAGGAGTTTGACACCAGCCTGTCTCTAAAATAAAATAAATAAAATAAAATAAATATCTAAAAAATAATTTTTTAAAAAGAAATTGTATGACAGAGACTCAGCAAAATGTTAGAGCTAGGTCTTACTTGAAATTCTTAATTGAGGATATGATCCTTAAAACCACTAGAGAAGATGAACTTGCAAAAGAAAAGATCTTTAGATAAAATTTGAGTAAGCTTATGTCATAATTTGCAATGAGAAGAAAGATTAACTGACGAAGAATGCAGACAAGGAGAAAAGTCATACATACAAAAATTTCTAACTGGCCAAGAATGCAGATAAGGAGAAAAGTCATACAAACAAGAATTTCTATTTCATTCGTGGTGGAAGCAAGGGAAGAGAATAATCCAAAGTGAGAAAACACTCAACAATATCCATGATTGTTATTAGGGCTACTCAAGTGGAGGAAGGACAGGGAGAAAGATTAACTTTGGTGGTGGTGATGGGGGGTGTGGGGTGGGGGTGGGTAGTTCAGTACAGTGGAAACAAAGTCAGAGCATGAGTAATGGTTGGGCACTGAGAAAACCCAGGCAATGGAGACAGCCTCCCTTTCCCCCAAAATTTGATGGTGAAGGGAAAAGAGAAGGTAATAAAATAAAATTTTAAAACCTTTTTTTGGGGGGGCATGGGGTATGGCAAATCTTGCCACATAAGAGGACAAGAAAGAAAAAATAGGCAAAAGAGACTATCTCTAGGAATGAAGTAAAATAGAATAAAATCAACAGTTCAGCAAAGAATATAAAATACGATGATTTTAATTTCTCACTCTCTGGTTTTAAAATATTCATGCCATAAAAAAGTGAATTGGGGCCACGTGCGGTGGTTCATGCCTGTAATCGTAGCACTCTGGGAGGCTGAGGCTAAAGTATCATTTGAGCTCAGGAGTTTAAGACCTGCCTGAGCAACAGCAAGACTCCATCTCTACAAAAAATAGAAAAATTAGCCAGGCATCATGGCATTTGCCTGTAGTCCCAGCTACCTGGGAGGCTGAGGTAAGAGCATCACTTGAGCCCAGAAGTGGCAGGTTGCAATGAGCTATGATCACGCCATTGCACTCTAGCCCCAGGCAACCAAGCGAGACTCTGTTTCAAAAAAACAGTGAATTGGGAGGTAATTATAATCACACCAAAAAAAAAAAAAAAAAATCAGTGCTGCAAAATGTTCTGTCATGGATTCCAACTTTTTAGATTAATCAGATATTAATTTGTTGTTATTCAAATTTCTTACTCATATAAAATTAAAACATTAATTTGCATTAGAATTGTCATAAAGGATAAAACTGAATACAATTACTGAAAATTTTACATTTAAATAGCAACACAAAGAAATATAAATGAGGAATCATACACTTTTAACATTTGTCACAAAGCTAGAAAGACTAAAATTACGAACTTACAGTACAAATTATTTTGTATTTCCTAAGAGTGTTCTTTTTAACAGGTTCCTCTGTTGACAAAGTCAGCATCGATTCCATTGTTCTGGCAGTTGCATAGAGCTGTTTATTCAGAATGGAGTAGTGCTCCTTCTTTTCTAGAGTCTGGCAAAGACAAACTGTGTGAGTTACATGGCTGTGCCTGACTTTTAAATGGCTGAGAAAATCACACAGCTCTTAGTGATTGGGCAATCTAGAGAGAGGAAAAGTGTCGTAATAACAATAGAGTCAAAAGATTAAAGTTCATTTCTAGCACATTGTAGATAACTGTTCTTTTATTCCCCTTAATTTATACGAAATGCTAATCAAGATATATGTAATGAGAATAATTCAATAATCAAATTTTAACCCAATCTGATCATTTATTGTCTTTAAAAATAACCCCAAATGCAAAGCTTTGTTACAGAAATTCCAGGAAGTTTTTACTTGTTATGTAAACTTCATATCAGAGTTGAAAACCAACATATTAAAAAATGTGCTTTGAAGCTGGGCACAGTGGTTCATGCCTGTAATCCTAGCACTCTGGGAGGTTGAAGTGGGAGGATTGCTTGAGCTCAGGAGTTTGAGACCAGCCTGAGCAAGAGCGAGATGCTGACTCTACTAAAAATAGAAAACTTAGCCGGGCATCATGGCGCTCACCTGTAATCCTAGCTACTTGGGAGGCTGAGGCAGGAGGATCACTTGAGGGCAGGAGTTGGAGGCTGCAGTGAGCTATGATCTATGATCACACCACTGTACTCTACCCTGGCAATAGAGTGAGACTCTGTCTCAAAACAAATAAACAAAAAAAAGCACTTTGACTACAACAGGAATTCTGAAACTCTACTGAACCAATATAAAGTACTTAATTCTGTGGCAATTATTATTTTTTCATTTTATATATATCTATATACACTTAAGTGAGGTTTAGTATTTCAAATCTGTGGTAATTATGTCTTGCATTCTACAGTGTTCACAATTTAAGATGTTTATTTTTATACATGTTATCTCTTGTCCAACTTAACAATATCCTTTATAAACATTGTATTCTTGTTTTTAGGTGAATAAATTAAGGCCCCTGATTATTTAAATTAAGTTATATGACTTACTTGTCCAATGTCACCTACTTATTAGATGTGAGAACTAGAACTGGAACCTAAGTCTTCTAACTCCCCAAATCCAAGGCAATTTTCACTAATCAATTTAAATTCACTGTTTTCTTATTTATATGGACTGAAGCTTCCTAATATGTATACTTCCTGCTGAGAAGGGGCTACAGGATTATGATGAAAGAAGCTAAATTGATAATAGTGTGGCCAGAGAGAGTTACAGCAAATGATGGGCATTAAGTTATTCCAGTTTCAGTGACCCTAAGCCAGTGATTCTCAAAGTGTGGTTCCACAGAACATTAGTCCTAAGATAACCTGCTTGGTCAAATGTAGCTTGAGAACTCATCCAACCATCATCAGCGCAGTCAGATTGGGTAAGATGACTTCTGCAATTTCAATCCTTCCTGCCCCTCCCTACCCAATAACTTGCTTCGCACCAAATAAGTAATAGGCACTAATAGACCCTCGTACCTTGACAACCTCAAAGGAGGTAAACAGGCCAATTATAACAAATACCCTGAGCCCAAATTACCTTCATGACCCAATACTCCTCAATCATTGAGCCAATTATAAGTAATAGTGAATGAACTTGAGCCAGTTCACTATTAGTTCCAAGAAATAAAATAAAATAATGTGGAAAAAAAAGAGTATAAAAATTCTGTAGGCTATGGTACATCCTTTGGCAAACACTACTCTAACTAAATTCTTCCAACTCTAAAAGCAGTGGAAAAAATATGAAAAGAATCTATCCTAATATACGATGACTCCTAAATGTTAAGAATATTTCTGAAAATCATGGCCAAATCTCTTTTTCTGTTACTGAAGTCCACTCCCTTCAGAAAAAGTCTGCATCATGAGGGCAACATTTCCTTTTATGGCTTTGAGGATTTGTGCCAGGCTTTTCCATCACCCGCTTGGTCCAGTATTCACCCACTGCATCAATTCCTGCATCGGCCTAATAAGTGGCAGCATTGGCATTAGTTGCTGAGACAGAAGGAATTAGTTTTACAACTGGAAGATGCCATGGAGATCATCAAATCTAGCAGCTTGCAGACATCTTTCCAGGAACTTCATGGACTATAAGGTCTTTATAAACCAAAAACAAACAAAAACATTTTTGAATAATTTTAGCATGTGGTTTTCCATGCTGGATGAATGTAGAAGCACCCGGAGAAGTTTTTTCTTTTTTTTTTTTTTTTTAAATTCTGAAGCCCAGACTCCACTTTATTTGAATTATCTTCTGTAGTTTGGCCTAAGGCAGCAGTGTTTTTTTAAATATCCCTCCAAGTTATTTCATATGTAGCGAAGATCAGTCTAAATACTTTACTTTTAAATTATTTTCTGCAAATATCTCCTAAGTAGTCTAATCAAATTTTCAGATTTCAAAAGACCCACCCAAGGGGCTCAGTCACTTGCACGAAATTCCCTTGGTTACTGATATCCCAGAAGTGAGATGCTGCCAGGTCCCCGCTTCAGTGTTTTGTTGTTGTAGTATAACTTATTTTCTAAAAGAAAGATCAAGGCCACATCACAATTTGTCTCAAAATTAGGGGATCCCTAAGATCTATGATTTTTACCTAATCATTGTTATGTGCCTTCAATTTTTAGGGGTTTCTAGTTGCTGATTTGCATTTACAAGTGGCATTCTACCTACTCTGCCTTAACTCTGGTTCCCCGGGCTGCTACTTTTCTTTCCCTCTGTGGTGGTTAGTTTCATGTGTCAGCGTGGCTAGGCTGTAGTATCCAGTTACTTAATCAAACACTAAAGCTAGGGCATTGCTGTGGTGATATTTTGTAGATGTGGTTACAACTATAAGTGGCTGACTTTTAAAAAAGAACATTATCTTTGATGATGTGAATGGGCCTCATCCAGTCAGTTGAAGTCCTTAAGAGCAAAATCAGGTTTCCTGGTGGAGAAATTCTGCCTCAGGACAGCAGTAGTAGCCTAAGTCGCCAGACTGCCAGCCTGCCCTGTGCTACAGATGTTGGACATGCCACCCCCCACAATCAAAGGAGCCAATTCCTTGACACATACCTCTCTCCCTCTCACTCTCTTTCTCTCCCCCTTCCCCCCGCCTCCTGATTCTATTTCTCTGGCGAACCCTACCTTCTATACTCTTTAACATCATTTCACATTCCTTGTTTTTAAGACTTTGCTTCGTATCTGATCTCTCACCTTATTTGGACTACCAGGATTTATGCTCCTGGTTTCTGACTGCCTTCTTAATTTTTAAATCCTTGTCTTGATATTTGTAAAGGTAATTTATACACCTGGACTCCAGAATCCTTACCTGGTTCTGACACCCCAGTTGCACTTTCAGATGCTGCTTGCTGGTACTCTCCAGGATGTGACTTTGCTCCATACCAGTTTTGTATGCCAGGGTCCCACTGCCTCTGGCTCCGTATCTTTCCTAAGTGAGTCATTTCCTCCCACTCTGCCGGAACTTCTTCCCTCCCTTCTTTCACCCTCTCCCCCTTTCCCATTCAACCCTGAAAAACGGGGGGCGGGGGGGAACACTAGATGAGGAAGTCAGGAGGCCTCTGATAAAACCTTGGTTCTGTCACTTACAAGTTAATAACTCTGAACATTAAATTCTTCACTTTAAAGAATTATTGGAGATTATTAGATTATCTCTAAGTCAATAAATTTGGGATCTTATGATGGAGACATTTCTTAGTCCTTCAGGTCCTGAGGTGAGTAAACCTCAGGGAATGTCCCTGTGTAAAGTACAGTAGGTATTGTAAAGATGTTGGCATTGCCTAGCTGTTGGTCATATTTTCTGCGATAGCAATTGCCCTAACTGAACCCTAAACCCCAATCTCTTTGGAGCTTCTCAACTTTTAGAAACTTCTTCCTAAGAGTTTATCTGAGCATTGGACACCAGCCAAATCTGCACCTTCTGTGCCACTTAGACTTTGGAATAGACTGCCTGTGTCACCTCGATCTGACCTTACACTTTCTGAGTTAACTGGAGCTTAGAAGCCTCCCTATTCTTTTCCCCTTCAACTTCAGAATAATCTGTACCTTCTTGGTTCTTAAAGCTTCTCTCTGCATATTCTAATGCTTAATGACCTAGAACACTTGCACTTTGAGAGGCAGCTGCCATTACATCCTTCACCAATCTAAATCATAAACATTGCTCACATTTTAGAAGGTCCTAGTGACTGCAAAATTCTGAGAAATTTTCTAAAATCACAGAAAAGCCACTTGTTGCCTCAGGAAAGCCCCAGAGGCATGCCAGCATCATCTTCCTTAAGTCTCAGAAACCTGCCCTTCCTGATTCCAATACTAGAGCTTGGGTAGCAAGTGGACAAGCCAGACTGGGAGAATCCAGAGAAACTAGACACTCAGAGGAGGTGTGGGGGAGGTGAGGCAGATACTAGGCCCAGGTCCAACAGAAGGAAGAAAGAGGAATCCATACAAGGAAGAGAGACCTCAAATAATAGCATAACGACAGACATAGATGGGCAGGTGATCAATTTCACAGAGGGCCAGCATGACGAAAAGGCGGAACAAATTACAGGGACATTGATAAGTATGCAAAGCGAGCAGGAAGCTAACCAGGTAGGCTTGTCCACAAACAGAAAAGGAATCTTCAAGGAAAATAAGAACCTGACATCCAATATTGGACATCCAATATTGGAGCAGAGTTTAGGACTAACTGTCTAGGTGAGAATGGTGTCAGCAATGCCAAACCAGGCCCGAGAGGCCATGGTATCCACAAGGAGATAGGGCAAAAACCTCAACATGGCATATAGAACCCCAGTTCCTGGAACTGAAATATAAGTAAAATAGCTGGGTTACTACACATCCAAACAATGACTGTGACAAAGTAGAATCAATGATTGTGCATTGATTTCAGTGTTTGGTAGTACTCAAGTGTGTGAAAAGATATTTTCATAATGTAATAAGTAAAATCTCATTACTAATGCACACAGATGAACATTTATAAACAGTTCAAAGACAGGAAACCTGATGTGATGACTCCTGTAGCATTGCAATTGATTTCTACTAAACAATCAGCATTTCTCAAGTCGTCTCTGGGTCCTGGAGGAGTGATTCTTCTGCTCTGCCTCAAGTGCAGAAATCTGCCCTCATGGTGTTGGATTTCTAGAAGCTCTCTCTTCTTCATTTCAAAACTCAGAAATAATTTGGTTTCTAAAGATTTTCCAGGTTTTTGTAGGCTCTTGTTGTTTTTAGTGTCCTCATGAGGACCTCATGTGTGGCTCACATTGTAGAGGTATCTCCAGAAGAGACATTCTAAAATCACCATGCTACTGGAGCCCTCCAAGGCTGGGGGAGCAGCTCCACAGTGCCAGGCCATGAAACAGAAGGTGCAGGTCATGTACTATCTACTTCTCTGAAACCTGGCATGAACTGAGTTATTTCTAAAACCTAGAACCCCTCTCTGGCATGTCAGCTCCATAGGGACAGGGACTAGGTCAATTTGGGCTTGCAATCTTGTTTTGCTGTCTAGCACAATGGCCAGCACCTAGAAGACATTCAGTGAAGACTTGCTGAATACATTATTTAATGGTTTCAGAAAATAATATTGGCGATCTAAGCCCACACACATAAATGCCTAGTGAACCAAATTGTTATAAATTATGGTAACCTTACTAGGTATAACTTAGTAGTGCTCCTCTATACCTAGCATTCCAGAAATAGCTATTGCCTCAGAGGAAGCCTTTCCCACAAAATAAAGTCATTTTGGATGTTTTTATGCAATCCAGAATAACAAATAATAACTGAGCACCACAAAGCCCCAGACTTATGGCAGGTGTTAGGAAATGCAAGCATGTTCAGTTTCTGTATCTACTCTAAATAGCTTTAGTCTAGGAGAAGAAACAGATATTTTAAACCATAATATAGTGGTTTAATATATAATATAGTGTGATATGTGCAATTCCCCTGGTATTAATAAAGTACCAGAGGAATAGAGGAGGAAATAATAAATTTTTCTAAGGAAGGGAATTTAGAAAGATACCTGTGTTAGTTGCTCAGGCTGCCATGAGTAACATACTATAAACAGCAGTGAAACAAGACTCAGAATACTGAAAGCTGAGAACCCAGGCTTCTTGTTTCATTTGGCTCCAAGAAGTTTGACAGTCAGCCAGAACTTTACCTACCTGTAAGAGATTGGAGGTGTCTTCTCTGGTGACACAGATCAGCCTAACCAGAAAAGACCTGAAGACACCAACTTTAGGGATTCCCCATGAAACAATGCCTCCAGTCCATCCTGTAATGATGCTCAAAGTTGACAAGCCCTGCTCACCTGCTAGGAGTTTCCAATTGGCTCTTTCATCCCCTACTCTAAATTATGATCAGACAAGGAAGGATTCTCAGACTTCTAAAGAGAAATCTATAACAAGGGCAAAAGAAACCAAAATAAATGACAAAAAGTTACTTGGAGATAACAGAGAATATGCAGAGAAAAAAAACCTTGAAAAACTATCATTAATGTTGATAAAGATATAAGGAGAAACCTCACAAAACAAGCAAAAAAGGGAATCTTCAAGGAAAATAAGAACTTTTGAATATCATATACATGGTAGCAGAAATTAAGAATATAATGTAAGCAGTTCAGTCTATCAAATAATAAAAGCCCTAGAAAGACAGAATCCAGAAAATGGAGGGAAAAACCACCAATGAAATAATCCAAGAAAATTTCTTAGGACTGAAGGGCATGAAGTTCAAGATTAAAGGGCCACTGACTGCCTAAGGTAATGGATGGGGAATAGGCAGCCACCAAGACACTTTGTAGTGCGATTTCAGAACCCTATGGCAAAATAGAATTCCCAAGCTTCTGGCAAGAGAAAATAGGTTACATGCAATTATCTCAAGAATCAGAAGGCCTTAAGGACTTCTCAATAGCTGCAATAAAAGCAATGGGACAGTGGAATAATACCTTCAAAGAAAATTATTTTCAACCTAGAATTTCATATACAGCCCATACTATTGCCCAAGTATGAGAGTAGAACAAGAACTTTGCAGACATGCAAAGCTTCACAGTTTTTACTGTATACCATTTCTCAAAAAGTTACTGATAGATGCTTTACACCAAAGCAAGAGAGTAAACTAGGAAGCAGGAAGACATGGTATACAGGAAACAGGCAATCCAATACTAGATCAAAGCAACAACAATCCAGAATTAAAACAGAAGGAAGGCAAAGGCAAATGAGGAATGACAGATGTGGACAGATGTAGAAGGCAACCAGTCCAGATTGGTGGAGAGGGACTCAGGAGACAGAAACACGATCAAGATGTTCAGTGCCGTTGCACTGGCTTTGCATCCTAAGGACGAAATGTCATTCATCTTGACCATGTTCTGATGAAATGCTTCCTGTCCTCTCTGGGTCCTGCTGCGTAGATCAGCTAAGGGCAGAACTTTCATTTCATTCCAACAGAGCCCCTGGAACCTGGAGGCAGGCTGGCTTAGATTAGAAACAAGAAAATACAAGGTAGCCCACCCCCAGTGACCATATTCCTGCTAACTATCCAGTACTTGGCTCCTGCTAGAGCTGTGAGGGATGCCCAGAATGTAGTGAGCTCTGTGTCTTCCAGGAATACTGCCCCATGATCTTTCTCACTGACTTTCCCAAAAGGGACTCTTGTAAACCCTTCAGGAAGCCGAAGCCAGACTCTGATCCAGGGACTTTATTCAGCTTTTGTCTCCATGAGACCAATTGTTTTTAATATTTAGCACCCACATATGAGCAAGAACATGTGAGATTGGTCTTTCTGCGCTTGGCTTCTTTCATTTAATGCGATGTTGTCTAGTTCTATCCATAGTGTTGCAAATGGCAGGATTTCATTCCTTTTGTGGCTGTATAATATTCCACTGTGTATATGTACACAATTTCTTTATCTATGACTAAATATCTGTTGATGGACACTTAGGTTTATTGCAAATCTTGGCTATTGTTATAGTGCTGCAATAAACATGGGAGTGTAGATATCTTGTCGATATACTGAATTCCCCTCCTTTGGATGTATGGGATCGCCAAGTCCCATACCAGTGGGATTTCTGGGTCATATGGCAGTTCTATTGTTAGTTTTTTGAGGAACCTCCATACACTTCTCCATAGTGGTTGCACTAATTTCCATTCCCACCAACAGTGTATGAGGGTTCCCCTTTCTCTGTATCCTTGCCAGCATTTGTTATTGCCTGTCTTTGTGATAAAAGCCATTTTAGCTGGGGTGAGGTGACATCTCATTGTAGTTTTGATTTGCATTTCTCTGATGACTAATAATGTTGCCCTTTGCATGTCTTCTTTTGAGAAATGTCTATCCAGATCACTTGCCCATTTTTTAATCGGATTATATAATTTCTTCCCATTGAGTTGTTGGAACTCTTGTATAGTCTAGTTATTAATTCCCTGTCAGATGAGCAGTTTGCAAATATTGCAATGTTCCATTTCTGAACCTAGTGAAGGGACACGAATATTTGTCTTATTACTGTTTTTAAACTGTATAGATGCTTTACATACTTTTCCTTATATAAGAGTGATTTCATGATTAAAAATATAAAAATCTCAAAGACACCGTTTACCCCCTAAAACTGGGACCCAAATCCCACACCACTCAATTGTCCAAAATGCTTCCCAGGCAAATGGCACATTCAGCTCATAATTCCAAAAGAAGAGGCAGATTTCACTACCTTAATTGTTTATGACATGAAAGTGTCTGCCTAGAGAAAGGTAAGTGGGACAATCTTATGAGGAATGAGCCCTTGTGTTTTCTGCACAAGATTATTCTGGGGATGTAGGATGTCACAGCCGAATCTATACTTCACTTTTAGAGACCAAATGGAAATCGTGAATAATAAATGTAGGCATAAATAAAACACTTGGTGAGTTGTGAAGTTCTAAACAAAGTTGTCATTTTGTCATATTCATTATAATTAGAAAAAATGAGTACTAAAAGGAAGTATAATTAGTTTATAAAATGGTAATGTGTACATGGAACCATTCAACATATCTTGAAATATTTACCTAGAAAATGTCATTTGAAAATTGAAGGATGCAAATTAAATGGAAACAATTTCTCCATGGTATTATACATTCAACAAACCTGTGGAATTTTTACCATATGGGGCAATACAGGTTGAAAATTCATATTAGTGTTAGAACAGTCTCAATAAAGTTATGAACAGACCACTTAACACAGTGCATGGTAAGTGTTCAATATATATACCATTAGGCTAAGAATACAAATAATATTTTTTGTTGATGTGTATATTCTTATTTAATAGCCTCTGGTCCATTAAAAAACCTAGAAATAAAGCCAATGAGTAACTCAAAATGATAGTTAATATAGTCCTACCAACCAATTGAGAGAATATTACACATATACTGGCCAACTTTCCCCCAAGTACATGTATCTAGATGAAAAATATGGACCTTTTAACACTGAAATTATTCTAAATTCAAATATAATACTGATAATCCAGCTAAAATTTGTGGGAATTCCTGGATTACTTTTATAGGTAGAGAAAAGAAGGAAGGAAGGAAGGAAGGAAGGAAGGAAGGAAGGAAGGAAGGAAGGAAATACTGAAAATACTGAACACAAAAACTGGGGTATATGACTTTCCTGAGTAAGCTCCCAACCCCCAAGTTAATCTTTTCATGGAAGAAAAGTCTCTGGCCAATGCAATCAGAAAGTAGTTTTAAAACAAAAGGTGGGGGAGGGAGAGTATTTACCATTTCTGGGGGAGTGAAGTGTACAGAACTATAATAGCTCCAAAATTTTGCCCTCCAGCCTCAGAGGTAACCCCTGCTGAAAAAGGATGAAATAGAGATGCACAAGCTGAGAGCCTTATGCATGGTCCTGGGGAAAATGGGCAGGATATCTCTTTGGTCCTTTCCCTCTGGATTTTTCCCTGATATAAAAGAAAACAAATAAAAGAAAGAATGGGGAGATAAGGAACTTTTATGATTTCTTATATTTCTCTAGCTAATCCTCCACAACCTACATTCTGGCCCAAGGTTACCCTTGGATTCAATTCTTATTTCCTAGCCACTGCTGCTTGTAGAGGATTCATTGCAGGTGAAGGTCGGATACAAAGGAGTCTGGCACTCCTCCGAGATACTAACAGATATGTGATGTTCAAAAGTACAGGGCAAACTTTCCCACCATCTTCCTCCCACAAACCAAGAGAGTGTTAAGTGAAAGAGAGAGGTTTTATTTAGAGAGTTAAGGGAATAGATGAAATAACACCATAGGCCCACACAAATGGGTGTTGGGCCACCACTGGTCTTCCAGGTGTCTTGGACCCAATCTATTGTTTGTGGAAGGCCTTGTAATGTCCTGGTTCATAAAAAACCTGTGGGCAAGTTTCTGCATAGGCATTTTTGAAGGGGCAGGTCAAAGTCTGAGGAATGGGTGGCATTCTCTTTTTCATTATTCAATGAATATTTAGGAGAGTTTATTATGTGCCAAGGGAGAGAACAAAAAGACCCAAATTCCTGCCCTCATAGATCCTACATTGTAGTGGGGGAAAATAGAAAGTACACAAAAAGTAAAAGTCATTGTTAGCTTGCTACCATACAAAAATAGATAGCAGGCCAGAATTGGCCTGTAGGCTGTAGTTTGCCAACCATTGGTCTAAGACACTGGAAGCATGGAGTTGTCACTTACTGAGATGGAGTCAGCTTCTAGAAGGAGGAGGGTGTAGTGGGGGAGAGGAAGAGCCAGAGTTTGGCTAATCCACCTGGGTTGAGGTGAAGCTGGGTGAGGATGTAAGACAATTACCTGGGCTGATTTGCAGGTAGGTGAGGACGAAAAAGCAGCACCTCACAGCAGTGGGAAAGACAGCCTCCCATGCTGTCATGGATTCTTTTGTAAAGAAAATTATTAATTTGAATTCTTAATTTCATCTTAAACCTAAAAGTTTATTTTCCTGTGAGTTCAATAGCTATCTACAAATTTAAGCTTAATGATTCCATATTTTTTTTAACAGATCCTGCCTCAGGTTTATTTGTACAAATAGTACAGGAGGACCCCAGCCCCATGCAGACAGCAGCCCAAGAGTCACACCAGTCCTTCTGTCCTCATGTTGGCAGACAGAGGCCTCTACTCTGGAGCCTTCGCGGGGGCCTGGACACCTTTGGGAGCCTGAGCTGGAGCTGGAGCTGAAGCTGGTGCTGCAGCTGGAGCCACAGATTGGAACTTGGACTGGGCCTTAGACTGAATCTTAGACTGGGCCTTGGTTTGATCCTTGGCCTTTGGCCGGCAGAGCCTGAGACCCTTGGCAATGCGCACACAAGCATGCTTCCCAAGCTTGGGGTGGGCAATGTAGGCAAGTCGACTGAGCTTGCGGCTCATGCCCTTTGGGATCTTAGCCTTAACCTCCTTGGGCTTTACAAGGGCCTTGATAGCTTCAGCATGTGCACTCATGGCCTTGGCGTTTTTGGCCTGCATCTTCTTCAGGCCCTTCTTGTTGTGCTTCTTGGCAAAGCACATGTTCCTCAGGAACTTGGGGTCCACCCCTTTAAGAGATTCATACCTTTGTGACCAGCGTTTCTTGATGCCATTTCTGTGCCACTTTCGGACTGATTGTGTGTGGTGTGGTTCTTGGGCTTGGCCATGTCTACACCGTAACCCGTGGCTCTTAATGATTCCATATTAAAGAAGAAAAGAAGACCATGCCTTAAAAGTTACAAATTTCTACACTTGATATTTCTTTCTTGGCACCAGACTTCACTGACCATACCTTCCTCAATTCATTTGTCCGATTAAGCAAACCACAAGCAACAGGGAAGTCAGCATATCTGCTCTGTGTGTGTGTGTGCACACAGGTATTTTTATATAAGAAAAGAAGTCATTGTTTAGAAAGAATGTGTTGGATTTTTTTCAAGCTTATCAGTGGGAGAGGTCAAACAGCTATTTCTGTTGGGCTTTGTTTTGTTTTTGTTTTTCAATGTACTATTCTGTTCTCACTGAAGCGATCATAATTCCCTTGGACATAATCTCACATTTCAAAATGCATAACTAATCTATTGATTCATTTGTCAAAAGTATTCCTGTCTATAACAAATTTTAATAAAATCAGAATCCTAAAAGAAGTCTTCTAGAGGTCTTCAAATTACCAGGTATTAAGAACATTTAATATGGTTATTTGGTTATGGTTATGTTTTTACTAAGAGTGATATTTATAAAATGATAAATATTAAATATATGGGATAGTATATATTATTCCCTCTTTTGAGACTTTCAGATACAAAATCACACAATCTGAAATACTGTCAACACTTCATTAGCATAACCCATTCAATCTGCATAGAGTTGAAGGTATTTTGTGACAAAGGCAAGAAAGAAGGAAGGAAAGAAAGGAGGAAGGGAGGGAGGGATGGAGAAACAGAGGAAAGGAAAGAACGAAAAAAGAGTGAGCAAGTGACTTGAATGGAAGAAATTTAAATGTGAGTGTGTTGGAAATGGAAAACCAAAGTAGGATTTAGAGCCAGAAAGTAACATGATGAAAAATGTGGTTTAGAGATATATTTTTGGTTCTGGAAAATGAAATGGACCAGAGTGGGGAAGATGGATAGGCCAGGTAGGTATGGGTGTCACCTCCCTGGTGAGATAAGCTAGATCAAGGCAGTAGGAACAGAAAATAAGTGTTGAGTTTGAGAAACATTATGAAAGCAGCACTGCTGAGCTCAGAGAATTATTATAAACCCAAGTAACTAGGAAAAGAGTCATACCATTAGCAGAGAGAGGGAGCACCAGGAGGGGAGGCTAGTTTTCTAGAAAGATAAGTTAGGTTTTGAATCTAATGAGGTTGAGTTACTTGTAGAACATGCATTTGAAGTCTTCAGCTTCAAAAATGAAGAGAATATCTTCTAGGAAAGAAGTGACCATAAAACATTTCAATTTAAAGGAAAATATTACTGTATAATAAATGGCATAACAAGGCAAACATCTCTTCCACTTTTCTCAGGCAACTAACGTTGATATGTTGGCATTGGATTCATTTTCTGTGACTGCTGTAGCAAATTACCATAAATTTAGTGGCTTAAAACAACACAAATTTGTTATTTTACAGTTTTGTTGATTACAAGTCCCATACAGATCTCACTGGGCTAACATCAGGGCGACAGGGGGGCTGGATTCCTTTCTGGAGGCTCTAGGAGGACAATGTGTTTCATTGCCTTTTCCAGCTTCTGGAAGCTCCCACATTCCTTGGCTAATAGCTTCCTTCCTCCACCTTCAGAGTCGGAAACCTTGCATCTCTCTGACCATTCTTCCTTGGTCACATCTCCTTCTGCCTCTCCCCAGAAGATGGATGGTCCAGTTCAAACAGAGGAAATGAATTTGCCCTTCATCTGTCTTTCCATTCTACACAAAAAAGACAGAGTACCTTCATTTCTCAGTCCATTAATTCAAATGCTAATCCCTTCCAGAATCGCCCTCACAGACATACCCAGAAATAATGTTTTACTAGCTATTTGTGCATTCCTTAGCCTCATCCAGTTGACACATAAAATTAACCACCACAGCAACCTGGACCTTGTCCTGGGGAGTGAACCCTTGCTCTGGGACGGCAGGAGGGTGTGGCATATGGTAGTGGGATGTGGGACCTCGCTTCACCAGAGACCAGGAACGCTGGAAGCCAGTTCTTCCTGGCTTTTACAGTGGGGAGTAATGTGAACTAACAGAACACTCACCCCACGGTAAGGACCAGAGATGAGGACTCTAAATGAAATGGAGATGACACAAAGACCTGGAAGAGCCTCTTGAGCACCTGTATCAAGGTTGCTGAGTGACCTGTCTATACAGATAGTTGTATTAACACGCACACACACACACACACACACACACACACACATGGGGACTCGTGTAAGCCTAGGTTCACATCCTAATGCTGCCACTTAACTGTGTGTCCCTTAATCTCTTAAAGCTTCAGTTTTGCTGGATGCAAAATAGCTAATTCCTGTGGGAAGCAAAAGTGAATATGCTTACAGAATTCAGTCTAGTACCAGGCATAGAGTTAGGGACCTCTACTAGGGAACTCTTGCTAATTTAGGTACTTTTTATGCTTTCCTCACCCTCTAAGGTGACTGGGCCCATCAACAGAGGTCTGGTTGTACAAAGAACTACGATACAAATTAAAAGGAGAAAGAAAGTCCTTATCTCAGTGCTAAGACCTTCAAAAGAGAAATTCAAGCTTTGTCTAATGCATGGAAGTTAAAGAGGAAGTTATCCTGAGACTGGGAAGAATATTGCTGGGAAGGGCATTCTGAGTAACCCTATGAAGGAACATCATCTCACCAGCTCAGTGTTTGTGCATACAGTGGAGAGTGGGAGTAGGTGCAGGGGAGTTTGTGCAGTAGTGAGTATTGTGTGACACTGTACAGTAACGAACTTAACCTTGACCAAAAAGAGGTCTGGCCTTTGCCCTTGACTTCAAATGTCATGCCTGATAGAAGCGTTTTGGTTTGCCTGGGGGCCTTGGGTCACCCAGATAGTTCAACAGTGTGATTTGGTACTGGGATGGGGTCGGGGGAGGGGGCGAGGAGGGTTGGGTGGTGAGCTTGACCTCTGGGCGGGCTAGACACTGAGACCAGCCATGGGGCAGGGAGCCTTGCTTACATGATGGAGTCCCAGCAAAATCTCTGGACACCAAGGCTCAGGTTAGCTTCCTTGACTGCCAGTATTTCATATATTTCACATATATCCTCTTGGTCCTGTTTCTCTGGAGAAGCCTGCCTAATAGAGTTGCCCTCCTTGAAACCACTGAGCCCCGATCACTTGGCTAGTGGGATTCACACGATCTTAACTGCTGGAATTTTCATTTCAGAACCCAACTTACTCTCTATAGCTTCCTTTTCAATCCCAACATTATTTTATTTCATTCCACTTATTTATTTATTCATTCATTCTGAACGTAGTAAGCTCCTACTGCGTGTCAGGCATTATATTAGAATTTGGAATAGAAAACACAAAGACACAGAGGATGCCCTTACATTGCGCACCTGCTGGTGGCATATGCTGAGTTCTTCCCTGGTCTCTGCTCCCATCCTTGAAAGGCCCTAAGCTGCTGCATCTCCACCTTCAGCATGCTGGGTGTGCAGCTTCCCATAAGCGTTGCTGTACTCTATTCCTTAGGAAGGTAGGTACACCCCCTGGCCCTCAAATCTGGGCCAGTATTTCTTCTAAACAGAGTGTTATTTTATTGTTTTCTGTCTTTCTCATAGTTTTCTTCACTGTGTACGAGCCCAAGCAATCACCTTGTCATCTCTGAGTGGTGTGTACCCTGGCCGCACTTTACAGGGGGGAAGCCGAACCAACTACTTGTCACGCAAGCGGCTCTAACAAGGATCTGACTCTACCAGCCTTTTTCGCCGAGACATTCTGTGTGCTCCCACTTTGTTCCAGTCCTGCTTATAACCTCTACCTCCTTTCTGCCTCTGCTTGTTTCCTGAAACTTCTGACTAGGCTCCCAGTCCCAGCACCGAACCTCTGCCTCGAACCGATATAATTGCACTGGTTTGACTTAGCATATGTCCTTAGATGCATTTTTTTTTTTAACAGGATCTCTCTCTGTCACCCAGGCTAGAGTACAGTAGCATCATCATAGCTCACTGCCACCTCAAAGTCCTGGGTTCAAACCATCCTCCTACCTCAGCCTCCCTAGTAGCTGGGACTATAGGTGTGCACCACCACTGCCAGCTAAATTTTCTATTTTTTGTAGAGACAGGGTCTCGCTCTTGCTCAGGCTGGTCTCAAACTCCTGAGCTCAAGCGATCCTCCCGCCTTGGCCTCCCACAGTGCTAGGATTACAAGCATGAGCCAATGCACCCAGCCTAGATTCAGTTTTATACTCACCCTTTTACTCAATCTGCTTTTAGCTGCTCCAAATAATTATTCTTCCTGATGAAACCTCAGTCATTTTTGAAGAAAGCTTGGACAGTTGATACCTTACTCATTCAACCATATCTCTGACCAGTCCTTTCCTTGTGTGCGTTCTTCATTCCAGTGAACATTGTAGTGGTTTGATACTTTCTGGTGAGGAAATTATATACCACTTTATAGAAATACCAAGCTAAAAATTTACGGTAATATTTAAACTGAACTGGCTGACTCTTGGTTATGGCATAACAGAATTAACAGAGCCACCTTGTTCTTAGTGTATCACTAAGAATCGGTTTGGAGGAATTCACCTTTCATTCAGATGTTTGAAGGGAGGGACATGTCCGATTTCTTTATTCTTATTCTCATTATTTACAATGTGGTTTGTTTCTTTATTTTGAAATAGTTACAAACTAACAGAAAAGTTGGAGGTGTCAAATGCAAAGAACAATTTTCTCCCTGAACTATTTTAGAGTAAGTTGCTAACCTGCCCTCGCATCTTCTGCAAGTACTTCAGTGTGTACATATTCTATAAATAAAGGCATTTTTCCTATATAACCACAACATAATTATCAAAATCAGGGAATTAACACTGATACATACCTACCATCAAATTCTCAGATCCCATTCAAGTTTTGTCACTTACTTTTCCTCTAGAGTAAAAGGATTTTGTTCAGTATTATGTTTTGCATTTAATTGTCATGAACAGTTCTTTCACTCTGGAAGAGTTTCTCAGTCAATTCTTGACTTTTTAACTTGGACACTTTTGAATAATACAGACCATTTGTGTGTAGAATGTCCCTCAGTGTTTTGTTTTATGTTTCTTTATGATTAGATTCATATTATGCAACTTGGGCAGAAAAATAACAGAAATGATTTAGTAGTCTTCTTATCACATCATATCAGGGTTGTATATGATTGCAAATTGTCCCATTACTGATTATGTTCAATTTGATCACTTCATTAAAATTGTAGCTGCCATATTTCTCTGCTATGAAGTTAATTTTTTGTTCTTTTGTCATTAATAAGTATTATCTATGCAATTACATTGTAGCTGTGTAAATATATCACTTCTCATGAAAATTTTAATTTATCCACCTATAAATTTACAGCTTTGTGGACTCATGGCTTCCTGCTTTATTCAGTGGGTTGTGATCCATCATTATCATTATTTTGATGTTCATATTGTCCCTGATATGGCCAGTGGAAATGCCTTCAAGTGCCTCATAATTCTTTTCTTTTTGAAACAGGGTCTCACTATGTCACCTGGGATAGAGTGCAGTGGTGTGATTATAGCTCACTGCAACCTCCAACTCCTGGGTTCAAGTGATCTTACTGCCTCAGCCTCCCAAGTAGCTGGGATTACAGGTGTCCATCACCACTCCTGTGTAATTCTTCTATTTTTTGTAGCAACAGTATTTCAACATGTTGCTCAGGCTGGTCTCGAACTCCCAGCCTCAAGCGACCCTCCCCTCTCCGTATCATCATTCTTTACAAATAGTCTTGCTTTCTAGTAAAACAAGATACTTCATGCTCATCTTGTATGTTCCCTGCCTCTTTATGCCAAAGATCCTGGCTCCTTGAAGTAAGAGAATGCTGTTTAGATCTGAGCTCAAGGTGTGATCATGGAGGTGCTGCTGCTCCTAAGCCCTGTCTGTTGTTAGAGCTAGGGAATGTATATATGAGTGTGTGTGTATTCATATGTGTGTGAGTGTGTATGCATTTATGTTTTCCATCTATATGTGTGTCTAAAACTATCCATATACTGAAATCCATGGGTTCATAGCAAAACCTCCTATTCCAATCAAGTACCACTTCTCTCACAGTGTGAGACCTGACTCTCATGATCTTGCTATTTTTGCTTCTTTGACCAACTTCTCCTGTGTAACCAGACTCCCAACTTCACCAACATGCCCTCTCATGCTTGGATGCCCACCTCCTCCCACTCAGACACCTACAGCCTCTGCTGGCTGCCCCCATGTGGAAGCCCTCCATGCTCTGGCCACCATCCCAGCAGGACTGAAGGACAAGGAGGATGACACTCAAGCCTTAAACCTAATGGACTTTGCCCTGCTGGGTTTCAGACTTGCCTGGGACCCATGACCCATTCTTTTTGATTTACCCCATTGGAATGGGAATGTCTACCCTATGCCTGTTTCACCATTGCATTTTGGAAGCCGATACCTTGTTATCTAATGTCACAAGTTCACAGCTGAAAAAAAATTTTTCTCAAGATGAAACATACCTTGAGTCTCACCCATACCTGATTTAGAGGACATTTATATAAAATTTTGGACTGGAGGGTTGATGCTAGTATGGGCTTAGACTTTGGGGGATGTTGGGATGAGGGTGAATATATTTTGCATTGTGAGAAGGACAGGAACTTAAGGGGCCAGAAAGTGGAGTGTTTTGGCTGAGTTGTTCCCCTCCCCACAAACTTCTATGTTGAAGTCCTAACCCCCAATACATCATAATGTGACTTTATTTGGAGATAAAGTCTTTAACAAGTTAAATAAGTGAAAATGAAGTCATTAGTGTGGGGCCCTAATCCAATATGTCTGGTGACTTTATATGAAGAAGAAATTAGGACACAGACATGCATAAAGGGAAGACCATATGAAAACACAAGGAGAAGACAGCCATCTAGAAGCCAAGGAGAGAGGCCTCAAAATAAATTGACCGTACCAATATTTTGATCTCACACGTCTACCTCTAGAATTGTAAGAAAATAAATTTCTGCTGTTTAAGCTACCAAGTCTGTGGTATTTGATATAGCACCCCTAGCAAACTAATAAATTTAACAAAAATAGGTAAGAACTGCACACTGAATGAATAAAGAGATCTACCCTGTAAATTGAATGAAAAACTCAATAGTGTCTAGGTATCAATTATATTCCAAATTACTTTACACATTTAATTCAATTCTAATAAAAATTCCAGTAATATTTTTGGTCTAAATTGACAAGTTGATTCTAAAATTCTATGAGAATGCAAAGGACCTAGCATAGCAAAAATTAGCTTGAAAAAAATTAACTTGGAGAACTTAGACTATTTCAAGACTCACTAATAAGCTACAGCACTGGAGATAATATGATACTGGCATAAGGATAGACAAACAGAACAATAGAACAGAAGACAGAGTCCAAGAACAGACCTGTACTAATACAAAGCCATTCAACAGAGAAAGGAAGATTGTTTCAACAAATGGTGCCTTAGTGAATGGATGAGACTTGAGGTATGATTAATCCTGTGGCAAAATTCCTCTTTAGCTGTGAATCTGTGAAAACAGATAATAAGTTATCTGTTTCCAAAATGCAGCAGTCAAATAGGCATAGGATAACATTTCCATTCCAAAAGCAAGAAATAGTCAAGAAGAAAGGAGTTACAGGTCCCAAGCAAGTCAGAAACCTAACAAGGCAAATTATATTTGACTTTAAGACTTGAGGGTAATCCTCTTTGGCTTGATGCTCTGTCTTCTGGACTCACCAGGGCAAGGGTCTCACCCTAGGTGGCTTCCCCAACCCCTCTGGAACAGAGGAGGAGACAGTCTTGTCCCCTTTCCCCCATCCACAAAAAATAAATCAAATGGATCATGAACCTAAATATCAAAGTTAAAACTACAAAATTTATAGAAGAAAATATTGAAGGATATCTTCATGACCCTAGGGCAGACAAAGATTCTTAGGCTACTAAAACAATAACCATAAAAATTAAAGATTAACAAAATGGGCCTCATCAAAATCAAAAATTTCTACTAATCGAAGACATGATTTAACAATGAAAAAGTAGGTCAAGACAGACAGAAAACATTCACCTTACATATTCCTGATAAAAATTTATGTCCAGAATATATTAGAATTCCTGCAAATAAAAAATAACATGAGAAATCCCTTGATTAATAATGGGTGAGGATTTAAGCAGGCAAAAAATAATTGAATAGCCTATAAGATATGCATAAAATTATATTCAACATCATTAGTTATGAGGAAAATGCAAATTAAACCACTCTGAGATAGACTACACATTCATTAAAATGGGTAGACATAAAAAGACTGACAACACTAAATGTTGGCAATGGTGTAGAACAATTGAAGCTCTCATATATTAGTAGTGGGAGTGTAAAATGGTAACAAGGAAAAAAAATTTTTTTTTTGAGAACTGCTTGGCAATCTCTTAAAAATCTATACATATATGTACTATATAACCCCAAAATCTCCTAGGTATTTACTCAACAGAAAAGAGAATTTAGGTCTAGAGCTGAAGACTTGTTGAGAATGTTCATAGCAATTTTATTCATAATAGTAAAAAACTGAAAATAACATAAATATACACCAACAGGTGAATCCATAAATAATTTTTAGTATATTCATGCAATGGACTACTACTACTCAGCCATAACACAGATGGATGGATTTCCAAATATAATGTTGTGTAAAAGAAGCTAGACACAAAAAGAGTATGTATTGTATGATTCCATATAAACATCAAGAACATGCAAAACTAATGATTACAAAATTTTTAAAGTATTTGCTTCTTGGGGGTGGTGAGAAAGGGTTGGCTGCAAAGGGACACCAGAAACTTTCTGGGGTGATAGAAAAATTCTAATCTTGGCTGAGATGTTAAGTGTGAATATTTGTCAAAATTCATGGATCTATACATTTAAAATTTATGCATTTTATTGTAAATAAATTATACATCAATAAAAATGAGCATGGGGAAACACATTAAAAAGGTCTGGAAATGGATAGTCAATGTTTTGTTTGTTTGTTTGTTTGTTTTTAAAGACAAGGTCTTGTTATGTTGCCCGGGCTGGCCTTGAACTCCTGGGCTCAAGCAATCCTCCTACATGGCTGGGACTACAGACCTGGGCCACCACACCCAGCAAATAGTCAATTTTTATTCAGCGAATGGAGCATCAGCAAATATAATGTAAAGCTTAATGTGTATTTTATTGTGGAAAAAATGAAATTCTTCCCTGACCAAGGCCAATTTTAAAAGCCGTGTCCAATATTAAGATTAGCTGGCATTTGCTGAGAATACACTGATTGGAACAACATGGAGAGGAAGCGTGGAACCCTGCCCGGTAGTAGATGAAAACTGTCTTGGAACTAAAATCTAATCAAAGATAATTCACAATAAGATACCCTGGTAAACATACCGAAAGGAACAATAGATTGTTAGGGTCCTTGGATTTTATTATAATAACGTTGGCTCTGTTATCCATCTCACCCCTATCCCCACTGAAAAGGCCACAGGTATCCAATAATTAGTAAATATTATTATTTTTATGTCATTATAACTAAAAATGGTAGATGTTATTATTCCAGGATTCTAATTAAAAATCAGAAATCATGCGTTCATTTGTTTTTTTCTGCATTCATTGAAAGATAGCTATGTGTCCATCACTGTGCTAGGCCCTGAGGTTATCACAGCTAAGAAGACATGGTCCCTGTGGTCAAGAAAAATGTGCTTTCAACTGCCCGCGGCAGCCTGCAGCTCCAGGCAGGCCGCTCACTGACACCAGCTGGGTCCCGGCTGCAGCTGGAGCATTTCCACAGGCTGCAGCCTCTGCGCTTCAAGATTTTCTCTCCCCAGCCGGCAAAAGGGTTAGCCTCAGCACCAAGCAACCTCCGCTCTGGCCGGGAGGTGGCGGCCTGCAGTCGAGGCCTCCGCCGGGTGCCTTGGCGCGAGGCTCCGCTTGGGGCGCTGTCGTGCGGCTTGCGGGCCGCCCTGCTTCACAAACAGAACCATCTGGCGGGGCTGCTGGTTTCTGAGGGTTTCATAAACAGCGGGCACCGGGCTCTTCTCTGCTTCCGCGCTGTCTGCTGTCGGCGGGGCCCTGCAGGGAACTCTACCCGGGGGACGCTGGGGCAGGGAAGTAACGCCGGGGAGCTGCGGTTAGCTCCGGACGTCCCCGCCCCTGCGTCCCTTTATTCCCGAAGCTCGGGCCTGGCCCGGGCCTTGCCGGGCGCCCCCGGAAGGCGGAGGTGATGGTACAAATGGAGACGCAGCTGCAGAGCATTTTTGAGGAGGTGGTGGTGAGTGCAACTGCCGGCGTTCCAGGACGATGGCTCAGGGAGGGGAGACTCGACTCGGGGGGAGCAGATCAAGGAAACTGGCTTGGGTAACCTCCTCTTAGGCCTCCCCTTTGCTCCCCTTTGTTTTGACACCGAGTATGTGTGCAGGAGTTCAGTGATTCTCAAACCACTGTCAAGTTCAATGCATCCTTTGAAATACACAGCGCCCTTTGTGACAGGCCAGGCAGGTATTGTTAGTTTCAGCGCCGATTAAGATGACTTGCCCTGTGTTACACTGTAACACTTCACTAAGGGAGGCTTCCTTTTAAAATTAACATTATTTACGTTTTTGTTTTTTACAGAAGACGGAAATTATAGAAGAGGCTTTCCCCGGGTGAGTATATGCATGGCAGATTTTTGCTTTTTTACGCGGTTGTATCTTTGTAAGATTTTACTTAGGTTCGTCTTGGAGGGTTATAAGATCCACTCTTCTGGTTATGTTTAATTACCTTTTAAAAACTAGTGGCAAATAACGTAATTTTTGTTTTTTAGCATGTTTATGGATACCCCTGAAGATGAAAAAACAAAACTAATTAGCTGTTTGGGGGCCTTCAGACAGTTTTGGGGTGGTCTTTCTCAGGTGAGCACTACATTTTTAATACATTCAGCTGATGATTTTTGGCCTCTTCTTTTTTTACGTTTACTTTGATGTTGCTCTTAAGATCCTTCTGAAAAGGGAGAAGTAAAATTGTCATCGTTTTTTATTCTGGTTTTTATTTGTTTTAATTCGTATGCTTCAGCGGAGAACTTGTGTTGAGACATCAAGTTGATGACTGCACAGTGTGATGTGTTTTCAAAAATCTTCCCCTTGTTAAATTATGTAAGACCATTTTCATCCTATTCTGATATCTTTGGTACACTTGAAAACAGTTGTGTTTGTCGAGCTCACACCTGCAATTCTGGCACTTTGGGAGGCCGACGCCGAAGGGTTACTTGAGGGCAGGAGTTCCAGACCAGCCTGAGCAAGAGGGAGATCATGTCTCTACAAAAAAATAGAAAAGTTAGCGGGATGTGGAGGTGTGCCTGCCCTCCCAGCTACTTGGGAGGCTCAGGCAGGGGGATCCTTTGAACCCAGGAGTTTGAGGTTGCAGTGAGCTATGATGAGGCCACTGCACTCCACCCTGGGTGACAGAGCAAGACCCTGCCTCAACAAAACAAAACAAAACAAAACAAAACAAAACAAAACAAAACAAAACAGTTGTGGTAAGCTTTACTTGGATAAGAATTTCTTTTTTTTTTTTTTCTGTTTACTAAATGTACTGGCACAGCACTGATACAAAGATACTATAATCGCGATGCTATAGTAAAGATACAAAGACACTAAAATAGGAATGCAGAGTCTATAATAAACATCTAAAGATATTATAGTACAAATGGGGAAAGAAGCAATACAACTTACTAACAAAGAACAGATGCATTTTACCAGAAAATGTTTCCATGAAAAAGACAAAATGTGCGATCTTGAAGATTTCTTTCCAGGAGTGCATTATGTTCTCATGGTGCACTCTGCATATGGAAATGAGAACTGTGTTTGCATTTCAGCCACTGGTGATAAGATTTGCCACTCAGATGTGAATCATATAATGGCAATATGTTCACATTTTAAAATTTTGTTTTAATAATTTTCTATCAGATGAGACAGTTATATGGTTCAAAATGCATAGGTACAAAAGGGTGGATCCAGTGACTAGTGTCCCTCCCATCTCTTATTTCTTCTTTTTCCTGTCTGCAGCCAGTATCCCCAGTTTATGTTTCCTTCTAGAAGTATTTTATGCATATGAAATCATTTTATAGAATGGTCTTATATCACGTACACTGTTCCTTAATTAGCACCTTGCCTTTCTCCCCTAATAATACATTTTGAAGGTAATTCCATATCAGGCCATTAGAGTTACTTTTATATCCCTTCCTTTCTTTTTTATAAAGGCATAATATTCCATTGCATGGCTGTACCTTCATTTTTTTTAACCAATCCCCTACTAACTGACTTTTAGGTTTCTTCTTAACTTTTTTACTTTAAACAATGCTGTAATAAATAATACTATGCATGGGACATAGGATAAATTCCTGAAAGCAGTATTGCTGAGTCAAAGGGTATGTCTATTTATTTTTATAGAAATTGCTAATAGTTTGCTTAAGTGTTATGCCAGTTTACACTCCCAACAGCAATGTATGAGATTGTCTGTTTCTTGTAGCCTCACAATAGTGTTAATAAACTTTTTGATCTTTGCCAATCAAAAACATGAGAAAATTTCTCTCAGTATAGTTTTCTCTCAGTGATGTTGAACACATTTACAATATATTTTAATTAAAAAAAATAACCTATTAAACATTTATGAGTTAATGTGTGGCCCTTTTCTGTAAGAAGTTTATATTCTATTAGAGGAGCCAGGAAGAAAATAGGTATTTCTAAATCATTATATGTACAACAATAGAAGTGTACATGAAGAACAGTGGTGGTGCAGAGAGCAGGACATTATAGGTTTCTCTTGGAGATATCCTAGAAGACAGACTTTGATATGGGTACAACATTTTTGTATCAAATTTAAAGTTTTACAAGTCTGGAAATCTGATTTGTCATTGGATTCATTATAGGCTCTTATTTGGGCTCTTAGGGATTAAATTTACACTAAATTCTCATAAAGCTGAGATATTAATCTGTAACAGATTTTTCCCTAGGGACAGGAATATTTACATCTGCCATTAAAGGCACTGTTGACAGTGCCTTACACAGTCTGTGTTAGAGTTTTCTATTGACCATGAATATGTCAATAAAATCTTACTGCTTTTGGAAGTCCTACGTAATAAAAATGGTGGAGTTTAATCTATGTAATGGCAAGATTTTAAGCTTAATATAACAGATACTAAATCTGAATTTTTAAAATCTTTTTAAAAAGTTACTTTCATCCACAGATGTTCATAGTGAAGTATTTCATTCATAGTCTTGATATACTTCCAGGTATAGTATCAGCTACCTATTGTAACATGTAAACTTAGTCCTAAAATAAAACATTTTTTAATTTTCCAGGAGTCTCATGAACAGTGCATCCAGTGGATTGTTAAATTTATTCATGGCCAGCATAGTCCTAAGAGAATTTCTTTTCTTTATGACTGCTTAGCAATGGCAGTTGAGACTGGTCTCCTTCCACCCAGGTATGTTTAATGGTGGGTACGAGCAATCCAAAGAATTGTCCTGTCTGTGTAAATGGTTGGAAATTGGTTGAGATTGTTGTGAAGTGATAAAGGAATGAAGAAGAAAGTGAGGTTCATCAGGTTATCCTTCATGATACCTCAGGTTTTAGTTTCTAGGATGCAGTATTCTTTGAATTGGTAATGCTTAGAGGCTCAAAACCAGGCAGCCTTTGCCTTTCTGCCCAGGGGCTCAGATCACTCACTTTAGTGATTAGTTTGTTCTAGTTTACTTTTGCTGCACAACGAATTGCCTCAACGTTTCATGGCTTAAAACAATAATAATCATTTTATTATTATTGTTCATGGTTATGATAGTTGACTAAGCTTCAGCAGTTTTTTCTGAGTGTCTTATGTGATTACAACTCAGGGTGCCTAGAGCTGGAGTCACAGCAAAGGCTTCCTCATAGAGATGTCTAGTGTTTGGTTCCTGGCTGTTATATGGGACCTCAGCTGGGGCTATGGGCCAGAACCTGCACATGCCCTCGTCTTGGGCTTTCTCACTGCATGGCGGAGTCCAAGAGCAAGGGTGCAAGAAAGGGTTAGGCAAAAGCTCTATCACCTTCCCTTGAACTCATCCTTTTACCTTTTTTGCAATAGTCTTAGGCCAGCCCAGATCTAAGAGATAAGAGAGAACGTATCCCCCCCATACACACACCCCATGTAAGGATTGTCAGTGTCACATTTCAGAAGAGCACGTGGGATCAAAAATCTTGTTGCTACCATCTTGGAAAAGTGTAATCTGCCGCAAGGTGATAGATGCTAAACATTTAAGGAAAAGCCTTTTATAGATTTCTTTCTAGTGAAATTAAAACATAATGAATATTATTTAGTTTATTTACTTCTACTTTGTTTTTGACCATTTATACAAGTAAAAAATGTAAAATGCTCTATATCTTTAAAAGTGTGTTTAAGCAATAATGCTCCTTTATGAAAAATACTTGCTATGATAAATATAATACTTGAAGTACACAGACCATGGATTTAGAGAACTTGGAAAATTCTGTCTTATAACTGGAATGGTTATTTCTTTTTTCTAGGATGGTTTGTGAATCCCTAATAAACTCTGACACTCTTGAATGGGAAAGAACACAGCTTTGGGCCTTAACATTTAAACTGGTTCGGAAAATAATTGGGGGAGTAGATTACAAGGTATTTTTTTTCTAATTATGAAAAGTGATTGCTTTCAGATATGATTAATTTTTCTGTATATAATTTTCAGGTGCGCGAAATGAAGTGGAAGCATTTACAAAATCTATTTTTTATTGTGTATTTCCTAAAAGGATTTAAAATTACTGAGTTGTTCCTATGGCTTCTCTACTCCCCTCCCAACATTCTTAAAAATACAGATGGGTAATATATTTTTACAATAAGTAGGGAAGGCACAAAGCAGAATCTGTGTTCCTACATGGCACAAGTCTTATGATGCTGGGGCCGCTTCAGATGAAGGAGCACAGAGCAGGGGTGTGTGGAACTGAGGAGGGATGTGGACATCAGCTGATGAAGGGAGCAAGACCTACTTCACCTCTAACTTGACCTCTGTTGGACTTGTGTCTTTACTTAACTAACATCTTCAGCACTCTGCTCTTGACCAGAAGTAACAATATACATTCTCTGATTGTGTCTCATAATACAGCTCTGGAACTCACAGCTACAAAAGCTATTCTTCAAGCCACTTTTGTTGTTGTCCTTTTTCAAGGAATTACCAATACCTGACCTTATGCTTTATTTCTGCATTTTCTCTAATCTGAAATGAACTAACATATAATTATTAGTTTGAATCATGATTTAACATAAAATAACATAAAATCAGCCTTTTCTGATTTTCTCTTTACTCAGACTTATGCCGTTTTTGCCTTCTTACTTACTTGTACGTGCTTTACAATTATTCTCCCAAGCCTATGTTCTGTCTTTTTACAAGCTTGGTCACATAGTTTATAGTCAGTACATGCATGTTGAATGAAATTTCTTTTTTATATATCAGATAATGCAACTGGTATTAGATATGTGGAGATGATTAACAGAATAGCCTTGGATATGCTTGAGAGATTAAGGCATGTGTTAGATGAGAAGGGGGAATAAAGTCAGGTAATACCAAAGGGAGTGAGCAGAAAGCGTGATCTGCCAAAAACCTTAATATCATTACCCACATTTTCAGAGTGCTTTGAAGTCCTATTCTAATATATTTCCATCCATATGTATAAGTTAAGCTTTTTGACCCTCTTAACAGTAGAAACTTCATGAGAATATAAGTGACTTTCTTTGTTTATTCATATTGCAAGACATTCTTTAGAATTCTATTTTAGAACATGGCTCTTCTCTTGGGTTAATGTTAAGGACTCTAATTAATGTTAACTCTGAATCAGAAAATTTAAGGTGTGACCTTAAAGGAGTTTATAATCATGAAACCTTTGGATATTTCAGCTAACAGAGGGGATATTACTTAGTTTTAACCTGTGTCTTTTTTCTTACATCAGGGTGTTCGAGATCTCTTAAAAGTGATTTTGGAGAAAATCTTGACAATTCCTAACACAGTGAGCTCTGCTGTTGTACAGCAGCTTCTGGCAGCAAGAGAGGTAATTTAGACATGTCTGAAATTCATTGATCATAACCTCAAAAAAGTCTAGGTTTGTTTAGGTTTGTGATATTTTGTGGAATATTCCCTTTTTTTCTACCAAAAAAAAAGCACTTCTATTTTTAAAGATGCTCTTTCACTTTCATCATATTTCAAAAGGAAATTTGAAATTTTAATTCATGTTTTTAAATTATGAGAACAACAGTATAGACATTAAAGTATCTTAAACTGTTACAAGACATCAGCCTATGGATTACTTAAAAGACCTTTCTGCTTTGTAATTAATGTTGCAAGAATTGTTGCTTTGATTTGTTGCTCACCTGTTTAAGTCTACCAATATTTAAAGCATTTTCAAGGCTACTTACTAACCATGAACAATCCATCCCATTGTTTATTAATCTTCCTTTTTAGATATTCTCTACATGTAAGTGGACTTCTTTATGCTACAGTTTAAACACAATAAGTCCATGAAATAATACTTCTACTTTTTTTTAATTGACAAGTAACAAGTGTGTGTGTGTGTGTGTGTGTGTGTGTATACACATATTGTAGAATGGCTAAATCAGGCTGTTTAACATATGGGTTACCCCATATTTATTGTGCTGACAATACTTAAAATACACTGTCATAGCAATTTTCAGGTATACAATATATTTTTATTAACCATAGTCAACATAATGTACAATAGATCTCTTGCACTTATTCCTCCTAACTTTTTGTGTCCTTTGACCAACATCTCTCCCAAAAAGTAATATCTCTACTTTTTGGTATCCTTTTTGTTGTTGACATTGCTGTATTTAAAGGGTTTGTGTGTGGTCTAGTCAGGAATAATGTTGCCTTTTTATTTTTCTTAGGTTATAGCGTATATCTTGGAAAGGAATGCCTGCTTATTACCAGCCTATTTTGCAGTCACGGAGATCAGGAAACTATATCCAGAGGGAAAACTTCCACACTGGGTAAATTTTATATTTCCCAAAATTTTAATAAAAATTTTAATCAAAAACAGCTATATTAATCTTATTTTTTGTGTGCTTATTTTTAAAAATGGTTACTTAGATAGTTTGTATTTTTTGAATCATGATTAAAATCTTTCATTTCTTTGCTGTCCTGTCGAGATAATTTTTATGCCATGTGATAAAATATGCACAGTTTCATCAAATAGCTAAGGATGTGGTGATGTGACTTGGTTTAATTCAGGAACAGATGAACTTGTAATTGTTTGGAAGGACACAAGAAAAGAACTAACCTTTGAGGAATTATCATATGCCAGGCATTGTCCTAAATCTTTACATGTATTATCTCATTTTATATAAATGATCACTATATTCAGGGCAGTCTCAATTTTATTTTTATACTTATTTATTTGATCTCTCTCCCCATCTCCTTCTCCCTGCCCCCTCCTTGTCTCTCCCCTGTGCTCGCTCTCTTTTTTTTCAGTTACTTGGAAACCTAGTATCAGACTTTGTGGATACCTTCAGGCCCACAGCAAGGATAAATTCCATTTGTGGTAGGATTATAATTTAAAATTTACCAAATAGTACCTGATGTTTAGTGATCTGACTATTGAACAAAGCTGAAGGATGGTGTCGTGTACATGTCTTGGTGGCTTATTTTTTTAGTGACTCACTAGGAGTTTAATACAATACCTTTCATATGTTTTTAGGTACTTTGTGTGCTGAGTGTAGGGAGGGAAAAGCAACTATCTGGAATGGCCTAAGCTTCAGGTAAAACCATTCTAGAAAGTGGATTTCCTGTTGATTAGAAAGACCTTTTAATATAGCCAGTAAAGCACCATGGAATCTCTGGGCAACTGAAAGTCTCAACATACATGTTTCCCAGTGGCCACAGAACATGAGAGTATCAGGCTCATTCAACCCATTCTAATTCACACTTTTGCTTTTTATTTCATGTATTTTGTTTCCCATTTTCTTATGTTTTGTTAGATTCTCCGAACTTTCTTTTAAAAATAACCATGTGATTTGGCAATTTTTTTCAGTGCCCACCGCCCTGAATTATTTCTAGAAATTATGGTGGCCTCAGAACTATTTAGGATTATAGCCGGTTATTTATCCAGTGATCAAATAGTGAACACTTCTGTGAGCCAGGTACTGTTCTAAACACTGGAAATACAAAAATAAGCTAAATAATTACTACATAGATAATTCACAGGTTTCTAGCTTTTGTAATTAAGTGGCTATTGATATCATTTTATGAATTATGAAAATGAAGCAGGTTTGAGAAGAATGATGATGAATTTATTTTAAGACAAGTTGAGCTCGAGGTGCTTGTGGGACATCCAAGTGATAATATTTGTCAGGGAGTTGGAGGTACAAGCTGATGGTCATATGTTACAATCTAAGGCCTCTAGGGGTATCCTGCATAAAGATAATCATGTTGATCCTGGACTAGTGGTCTCAAACCTTTTCTAAAAAGGATCATGTAGTAAATACTTTAAGCTTTGTGAGATACACAATCTGTTGCAACTACTCACCTCTGCCACTGTACTGCAAAAGCACCAATGTTCCAATAAAATGTTACAAAAACAGATGAAAGGTGGTTTTGGCACATGGACTGAAGTTTTCTTACCTCTGTCCTAGACACTTGGACAAAATGCAACATTTTTGAGTTTAGGAGGCCTGTACAAATTGATCTACAATCATCTGGACTAAGTAATCAGAATTCCCAAACTTCAGTCTCATTAAAACTTTTTTAAACCATTTTTAAACTATTGCCTGGTTTGTATATATTCATGCTGTGTTTCACATTTACTTAAAAACATCTTTGTGATACATAACAGGCCGCTGCAGTCTTCTGCCAGTTGTAAATAACTCAGGCGCCATTTGTAATTCATGGAAATTGGATCCTGCTACTCTTCGTTTTCCTTTGAAAGGCCTTTTGCCATATGATAAGGTATGTTGCTAAATATAATGGAACTTCTGGTCCATCCAGCAGTCTTCATCCTTGGTTATAAGATGTATTTGCTAAATTGTCACTTCACAGTCTGAAGAAGTAAATGTTTGACAAAAGATAGTTTTTGATTTATCACATTATTCCAGTATCTAAATATACCCTGTGGTTTGTGCTATTGTGGGTGTTTATGCCTCAGTGGTCTTCTTGGGCAAAGTATTTGGAGATAGAAAACTAAAATTTTAAATTAATTTCTTGACTAAGGCCCCACATTTAACAAGTAGTAGAGCCAGGATTTGAACTCAGTCTGATTCCAGATGCTATCAAGTCATTTGTCCTCTCCAACTTTAGAAATTCTGTTTACACATGTAAGAGAGTGTTTGGAAACTAGTCTCCATTCCTCTTTGATTAGATTTCTGAACAGAAAATTCTTTCCTTACCATGCTGCTTAGGACTAATGTGACTGTACCTGAAGTCACATTTCTGAGTTTAATTCTAAAGGCGAGAGGGTTTACTTTTCAAATCACTGAAATTTTAATGTATCATTTAAGGGGCACTACTACTAAATTTTTGCATTAGTGAGCAATCTTGCTGATTGGACTGATAATTCTTTGTGTATAGTTTCTCTTCTTACAACCGTAGCTACATTCACTCAGTTCTTGCTGTAAAAACTTCTACATAAAACAGGCACTGATTATTCTGATTTAAAATGCCCTAAGGAATTCCTTAAAACTAATACATTGAAGTGAATGCTTATGTACCCATCCCCCTTTCCCAGATATTTTAGTATTAAAATGAAGAAAGGGGCAGAAAACAGAGACATTATGGTAGCTCGGGTGAATTGAGAGAGACTACAGCCTGATGGGAATCAATTTAATAGAGAAAATAGTAAGAAATTTAGCACAGTAATGTTTCTAAGGTTTTTAATCTCCAAGTTGCACAGTTTTTTAAAGATTATCTTAAAAATCAGTACATAAAGTGATTTTCTTTCTTTTTATTTATCCATCTGAGGGACCTTTAAAAGAATAAAACCCAGATAACATTATGCAGATGGTACCTGGGATAAACTTTTCATTGACTGTATCAAAATGCTATGTCTCCAAAAACAAAGAAGTGAAAAGGATATGCTCTAGAAAACTATCCGATGACTCAGAAGCTGTCTAGCTTTCATGGAAGAGTTAGAATAAACTAGAATGAAATCTTTTATATTTAATAAGTTTTTAAATATGCATGATCTAAATTCACAAATATAAATAAGCATATGACTATTTCATCTATTTCTCTAAAGATTTACTGTTTAAGAGCCAAAGAGCTATTTTGGGAATCTTAGTAGGGAAATGGGGGATTGATTGGCCTGTAATTAAGACATATTGGATACTCTTTCAGGCTGTCATTTGGAAAAATAGCTGCAAACTCTGAAAAAGATTTTTTGTAATATGTAGCTTTGTAGTAATATTTATTATAAACTGAATTTGATTATCAGAAATTTTATACTTAAATGCCTAGAAACTACTTCTAGAAAATTGACTGGTCAAGTTTAACAGAAAGGAAGCAAAGGTCTTTTTAATAATGATACCTCTTTATGTCTAAGGAACATTATTACCAAGGACAAAATCTATATACATTGATGTTGTGAGACTTTAAAATTAAAAAAATGTAAACCTTTTATGTTTTCAGGAAAGTAGAGTGGAAAATACACTGGGGAAGGGGGACTGGAAGATCTGGTTCTAGTGGCATCTTTATGTTACCCTCTGTATGACTTGGGGCAAGTCCCTTCACCTCAGTTATCGAATGAGGGGTGGGAACAGATTAACTGTAAGCACTAAAATCCTATGATTTTTTTTTTCTCACTAGATACTGCCTACTGTCTGAAGGTAACACGTGCCTTTAGAGGAATCTTTAATCTCAATTTCAAATAATTTGAATTGACATCTATGTTAATCTTGAAGCAATGATTTTTTTTCATTTTCTTTAAAGGATCTGTTTGAACCACAGACTGCTTTGTTGAGATATGTATTGGAGCAGCCTTATTCCAGGGATATGGTCTGCAATATGCTAGGTTTAAATAAGCAGGTACTGTACTATGCCAGAAACCTAGTAAATTTTGCATAGAATCTGCACTATTCTTTTCTCTTTTCTTTGCTATAGCTAACTGAGCAAAACAGTTCAGAACTATTTGGTGATTTTTTAAAATATATGGTTTATTAAACAATGTATTATTCCTATCATTTATATATTGCTTTAAGAATGTTTAAATTAAAAAGGAGATATTTTAAAAGTTGGTTTATTTTGCATTGCTTTTTTTTCTATAAGGCCAGTTTCAAGTATACCTTTTGCCAGAGAAACCTACACATGACTTAACCATAATTTTTGACTGTTTTTGTTTTTTGGGTGTCAATTTTTATAACCCTTGGAATCTTCAGCATGGCCTCCTTGCTGATTTTTTTTTTTCTTTTCTTTCTTTCTTTTTTTTTTTTTTTGGTGTATGTTTGCTTATTTTTGATGGTTTAACATGTGGGAGGGTTTGTGCTGACTCTGGGTTCCTTGAGGCTGGCCTCATAGTCACTGTTTTGTCTTTTCTTTTTTTCTTCCTTTATTTTTGTTCTGTCCTGTCTTGTCCTGCCCATCCTCCAATGCTCTAGACCTTGAACATTGCTCAGGTATGTTCACAACCTTACTGTTGTATTGTGACTAACGATACGCTGGCCGCTTTGTAGCCACTGATTCCATTTAGAGAATACGTGTATGGTCGGGGCTTGAAATTGGCAGGACCATGCTGAGACCAAGGCCACTAAAAAAAATTTCTTCTTGGGATATGAGAGTTATTTTTGGTGGATTGTTTTTGGTTTTGGTTTTTTGTTTTTTGTTTTTTTTTTTTTTTTTTTTGGTGTTTGTTTTTTTAATATTCTTTTTTTTAAACAAAGAGACAACACCTGGCACTCATTAAAGCCTGTCACTTTTTGATGGGTTGTTTTCCTTCCCACTCCATTTTACTGTTTTTCATGCTTTAGGGCTAAAGCTAGCCTGGTAGAATTTTCAGAGATGGAAAGATTTGTGGTGGCCTTTATCTTTCCAGATGGTTAAAAAAAATAATAATAACAACAACAAAAATACTTAAGTTGCTTTGCCTTAAAACAAAAACAAGTTAAAAATAACAAAAAAGAAAAAAAGCACTTTAATAGAGATACACTGCTTTTAAAAGTTGGAGTGGTAAACTTTATACAGGAAAGGCTTTTTTGGAAACCTGGGGATTGACTAAGAAATGTCACACTCTTAGGTGACCCCACACCTGCTTGACAAACACTCTTCTTTGCCAGTCTTTGCCAGAAGTGCCCTCCTCCTAGATTGAGCTCCTCTCAGCTGAAGCTCGCCTATGGTGGGAGAAAAACACTGTGGCCAAACTTTATAAAGCAAACTCTTATACAGTCCCAAGTCTGTTCCAGGACTTTTCACCTTTGGTATTTTAAACAAAATAGTGGTTCCAATTATTTTTGTTAAAAATTTTTGAGCCCAACATATTAAAATAAACCAGCTTTTTGATTTTAAAAAGACATTCTTGTCTAGGTTATATAAAATAGCGTTACTGTTTGCAATACTATAGTGAAGGTTGTGCCAGTGCTTCCATTTATAAAGCCCTATTTTTAAGGACATATAGCTTGGCCATAAAACTTGCTCAGTGTTGAAACTTTGCATGCCAAACCTCACCCTAGTAGCAGTATCTCTTTTATTATTTTAAGTTTTTTCTTCTGAAAAATTTGCCAAGTTTCCTTGTTTGGACAAGCCTTTGTACATGTAAAACTAAAACTGCTTCACACTAGAGTATCTGACAGTAACCTCATTATGATCTGTCAAATAAACATCTTAAATACCAAGTCATTAATTCTGATCAACTTTCACTTGAATTAGAGGTAAGTATTCAGTTAACTTTGAAAGAATGCTTCATGCTATGTCTTCAGACTAATTTTTGTAATCAACTTTAAGTCACACTTGACTCAATTTTTTGCAGTTCGGTGGATAAATGTACCCACGGTCATTTGAGCTGCGAGTACCTTCCCCAAGATATCCTTAGCTTTTTTCTTTTGGGGAGCAGCTCATTTCAAACTAGAAATTGACAAAACAATTGACAGTATTTCTGATGTGATCATTTCAATAACAAGTTTCAACCTAAAAAAAGTTTATGACTAAGACATAAATCCATAAAAAATAAAGTTTATAATGGAAATGCTGACAGAACATTATTAGTATTGGTCCCACTGTAGTGTAAACATTGTCAAAAATTCACAATTCATCAGTAATTGTTTTCATAGAAAACTGTAGTGAGGGGACTTGTAGATGGAAGATAATATGCTGAATTGACTTGATATATTATTTTTACCTACTAGAAAGTAGAATAGAAAATGAGAACACACAGTATAAGAAGCATATGATTAAAAATAACCAAGTTATCTATCACATCTTTTATCATTACAGAACTATATCCTACACTATACTTTCTTGTCCTTTCTCTAGCAACGCAATAATTTACTTAAAGCTTGAAACCCTCTTAAGAGCTGTTCACATTGCATTTTCCAGTAGGAATTGGGCTTTATTGGATCCTAAGATCAGTCATATTCAGAAGATCATAAGTAGCTCAGTTTTGTGACCAGCGAGATGGAATGTTAGGCTTAAATTCATAGTGGGAAAATCTCGTTTTGTGTGCTTCATGAGAATTTGTGTTCTTCCTGCTGAGTAAAAGCATCGCAAAACAGATACACTCCTCAAGCTGTTACATAGTGGTGTACGAACTCTGACTGCAGTCAGATAGTGAAATATTCATTGTTCAGTTTGTCTTAATCACTTTTAAAGTTATTTCAAAATATCTTTGAAAGACACCATTGAAAGTGTATTAATTGGCATAAGGCTCTGTTTTACTGATTGGCAGCTTTCTTGGTTAAAGCAGAGAATTTGATAAATGACGTCGAAAGAGATTTTTCTTCCCAACTTGTCCTAAACAGGTATTGCTTTAAAATTGATTTATAGCATTGAAATTAGGATTCAAAATTAATTTAAGCTCACCTAAGTACAGTAAGTTAAATTTTTACTGCAAAAGCATTACCAGCATTGTTACATAAAAAGTGTCAAGTAACATTCAATATAGAATATGGGATACTAGGACCGAAAAGCACTGTCATTTGCTATTTGAAATGGTGGTGGGAAGGAAGCAGGGGCATAGGTGGGGGTTAATATTAATGTTTCTATTAATACCTTATGCTGGACTTTTAGCTTTTATCAAAGCTGAAAATTTAAAACAAGATTCCAGTATAGTTTATGCTATTATCTAGACATAGAATAGTTAAAATATTGAATTTAGATATTCTTATCCTTAAAACAGGTTTTAATTAAATATGCATATGGTATGATGTAAACTAACAAATTCAACTTTATATGCCAGTATTTTGAAGCTTTAAATTTGCTAAAGCTTTCAGAAAGCATGATGTGAATAGCCATAGGGATAGCATCCATTGACTTGAATTATCTTAGCTTAGTGATAGACAATGAACCTTTATTCGTAAATCCTTAGACTGCTTTACAAATGTTTGTTCCACATCGTGAAACCACCTGCTAGGTGGTAGAGTCTTAATTTTAATGTACCTCTCTCTTATTATAACAAGTGAAAAACTAAAGCAAAACTTATTATTATAAAGCAGTTAGCAGCACAAATTATTTTATATTTCAGACTTTTCTTTCTTTTTTGATATCAAAATTGGCAGATAAAGCAACATGTTTAAGCTATCTTTAAATTTGGTTTGCGAAATATCCTTGGCAATAGCCAGAAACACCTGGGAGGTTTATTGTTAATCCTGATAGATATTCTGCTACCACCAATTACCAGGGCATTAGGCACTGTAGAGATTTCTGACTGATTTGATTCTTAGCAGAAAAGTTGGGGGTAGTCTTAAGTCATGGCATGTATTGACAGACTATCAGCTTTAACTGTAAATTTCCTAGCTGTTCTTGCTTTGTCAAAATCTTAGTATCTTTGGCTTTCCTTTTTTAATCATTAACTCTATGACCATTACTATATGCCTAAAAATATATAGGTGAAAATCCAGTTTTTAAAAATAAGTAGCTAATATTAAAAAAAGAAACTCCAAAGTGACTCAGGTGCTAAAAACCAATTTTATTTAGTTTGCTCTTTTTTCCTAAAGCAGATTGATTGAAGACCCTCATGGATGGAGAAATAGATGACAAATTGGTTAGTTTCCAAACCAGAAGCAAGTTCCCAACACTAGTGAAAAATTCCTACTGGAAATCCTGGCTTTACTTCTTTTCACAATTTTTTCTGACTCTTGTATACTTTGAATGATCTTACTCTAAATTTGTGTTATCTGACACATTTCTTAGGTTGTTGGTGGTTGGCAGAACTAGTGAATTTCAAGCCCTGTACACAGTAGTTTTGCATGCTGATTTAAGAACTAGTCTGTAGTGTTGTCTGTTGCACTTTGCTCTGCTTCATAATGATAATGACATTTGGAGGAAAAGTACCGTAGTCTTAACTGGTGGTGTTAATATTGCTATTTGTAAACCTGTAATGTGGTTGAACTGTGATCATGGCATTGTGTTCTTGGAAAAAATATGAAACAACCATTGATGCTTACTGTTTGGATAGATGTTTGTTTTATTTGCATGTTTTAAGAAAGTGCAGCTATATTGGAGCTTTACAAGTTTGGAGCTGGCAAAGAGCATGCAAAAGAGGGGATGCTACTCATTATGTCTTGTTTATTTCCAAATTTGTCCCCATTTTGCATTTTTTTCCCTAAATTTAAAGAAATCATATCCCTTTTTCATGGCAAAAGACTGATAATCACATCTAAAGCTTAGGGGGATATACAATATTAGTAATTGTATTCACTAGAAAGGCTTCCAACTGCCTTCTACTAAGTCATATAACCTTTATAAAGGAAATAAGAAAATGGCTTGAAATATGACTTAACATTTTTTTCAGTAAAAGTATATTTCTTAAATTACTTTAAAAAAAGCACAAATCTTTTTGCCTGTAGAAAGGGAAGTTGCATTTTCATGTTTAGTGTTTAAACTCAATTCTTTTTCTTGTTTTAGATTTTAAAATGGTCTAATTTAAAATTAAAGCTGCATTATGTTTGGCTTCCAAGAGGGAAGAGCAGAGATCAATTTTTGTTTTTGCAGAGGAGGTTTCCATTTCATTCTATTTCAGTATCAGGATCAATCCTGAACACTGAAAAAGAGACATTGGGTATTCTGGCAGCTATTTAGATATACCTTTGTATATAAAGTTAGTGTAAACTTGTGGTGGTTACCTTAAAATAAATAGATTCACATACTGCTTTATTTGCTGTATCACGACATTTGATCCCTGGAAATCCAGGGTTTTTATCTTTTGAGTTATATTGCAAAATTAATACTGCTATCCTCATTTCATATGCCTTTTAAAATGTTATCTTTTTTCAAAGGATCAAGAGCAAAATTTTCTCTTGTGCAGTGCCCTTTGTCAAATATGCACCAATAATGTCCATAGTGGAAGTCAAAAGTTAATGGCTAGTCTATTTTTTGGGAAACCTAAAAAAAATAATTTCCCATGAAACTTATCCCCTATGATAAAATAACATGATGCAGCTTTAATAGACAAAATCTAACCTTAACTTCTTAAGTTCAACTTCATTCCATGCTTCTCAGCCTCTTGTTACAATTAATGCACATTAACTGGTAACTTCTGAAACTAACCGAGAGGCTTTTGGAATACTGTATTTAATCTCTGCCCTACAGCACAAGCAGCGCTGCCCTGTGCTGGAGGACCAGTTGGTGGATCTGGTGGTTTACGCTATGGAGCGATCCGAGACTGAAGAGAAGTTTGACGATGGGGGGACGAGCCAACTCCTGTGGCAGCATCTCTCGAGTCAGCTCATTTTCTTTGTGCTTTTCCAGTTTGCAAGTTTTCCACATATGGTTCTTTCTCTTCATCAGAAGGTGTGTACTAAATCTTTTGCTCAGAAGAACTTCACCTCTGATTAGTATGTTTTAGGTTGATATGGGCATTCCCCAGTGATTTCAGTACTGGCAGAAAGTCTGAGCCCTAATTTCTGTCCTGGTCAGTGTTTTTATGGTTTCTCAATATGTCACTGTATGAAGTGGATTAAGGTATTCACTCCACATAATCTAAGTACAGCACCAGGGGATACAAGATGAAAAGCCACTGTGACCAGGGGATACAAGATGAAAAGCCACCATGACACCCTCAAGGGGCACCTTACTGGAGGGGAAGATATATGTATAAACAACATGATTATAATTTGATGGTTGTCATAATGGAAACATGTTTCCCTGCAATAGGAATGAAAGAAAGTGGTCCCTATCAAAGACATCAGGAATGGCTTTATCAAACAGATCGTTAAGCTAACACTTGAAGGATGAATAGAAATTTGCTAAGAGAAAAAGATAGGAAAGTGTTTCCCTAGCAACAAGATCATCATTTGAAAAGGGATATAGGTATATGAGAACTGGAAGGGAAAATATAAAGGGTAAAATTTAAAAGGGAAAGTGTTGGTGAGATCAGGAAGGGAGGAAGGCAAGGGCAGACATGGAGAACATTGTATGGCCATGTGCCTGTTCTAAGTTTAGATTTTCTTTTGGAGGCAATGAGGAAGGGAATGGCATCATCATGCATAGTTGGAAAGATTACTGCTAATGGCCACGTGGAGAAAGATGGTGGTGTAGAGATGGATGGGGGCAAAACCAGAGGCAAAGAGACTCTGCATTGGGCTAGGGAGAAGATGCTGAGGGCCTAAACCAGGACAGAAAGGGGTAGCCAGAGATCAGGTAGACTGAGGAGAATTGAATAGAACCAGGTAACTGACAGCTAACAGAGGGTGAAACTGGAGTCTAGGCTTGCTCACTGGTTTCTACTCTGGTAATGAATAAAAGGGTAGGACAGTGAATCCAAAAAAGGGAAGATAAGTGGAAGAGTAAGTTTATGAGAAGAGTTAGTTTTCACTATAAGTTTTAGACATGTTGAATGGGAATAGAATAAATGTTGTTATACCTATAACATCTCTATAGCATAAATTATTTTGAGGAAAATTTTTTATAAAAGTTGTTAAAATTCTTTTTACCACCATCCCTCCCCCACCACCACTGGTTTCTGTTAGAATCTACAGGAAACCAGGAAAAGTGTTTTAAGATAACCAGTCCTTGAAAATTTCAAATTAAAAAATCCTTTTGGTATAATAACGTATACCACATATTTTGGTGAGATATTTTTAGTAAGAATTATCCCATATTAAACTTGATTCTCATGCACATGTGATCAATTTGATTATATTCTAAAACATTGTATGTTTGATATGCACAGTTATTTTGGAGAGCAGGAGAAAACACGTATGTATTATTAAAATAATTTAGCAGGCTTTGCTTGGTGTGTCTTGAATTGAGACCAAGTAATTACTATTACTAAGTGCCAAAATTAGGTGCTTACTAAGGAGCAGAAACCTAGTTTTCTCCTTCAAAAAACAAAACAGCAGCAACAATGACAATAAAATTTCCTACGTTCATCTCTTTTAGTAGCTGTGTACACATGTATGTTTAAACATCTTTTACAGTTAGCAGGGCGAGGACTGATTAAAGGCAGAGATCATCTGATGTGGGTTCTCCTGCAATTCATTTCTGGAAGTATTCAGAAAAATGCACTAGCTGATTTTCTCCCTGTCATGAAGCTCTTTGACTTGCTATACCCAGAAAAAGAAGTAAGTTTTACTGAATAGTTAACAATGTGATGAATAAATTATGTCTAATTTATGTTTGAGGAGTTCAGTGTGATTTTGTGAAAAGAGCACTGGATTTGGATGAGCTCTTTTCCCAATTCTGTGGCTCAACATGATCATGGGAAGGACATTCAGTCTCTTTTGACATTAGTTTATTCATGTGTAAGATGAAGGAATTGAACTAGATTATTTCTAAAGTTTATGCTAAATCACAATCGAATATCAAGTATAGCCAGCTCTTTCTCTACATTCTAAGTAGGTCTAAGTTTGACCATACATTGAATGGCCAAATAATAAGAATGTCTATTAATATCTATTTTTCTGTTTGCCAGTTGAATCTGTGTGTTCCCTCGGTGTTTTATTATACAAGAAATTTGAGTAAAATGTGATATATTTTGAAGATTCCCATTTTTAAAAAACATTTTATTATGGGAATTTTTAAACATACAATAAAAGTAGAGTAAATAGAACAGTAACTCCCCATGTACCCATCACCAAGAAATATTCTTGTTTCATCTTTCCTCCTTTTTTGTTAATGCTGGACAATTTTAAAGCAAATTCCAGACATCCGTATCATTTCACCTATAATATTCAATATGTTTAATGATAGTTATTTATATTGAATATTTCTTAGATTTTTATGTGTCTTTTTGTTTGTGTTTTTGTTTTTTGAGACAGGCTCTCACTCTGTCACCCAGGCTAGAGGACAGTGGCCTGATCACAGCTTACTGTAACCTCAAACTCCTGAGCTCAAGTGATCCTCTCACCTCAGCCTCCTGAGTGGCTGAGACTACAGGCACACACCACCACGGCTGGCTAATTTTTTTTTAATTATTTTTTTTAGAGATGAGGTCTTACTGTGTTGCCCAGGTTGGTCTTGAACTCCTGGCCTCAAGCGATCCTCCTGCCTTGTCCTCCCAAAGTGTTAGAATTACAGGTGTGAGCCACTGCACCCAACCTCTGTTACATGTTCTTGAAAAATATTCTGAGACTTTTAGAAATTCTGTGTTTTCAGTATTTTTATCGCAGTAAGATTTCATAATGATGTGTTTTTAATTTTTAAAAATAAAAATTTAAAAATGATTTTTGTTTAAGAATGCTCTGTGATAGGAAAAGCTTGACTAAGCACTTGTGAATTTCTGTTACTTTCTTGGCAAGTAAAAACATGCCAAGTAAAACACCTTGTAATAATTTCAAACTTTTATGGCTGTTAGACCTGATTTGTATAATTGAATAGTCCAAGAACTACTGGGACTAAATTAGGATACTTTAAAAAGAGATATACCAGAAATAGATTACTAAAATATATATAATTATTTAATTCTTCTCTTTCTTATAATATGCAAATTGTTGTTTTTCAGTGTATCCCAGTTCCTGATATTAACAAACCCCAGTCAACTCATGCCTTTGCAATGACTTGTATTTGGATTCATCTCAATAGAAAAGCTCAAAATGACAACTCCAAGCTACAGATTCCAATACCCCATTCCCTAAAGCTTCACCATGAGTAAGTCATTTGTTGTTTGACATTTAACTTTCTTGTTTAATAAATAGTGGCTTGAAGACTAATACTTGTCTCAGTATTTGTGTGAAATTTGGAAATCTCCCGACACCCAGTGGAGGTAGGGTAGGGATGAATATTTTAGTGTATATGTCATAACAAGAGAATCTGAGCAGTACCTGTATCAGGAAACTACTAGAAGAATAATCCTGCTTATATGTATAGATTTTTAAAAAAAAATTTAATGCTGATCTTTGTTTTTATATGTTGCACTTTAAAGTCATGAATTTAATGGAAGCACATTAATTTTCATTAATGTGAAAATGTTTCAAAATTTCTCAAGTGCTTGGGACTTAGGCCTGATCTGACTGAGATATCTTTCACTCCCTGGGTTGCCAGGATTGACTGAGCTTATCTGACTGATGTGCTCCCTTACATCCCTTCCAACGCTGTGATCACTCATAGAAGATGCCCTTAGATGGTACTGTACTCCAGTCAAGGGTGCTAGGAACTTCTGAAAAGGACTGCCAGATCTCTTCATGAGAGCCTACAGGGTAGTCAGACTTAGTATTTCATTTGGCTTTCACTTTCTGAGATACCACTTAGCCATGTTTTCATGGTGGTATGTATAATGAAGGCATATTGTTGTGCTTAAATAGATAATAAATAGAAACCGAGTTCATGGATTTGTTAGTTATTTCTTCATTCTCTGAAACGTAGCCTACCTAATACAGTGCTGTATACGTAGAACATACTTAACAAATACCCATTAATTTTTAACTTATAATTATTTAAGTGTCTTCTGAAATGCTACCCAAACTTGTATGTGTTTCCACTCTACTTTTCACCCAGAAATGATAATACCTGTAGGAACAAAGATAGCACAAATGAATAGTTGCATAAAATTGAACTTTTAAAAAAAAATGCAAGTTAACTTTATGAAAATTATTTGCGTTTTTTCTGTTTAATGAAACGTGGATTTTTAGGTTTCTCCAGCAGAGTCTGAGAAATAAAAGTTTACAAATGAATGACTATAAGATTGCCCTGTTATGTAATGCATACTCTACAAATTCAGAATGTTTTACATTACCCATGGGAGCTCTGGTAGAAACTATTTATGGAAATGGAATTATGAGGATACCTCTCCCTGGAACCAGCTGTTTGGCCTCAGGATCTATTACTCCCTTACCAATGAACCTCCTGGATTCACTGACAGTTCATGCCAAAATGAGGTATGTTCTTTTTATTTATTTGATCCCATGTCAGGGAATTGATATCAGTGTAGCGTAAACTTTGATTTCATAATTGTATGTGTGTATTTTATGGTCAGGTGCATTAAAAAATAGATTTATTAATATTTTGTTACAAAAATGAATATTGTTTATTATAGGAATTCTAGAATGTATAAATAGACCCAAAGAAAATAATTGCCATAATCCCTTCATGAGAGAGAAGCATTATAAAAATTTTTTATATTAATACATATTCTTAGGGTTTTTTCCCCTATGGATAAATACATAAATTATGTGGGTTTTTTTATTTTTATTTTTTTGTTTTATAATCACCTTTCCCCCATAATAGTCAAACACCCTTTCAGGTCTAGTAGTCTTCAAAAATAATTTTTTAAATTGCTACAAAGATGCTTTTTGTGGAGCTATATATGATGATTTGTCTAGTTCTACATTGTTGGATATTGAGGTTATTTGCAATGTCTTAGTATTATAAAGATAGCTATAAAAACTATCTTTATGGGGGACTTTCCAGCCATCCACAATTACATTTTCATTAAATAATTTGCTGGAAGTAGAATTGCTGAGTCCAGAAGTGTGAAAATTTTAAGGCTTTTACTATATTGATTATAGGGACACTTTCAGAATTGACATTATAGTTTCTAAAAGAAAAGGCTGTGTTGGGTGTGATTCCGGAACCTCAAACGCCCGGTAGAGCAAAGCTAAGAATGTAGATGAGTGAAGCCTGGCCCTGAGTGATGGGAAGCCAGTTGTCAGTGCACATGGAGGTGTGTGTATGTGTGGAGGGGGACTTGGGCCAACTGGAGAGTGTGGAGCTCACCTCATGAGGCTGCCACTTTACCTAATGTGTACAGTATAAGAATGAGGACTAGTGTAGCTAGATCTTCCAAAATTTTTTGAGAAGGGCTAGAAATCCAGATTTTTATTTCTAGTCTTTCAGCTTTTTAAGTACTGGCTCAAACTGAAAACGAAACTGTGTAAGCCAAAGAGAATGCATTCATGCACCTCCAGGTATGGGGCATCAGTTCTAGTAAAGCCATCTTCTTTTTCAAATGGTAAATATTATGATAGAATTATACATGTGCTTCACCTGCATATGTGACAGATTTGAGCAAAGTCCTAATAGAAGCTAAAATTTGGGTCTTAGCAGTGATATAAAGTAAATCTGTGACAAAAGTTATTTAATTTCTCAAATGTATTTTGTTACATCATTTGAAAAGAAAAACAGACTAAAATCAGTCAAGCATGCTCTTATGAGTTGTACCCGAAGTTTGTTTTTCCATGAACAGAGGGATCCTGATGCATATTGAAAGCACCATAGAAACAGGAATTAGTCCCACGTTGTTCAGTAAGTGCATCATTACCAAGTGTCCTGTACAACTTAAATATCTTAAATGAATCAAGCTTCATTGGAATCATTTAAGTTCAGATTTATACTAGGTTTCTTATAAGTAAAGTAACCCCTGTATTTATGTCATAAATGTGGATTTTTATTTTCTTCCCCTTTTTTCTCCTCAGCCTTATTCACAGCATTGCAACCAGGGTGATAAAACTTGCTCATGCAAAGTCAAGTGTGGCCTTGGCTCCAGCCCTCGTGGAAACTTACAGTCGTTTATTGGTCTATATGGAGATAGAGTCTTTGGGCATCAAAGGATTTATCAGTAAGACAGGACTTTCTGGTGTTTATAACCGTTAACCCATTCATTGATTCAACAGGTACTCTTCCAGGTGCTGGGAGATAGCACAGAACAAAAGTCACCACCATCATGGAGCTTACATGCTAATGAGGGGGGCAATTAAGTAAATAAACGAAATGCGCAATATGTCAGGTGATACGTGTTCTAGAGAAAAATAAAGCAAAAAAGAGGCATAGGAAGTGTGTGAGTCAGGGGAAGGTGTTGCATTTTTAAGTAAAGTGGTAAGAAAAGGCTAATGTGCTAAATACTTAGAACTCAGTGAGCAGGATAGAAGGGGTCCCTGTCCTCAAGCAAGTAGATTCTGCCCCAAGGAAGCAATGCTGCCCTCCAGTGCGTGCTTAGTCTGCCTTGCAATAGGGAAGGACTTTTCCTACATTGCAGAAGATACCTTATAATGTCTGTTAGTTATTATGCAGTTCTAAATAATAGATACTTTCTATTATGGAAGTGTTTTTTTGATTCATGCTAATTCTAACTTTTTACCAGCACAAACTTTAATTTTAAGCATAGTAATCCTTCTCAGATAATTGAGAGCTGAATAAAACTATCACACCTACCCCGAACAAGGGTGGGTGTGATAAAATTTTCTGTATTAAAAAGTGAACTTCATACTATGAAAGGTTGGGAACATTAACCTTCCAAAAATAATTTAAAGGGTAACTGAGAAGATAATTTAAAAATGAGGAAGTTTAGAGTAATTTTTTTCATACCTTTTCTCATTTTATTTTTCTAGATGAACTTGAGTATCGCTTACAAAATTCAAGAAAAAAAAGCAATATTATTACTTGATATTATAATTAGGATCTGGATTTTTTCCTTACTATTAAAGTAGAAAATAAGAAGAAAATATGGAGAATTTATATTTATACACGTGTGTGTGTGTGTGTCTGTGTGTGTGTATTTTCATGATCAAATCTTTATATACATTTTACCCAAGGTGACTTTCTTCAAATATGTTTTAATGCATAGCTTTTAATAATTTCTGCCTTAAATTGTCTTGTTCCTCCAGGTCAGCTTTTGCCAACTGTGTTCAAGTCACATGCATGGGGGATCTTACACACACTTCTTGAGATGTTCAGCTACCGGATGCACCACATTCAGCCTCATTACAGAGTTCAGCTCCTGAGTCATCTTCACACTTTGGCTGCAGTTGCACAAACAAACCAGAACCAGCTCCATCTCTGGTGAGCTCCTTGGATGCTGTCTATCCTTAAGATTTATTAGAAACTTTGTTGGAGATGGGGATCTTAATCCTTTACCTTATAATTTTTTTTAATTCATTTGTCATAAAACTCCTCTGCTTCTGAGCTATTTTATTTCTAGTATAGAAGTGGAGTTCAGTTTTTTAAATAGAAATTGATTGACACAGTGGAGTACTTTGGGATTTTTTGACTGAGAATTAGTACTTTAAGTCCTTTATTATTATCTTCTAACTGAGCCATTTAGAATGCTGGATTTAAATATACTTCAGATTATGGTTGAAGTGTTATGTCATTTTACTTTTGCTTTGAATTAAAATATATTTTAGATAGAAAAAATATAATTTTTGAAATATTGTATATCCAGATGGTATTTTTAGTCCTGTAGGCTATAAGCTATCTTTTTCAAATGTATAAAAATGTCATAAGGTTTTCACTGTAAAATTTGGCAGCTCACGTTTTTTAAACAAATTAAGCAATGTTTATTCTCAAACAAAAGAAGAGTGTTTCTTTTAAATCAAAGAAGGGATATTCATAGTTTGCATGTTTTCCCTTATATGATTAACCTAGAATTAGATTTAATTCCATAATTTTGAAATTTTACATGCAACTTTTTCACATTTCTTTTTGTCCCCCTACCTTTCAGTGTTGAGAGCACTGCGCTCAGGCTCATAACAGCATTGGGTAGCTCAGAGGTACAGCCGCAGTTTACGCGCTTCCTCAGTGATCCCAAAACGGTGCTGTCAGCGGAATCTGAAGAACTGAACCGTGCCTTGATATTGACCTTAGCTAGAGCAACTCACGTAACAGGTACAGTGAAAATGCGACCAACACTGACAAAAACAGATGGATTAAAGTGTGCTAGGATTCTACTAAATACTATGGGTATAATATATGAAAAAGATACTTTTCGTTTATTCAGAAAAAGCCAGTTATTTTGATGTCTCCACAGTGTCACACAGTAATGGAAGCTCATCTATATACCATCATTCTAACTGGGTTGAATATCAGTTTCCAGCCATTTTACATAATTTTTAAGTAGTGGTTCTTAAGCTTTTTGGTCTCAGGACTGCTTTACACTCTCAAAAAATAAAATGAAATTCCCAAAGACTTTCTATTTATATGGATTATATCTGTGGATATTTATTCTATTAGATATTGAAATAGAAAAGTTTTAAAATACTTATTTACTAATTTATTTAAAAATATTAATAAGCTCATTACATATTAACATAACATTTTTATGAAAAAAGTATATTTTCTAAAACAAAACTTGAGTGAGAGGAGGTACCATTGTTTCACATTTTTGCTTCTCTCTTTAATGTCTGGTATAAAGGAATATAGTTGGATTCTCATGTCTGCTTATACATTTAGTCTTGCAATATGTTATTTTAGTTGAAGTAAGTGAAAAAAAATGTGGCCTCAAACAGATGAGGTTGAAAAAGAGAAGAGGATTTTAATAGCCTTTTTGTATAGTTGTGAATATTTTTTGATTTCATACCAAAATTGAAAAAATGATAGTTCCTTAAAGGTTAGCTGCAATGTGGAATCCAAAATCCTATCAGTGAACATTTTGTACTTTGTTACATTGTAATCCATTCATCTATTTTGTACATTTAATATATTTTTAAATCCTTACATATTTTATAACTTCATGAATTGATTGGAAAATATTGGTTCACTACATAGATCTAGTGAATGTTGACACATTTCATTATACAGTATCAGAAAATTACATTTGTAATATCACTACAAATTTTATTAAGAAAGTCTTTAAGTTTTGGAATGCTATCATGTTATGCTGGTGGCTACAAATTTTCCAAAATTCCAATTTTTACTTGGAAGGTCAAATTTTATTATTCGTAAAAGGTATTATTGTTTGTTTTCCTTAAAGTGACAAGCTCACTGTTAATTTTCAAGAAATTTTCAAGAAAGTGTCTGCTAAATGACTAATCTGAATAACTATAGTTTCCTGTCAGATGTTCTTTCAAGTAAAAGTGGAATTCCATGAAAAAAAAAAAAATCAGGTAATTTAACTCAGTGTTCAAACAATCACACAAGTACTTTTCCTCAAAACACTCATCATACTCTGGAACACTGTGCATGCTTCTCATTTTGTCACACAGTATATTAAAAATAGATGTTGAGATCTGATAATTTTAACTTCTTCATGAACCACATTCTTATGTGAAACTAGCACTTTTTTTCCCTACTGAGAGCCTGTGGCAAAGAATACAATGGCCGTTATACAGTCTAGCGCCACTGTCTGATTTGTGCATAGGGCCATAGGGCCAGCAATTTTACCACCATTGCTTTTGCACCATCAGCGCACATATCAGCACAGTAAGAGAGGCAATGATATCTTGGTATTATCATTTAAATAACTTTGACTTCACTCATTGAATTGATATTAGGGGCCCCCCAGAGGTCTCTCTCTAGACCACACTCTAAGAACTGCTGCTTTAAAGAAATAGTTTTTGAATTTAGCAACCTCAAATACATTTATGTAAAAAAACTATATTATTTAACATAAATCTTTTCCATTTAAAGATTTATACAAGTAGTGTATAATTGTTCCACTCACTGGAAAAGAAATCTACTTTCTTAATGTTATTCCTTTGGCACAATAAAGTACTGGTAAATCATTGTCAGAGTGAACTAAATGAGCAATAGTGGTGGGCCTGTACTACTGTCGTATCGTTGGTACTCTGTAACCTAAAACAAAAAAGATTCACTAATTGTGCTCATATTTACTAGTGTGATCATCCAAATCACTCATAAACTAAGAAAATCTAGGTCCTAAGCTGAATATAACTAGTTAAGCAATGACTGCACTGCAGAGAAATTCTCTGAGTGCACATAACTGTTTGTGATTTTCTCTGTAATATCTGTTATGAGTTGTGGATATGATCGCTGATATCTAGATTACATCTATTGTTTATGTTTAGATTTTTTTACAGGCTCTGATTCAATTCAGGGAACTTGGTGTAAAGACATACTTCAGACCATCATGAGTTTTACTCCTCATAATTGGGCTTCACACACCCTTAGCTGTTTTCCAGGCCCTCTACAGGTAATTTGGTATTGAATTGTTTATTGAACACATATGAAATCCTTCTTTCCATGCACGGTGTGATTCTAGAGAGTTAGTCTTGGTGACATCCAAAGAAAGTTAGCTTTTATTTGTTTTTAAAAAAGTGTTTGTCATTACTTCCAAAATCCCTCAAGTTGTTCTTTGTCCTACTCTAAGACTGGATATGTTTCTAGAAATTTAATTATTATGGTTTCATCTTAATGATTAACGGTTTTAGAATCTCATGAAAATTAACACATTACCTGAAAAATTCTTTCTCTCTCATAGAACTGAAATAGGGAGAGATGTAATTTAATGGAACTTCATAGAGTGCACATATGTTATATTTAACTGAATTTTTTTTTTAAATCACACAAAAAACTGTAAACCTGGCTTTTATAATATGGAGAAAGGCAAATCTCATCTGTCTTCTATTTTTCAGAGAAAATTTAAGGCATATGAGCATCCACTTTTCATAACTCTCAGTAGGGCTACCTACAGCAGTGGTTCTCACACTTACCAGAATCACCTGGAGGGCTTCCTGAACTACAGTTTGCTGGGCCTCAGAGCTTGAGGCCACAGAGCTGGGATTGGGACTGAGCATTTGCATTTCTTGCAAAACCCAGGTGATACTGATACTGCTGGTGTTGGGACCACACTCTGAGAACCACTGGGCCAGTGTAATGGATTTTCCTTATAGAGACACTAACATATGTAACCAAAGGGTAAATACATATTTGCCCTCTTTTTTTTCTTTTTTCTCTAAGATTAGCAGAAATATCAACAGATGATTGAAGAAGCTTTGAATTCAAGCTTGCATAGCATGTCTGTTTAGGAGAAATCCAGGAAAAAGAATCTTGCAGATAATCTAGTCAAGCCTATGTACTTTCCAGGTATAGAAATTCAGGCTATATTACTGAGTTGCTCAAGGTCATCTAGCGTTTATTAATGTCAGAATCAAGTCTAAAACTGGTTTCTTAACTCGATATCCAGTGCTCTTTTTACTATTACCAATGAAATAAACTTTTGGTCTTCCTTTTAGGCATTCTTCAAACAAAATAATGTACCCCAGGAAAGCCGTTTTAATCTGAAAAAAAATGTGGAGGAGGAATATAGGAAGTGGAAGTCAATGAGCAATGAAAGTGACATCATTACCCACTTTGTGCAGAGCTCTCCTCCTCTCTTTCTTTGTCTTCTCTGGAAAATGCTCTTGGAAACAGATCATATTAATCAGATTGGCTACAGGTGAGCCCAAAACCTAATTTACATTCCATTTGGCAAACTGTTATAGCCATACAGCAATGGAATTTATGTTTTACTCCCTGTCTTCCAGAGTATTAGAGAGAATTGGTGCCAGGGCCTTGGTAGCCCATGTGAGAACATTTGCAGATTTCCTGGTATATGAGTTTTCTACCTCAGCAGGGGGTCAACAACTCAATAAGTGCATTGAAATTCTTAATGACATGGTATGGAAGTACAACATTGTTACACTGGACAGATTAATTCTCTGCCTGGTAAGAATAAATAAGTATCTAAACTTTCTTATTCTCTTTTGGATCAAGGTGTGTGACTGATAGATCTTGTGCTGATCTACTCTATATTGCCTTGAAGAATTTAATGGATTTATACTATAATCAAGCATTGCTATCCCTTCCCTACGGAGCTAGAGATTTCCCAATTTCCTTATTCATTCATTCAATAAGTGTGCATTGAGTATCTACTATGTTCTAGGCACAGAAGATACAGAAGTAAATAAAATAGATAGGGTCCTACCTTGTAATGTTCTAAAAATAGGAGCGGTTAGACCCCGAATTGATTTTCTGAAGACTCCCACTAGAGGCAGGAAGTAGTAACAAGTGGCTGCATTTCTTTGCAGAGTGGTAATATAACCATTTCTGTACACAGTCATAACTGAATGTTTCTCAGAGCCACCCAACATCCCTGAATGTTTTTTTCTCCTGACTTTGTTATCTATTTCAAGCACATTTTTAAGAAAAGACACTGAACCAGGCTGGAAAATGCATTTAAAACAATTCCATGGTGGTGATATTTGGAGTGGCTTAGTTTGTTAACATTAACCCCCTAGCTGTGGAGCATGGATATAAAGGTAGTTACAATATGAGGGATGTCTGGAAAGTATCCAGCCACTGCTAATATAACAATGGTTACTTGCCTGGATACTTTCTGGACAGCCCTCATATATTAGAAGAAATAAGCTAAATCTCTAAATCAATAAAACAAAAGGATAAGGTAGAGATGTGGGGAAAATATTGCCAGGAAACAGTGAGCTATCACATCAGCCTAGGTAATGGATGGTGATGGATAGATTAAATTAAAAACAGTAAAGATAGACATTCCAGGCAGAAGGAATGGTGAGCTAGAATGGGCCCCCCAAAAAAAGTCAGATGTGTTTGAGAAATGCTGAAGGGTTGGTTTGGGATAGACTAGACATCTAAGGAAATTCTAATAATAGTGAGATTTTACTCTAATAAAATTTAGACTAGCAAATGGCAGAGCCTTGCTTTTGCACAGTTTGGGCATTTTTATATAATTTTTCTGTTCTTTTAAAGGCCATGCGTAGTCATGAAGGAAACGAAGCCCAGGTTTGTTATTTCATAATTCAGTTGCTGTTACTCAAGCCAAATGATTTTAGAAACCGAGTAAGTGACTTTGTGAAGGAAAATTCCCCAGAGCACTGGCTGCAGAACGACTGGCACACTAAGCACATGAGTTATCACAAGGTATGAAATCTAATTAGTGTTTCATATAATCCTTTTAAAGCCATAGTTAGGCGTTTGATCAGTTGATTTGGCTGTTTCTCTGTGGTTCTAATGTTTTCTCTGTGGTCTGTATAGAAGTAAATTAGCTTTCTAAACTTCAAGGTTCTAGAGTTTCTCTAATGTTAGAAATAAATTGTAACTGCAGTTTTAGTAGACACAAGTACTTATAATATAGAAAGAAATAAAGTATAATAAAGTATAATTTATAATTTTTCCTTATAAAAATATCTAAACAATATTTTCAAGTTTATTTCGCTCTTTTAAGAGAATAAAAATAGATGCACTAACATTTATCATGTCCTCACTTCCATAGAAGTATCCTGAGAAGCTGTATTTTGAGGGCCTAGCAGAACAGGTCGAGCCTCCTGTACAAATCCAGTCCCCCTATCTGCCCATCTATTTTGGAAATGTGTGTCTACGATTCCTTCCAGTATTTGATATAGTAATCCACAGATTTTTAGAGTTGCTTCCAGTATCCAAATCACTGGAGACGCTACTGGATCACCTAGGAGGTTTATATAAATTTCATGGTGAGCTTTTTCAAATTTTAATTTCATCTGGTTCCTCTGTAAACAAAAGGCTGGGCATGACCATGTGATAGTAGTGTTTCTAAAGGTTTTGTTTTAACTGTTTTTCAAATAAAAGTTTTTTGAGGATAACTGCTATGGATGATGCCATGAAGTATAAAATACACAACATAAAAATATGAATAAAGGTATAAGTTCAGAACAGAGTGATATTACTATAAGTTAAGTAGATCTTGGCAGACTTCTTAGATGGGTAGGATTTCAAGTGTGATGCATATGATTTATATGAGAAGAAGGGAAAAGAGAGTATACTAGGCAGAATGGATCATTTGGGAAAATGAATGAAGGTAGATAAAATAAGACATACTTGAAGAAAAATTGTCTCATTCAGTCGAATTGAGAATTCTTACCAGAGAGTTCTAGATTCTAGAAATATGGCTGGCAAGAGAGATTCTACCTGACTACAGATCACCTTGAAAATGTCAGGCTGCTAAGTTTTTATTTTATAACCTGCAGATAATAGTAAACTGGAAGTTATTGAGTAAGATCATGGCATGGGAAGCATTATTTTAGAAAGATAAATCCAATTATAGTTGGTAACATGTCTTAGAAGGAAGCCATTTCAAAAAGCTCAGATGTATAGTTAGTGTCTAAACAAGGATGGTGGTATAGAAAATGAGAAAGAAGGGACAAATGGTCAAGAAGGAGCAGGATTTGATTGGCTGGTTATGGGGAGAATATTGAAAGAAAGAAATCAAATGCAGCTCTAAAGTTTTAAGCAGAGTAACTGGATTGTGGCAGGGTCAGTGACAGAAGTGTGAAGGTCCTGGAGCAGCCACTATGGGGACAAATGTATTTATTTGTCTGGTGGGCAGCTCTTCTTCTTAGTCTTTAATCTGAGATACCTTCCACCAAAGCATAAGTGTGAGTTGTCTTAACACTGTAGGATAGGCATGAGGTTCAAGTGAGCATTCCTTTAAAAACATTTCTTTTGGAGTAGGTAATAGATGCACATGGTACAGAATAGTATACAGTGAAAAGTAATTAGTCCCATCCCTGTCCTCCAGCTAGCCAGTTTCATTCTCTGTAGGCCACCACTTTTACCAATCTCTTGTGTATCCTCCCATAGATATCCTGAGGGGATTTTTTTACACAAATAAAATGTAACAAACACACTGTTCTGTACCTTGTTTTTTTCACCTTTATCATATATTAGGGTTGGTCGTTTGTTTCAGTGCATAAAAATCTCATACATGCCGTAATTTATGTTATGTCCCCTGTTTTTGGCTGGTTGGGTTGTTTCCAATCTTTGAATGGTGGAAAGGGCTGCAGTGAAATTCCTTGCTATATGTCATTTTTGCTGGGTAAATTTGTAGAAGTGGAATTGCTTCCACTTAAATACAAACAAATGTATTATAAATACAAACTGTGTGTATTACTAGAGGCATTCTGAGCCTTCTGCCTGTTCTAAGATTAAAATATTCATTGTATACAGTTGCCTAGCGTGCGCAATAGTTTCATAATCTTATGAGCTGTTTTTCAGTGATCTTGAAAGCAGAGGATTAGTTTTTCACAGTTGTCAGTAACTGGATAAACATTGTGATGATCTGTTTTCTTCTTGCAGATCGTCCAGTGACTTATCTGTATAATACTCTGCACTATTATGAAATGCACCTGAGAGAGCGTAAATTTCTCAAACGAAAACTTGTCCATGCAATCATTGGCTCACTCAAGGATAACCGACCACAGGGCTGGTGTCTAAGTGACACTTACCTGAAAAATGCCATGAATGCACGAGAGGAAAATCCTTGGGTCCCAGATGATACCTACTATTGCAGATTGATTGGCAGACTAGTAGATAATATCCTTTTTATGGTGATTTTATAGACTCTTCAGAAATAACAGGATTTTGACTTATGAAAACATATATTTTATTCTTAAGTTAATATTTTTATATATTCCAAGGCTTCAATTTTTTTTTAAACGTTATTTTCACTTTTACCTCCGTAAAGGTTTGAATTCTTAAATTAGCAGCATCATGCCAGATAGTCTGAAATTCTCTCCATTAAAATTTGTATTTAAAAACAGACTTTATGGAGATTTGTTTCAAGGAAAAAATCCTATTCTTAAATAAATGTACTATATATTGTAGCACATGCATTTATGTGCTCCTGGAGAACATAGGATCTTGTTGCTTTAAGTAATTCCTTAAATACTTTAAAAATATTAGTATTTTTTTTTTTGAGGCAGAGTCTTGCTCTGTCTCCCAGGCTAGAGCGCAGTGGCGTCATCATAGCTCACAGCAACTTCAAACCCCGGGGCTCAAGTGATCCTCCTGCATCATTTTCCCAAGTAGCTGGGACTACAGGCACGTGACACCACACCCAGCTAATATTTCTAATTTTTTTTTTTTGTAGAGAGGAGGTCTTACTCTTGATTAGATTGGTCTTGAGCTCCTGGGCTCAAGCAATTCTCCTTCCTGCTTTGGCTTTATTAATATATCTTTTATAAAGGATAAAATTAATGATAAAACTTATTTTTCTTTTTTTTAGTGAAAAAGCTGCTGTACTCTTAGTTTTATTTCTTGATTTTGATTTTATATTTTCATTTTTTGGAAATATTCTATAGCTGTACCACTGTTTACTAGATAGGAAAATTTTACATAAATAAATGAGATTGACTTATTTTCCTATAAAGGAATTTATTTTCTGGAGTAAAAGAATTACTATAAGATAATTTTCATATTAATGTCTAATAACTATTATAAGAAATGGGCTGATGAAGCCTAGTGATACTTTGCTTGCATCTATAGCTATTATAATGCACAGTTATGAGAGTTATAAGTGAATAAGAGCCCATCTATAAGATCAACCATTTATACTTTGTAGTTGATCAAATGGTTGATGTTAATTCATTTTAGTTGTGTAAAACTTATGTGTATTTGGTTTCTATTATTTGCCTCTTAATCTGACTATAGATAAATCACTTTTTGGTAGCTCATAATCATATAAATTGATAACCAGATGATAGTCAAATTGTTATTGCTTTAATTGTCTGCACCGATGGCTGGCAAATCTCCTGGTCCCTTCCCAAACTGTGACTGGAGATTCAATGAGTTTCCCAACCCGGCTGCCCATGCCCTGCATGTCACTTGTGTGGAGCTCATGGCTTTAGCAGTTTCAGGCAATGAGGTCGGGAATGCGCTTCTAAATGTTGTCCTAAAAAGGTATGTATCTTCCTTCATGCCATAAGATTCATTGTTTATTTGTACAGAGAATGGTATTTTATTTGGAGCTATTGGACAAACCTGTGGCTCCAAGGCCAACGCACATTGGATGATGACTGCCTTCTGGTTCCAGATCTTGTCTTTGTGATACAGGTGTAATGGAATGAGCCCTGGACAGAGTCAGGAAACCTGGGTTTGTTCACACTTCTACTCCGTAATGGCTGTTTGACATTAATTTAGAAATAACGTTAACTTACCTGTAAAGACAGTCTCTCAAGATCCTCTTAAAGATCAGCTTAAAGGATGATGATTGGGGAAGAAGTATTTTTTCAAAAGCTTTATTTTTTGTGTATATATCATTTTTATTCAATACAGAAAGCCATTGTTTTATTAGAGTGGATCAGTTGTCAATCCTGTGAATTATATACATTCTCAAAATAAGATCCATTGTCAACCATCTAAAATGTTTTTATAATTTCACATTTGTATTCTTTTTTGCCCTCTTGCAGTCAGCCCTTAGTGCCAAGAGAGAATATTACATCATGGATGAATGCAATTGGTTTGATCATTACTGCCCTACCAGTGAGTTAATAAGTATAATTTGTACTTAGTGGTGAAATACAGCTAGCTTTGTTCCCTGTTAGCCAAAAGAAAAAGTTGCATATAGGATATCCTTATACAAGGACATCGTGCAAATTAACAAAGTGTTCCATATTTTTAAAGTCTTTAATATTACTGCTACTTAAAAAATCTACAGTGACTATTTTTGGCCTTTCTTTATTAGATCTAAATATATCTACATGACTTATACATCTGTGGATCCCCTGGTACCACCTTACCTATCCAACCTTCATTTTTACATCATAATCCGATCTACTTTTGGCCAATTAACATGTTATGTATCTAGAGCCTTTGTTCATGCAAATAGTGCTCGTTGAGACGTGTTTTTGGTATTTCTGATATGTTAGTGAATAAGACATTATTCTTAATCCAGAACGCTTCTTCCTTCCATCACCTTCTCTAAAGCCTGCTCATTCTTTGCTAAGCTTAGAGCCTCTTTCCTGAGGCCTTCCCTGACTTCTCCAGCTTTCCTGAAGTCTCACTTCTCTGACCTCCACGCATGTCTAGTCAACACCACACCATTGATTTACTGCATGGTAAATAGCAGGTACTAACCGAGCTGGATAGAGTCATGTGTGGAGTCCTCTAACTCACAAACACTTTCTCAGGTAATTATTGACTTAATTTCACCAGTTATGAATGAAGCCACCCAACTGCATTGTACAGATATAAACTGGATAAGTAGAAAATTTTAGAGAAGGAGAAAGCACTATTACTTTAGGCTTTGGGGCAGAATACTGGATAAGTGGTATTTTTCACCAGGCTTTCCTCTGGTTTTGAAGGAGCCCTATTGGATTGTTCTTCATGATCGAATTGTGAGTGTCATCAGCAGTCCCAGCTTGACGTCTGAAACAGAGTGGGTTGGCTATCCATTCCGCCTCTTTGATTTCACTGCCTGTCATCAGTCCTACTCTGAGATGAGCTGTAGCTATACATTAGCTCTTGCACATGCTGTGTGGCACCATTCTAGCATTGGGCAACTTTCTCTCATTCCAAAGTAAGTATCACAATTTCTTGAAGAAACTGATGTTTCATTTTTTTAATCTCATTAACAGATGAGGTGTATGTCTCTTTCCTTAGAACAACTTGCAAAGCAAGAGTGTTTTAACTAAGTAGAGTTTCTTGTTGATCAGAAAGCCTCTATTATTTCAGAATTATCTGAAAAAAATTGATTTGTATGTGCAAGTAATAATCTTGTATCTAGTTTTCCATAATAATCATTTCAGCTGAGCTCAAATGTAGTTTTCCGTCATAGTTTCAGGAGGCTTAGTCAAGTGCATGCTTTTTCCAAAATATATCCTGAAAGTTATCTTTTGAACTGAATAACTGAGATTAGCCAGTTTCCTGATTATTTTTCTTTGACCATAAAAGTGGTATTAATTAGATTCAAATTTCTTAGGAATGGCATTTATGTTAGATTACTTGTTCTCTTTTTACTTTGAATAATTCACCTTCTGTCGTTTCGTAGTTTTACTGTTAAGATTGACTCCTAAATCTGATTATTTTATTAATCAATCAAATGAAAGTAAGAGCCAGTGGGAGATGTGAAAATTATTAGAAATTTTATTGTTACCAAAATTAAAAGGAACTTTAAAAATATCATTACAAGTTTTATAAATACTTGTAATACATTTGTAAATACTGTATTAACAAAATTCAAACAATTCACCTGATTTCAAGTCACAAGAGATTTTTATTTTTATCTTCAAATTTTAGATTTCTTACTGAAGTACTTCTTCCTATAGTGAAGACTGAATTCCAGTTGCTTTATGTGTATCATCTTGTAGGACCATTTTTACAAAGATTTCAACAGGAGAGAACTCGATGTATGATAGAGGTAAAATATAATCTGGGTTTTCTGTGACATGATTCAATCGTCAAGTGTCTATTTAGGTTTCTTAACCAGTGTTTTTAAAACTGTAGGTCATAAGCATTAGTAGTGAAACTAGTTGAGTAGCATCTAAGAGCAATCTTATAGGGATTAGTATGCCTATAATGAGTTTGAGATGGGATGTATTGAGTTGGAGATGCAGGGAGAAATACCAATCATCAAGGTTGAGAAGAAAGTTAAAGATGGAGAAGTACATTTGAGAACTTACAGTGTAACGGAATTAATTAAAATCATGAGAATGGATGAAGTCAATCACTTCTACCAAGATACAGAGACAAAGAAAATGAGCCAGGAATAAAACCTTAAAAGCATGAGATACCAAATGGAACTAAGAAAGTGTAATCCAAAGGATCCCTGAGAGTGCAGTTATCCCAAAAATTGAGAGATGGTGTCTAGAAAGGGATTGTCTATCTTTTAATTTTAAGAGAAATTACTAAGCTATGAAGAGAAATCTAATTTAAGTACTGTCAGGGGGAATTTTGTAGTACTATGGGTTGTATTATAAATGCAGGCCGTATCACATCTCCCATACGCATGGAGGTGTGTATGAGCTGTGACAATTCCTACAATAAACAGATTATCCCCAGTGTAATGGAGTCCAGCTGCGTCATGCTGAATTATTTAATCACTTTGATCATTTAAATGATTTTTCATTATTTGTTAAATAGATCGGTGTGGCATTTTATGACATGCTGCTGAATGTAGACCAGTGTAGTACCCATTTAAATTACATGGATCCCATCTGTGACTTCCTGTATCATATGAAGTATATGTTTACTGGTGACAGCGTGAAAGAGCAAGTAAGTTAAATTTATTTAATTATGTTTTCATGTTGTTTAATTTAGAAAACTTGAACATATAGTGATAGACTTTTTGTTTGGGTATATATTTTTCTTTTGGTTAATTTTTTTTTTAAGGGAAAAGGGTTGATATCAGACCTTTTAGGCAATAGGGGCATATTATTCTAGATAGTGTATTAAAGTAAATACATGTTATAATTTCTCATACTTTTCCTTGATATTTGCAGCAGAACATCTGAAAAGACCTTGGAGGTAAATCCATAGTAATTTTATTAGGGAGAAACAGTGTGATATGGCTGCTGAAAAGACCAAAGAGGTGTTGTGTTATCAGTGAAGGAGGTCCTACTTTTCCCTACACTGATTAGGGTACACTTATGGGGACGTTGGACAAATTGCAGCATACTAGAAGACTAAAGTCAGGATTCTGCACTAACCCTGACTAGAGACTAACTCATGAAGAGTCTTTGAAGAACATGGAATACTTAACCTGAAGAAAAAGTCCTAGGGAAGTGTTAATGACCTCACTATTTGGAAGGTCTCCATTTGGAATAGGTATTAGATTTGTTCTTTGTTGCTTCATAGGGTATATGAATTCTGGGGAAGTTAAAAGGAGGCACACTCTGACTCAGCATAGGAGAAGGCACTTCCTAAGAGAAGCTCCTGAAAGTAGAAAAGACCTTGAATCATAACTGAGCTTCCTATGTGTAGGAAACAGAATCTGGGCTGTTTTAGAGAGGTAGAGGTGAGACAGATAGAGGAAGTTAAGTCCATTTCCCCCTTTCCCAATACTTTAATGTTTCTTTCTATAATACAAAGGAAGGCAAATTCCCATATAACCATGTGAGTCCTAGTCTACTGGCTTCTCTCCTTGGAGCTGGGGACTTGGGAGGATATTGACTTCTTTGTGCCTCATTAGGAATATCAAAGAAAATTGACCTGTTCTCTCTCATGTAAGAAAGAAATAATTGTATCTGCTTTTTTAAAACACGGAACATGTAGGGAACCAATAAAGAAATGTTTGGTGTTTTTGTTTTTTTTCTTTTTTAAAATGTAGCCTTTATATTTGGGCCTAAGAAACTATGACACAAGGGAATACAGAAAGGAAAAATTATTAATGAACTAATCTTTCCTGGTAAGGTCAGAGAACATTTGAATGAAGCTAAGAAAGCTATGAAACTATTTGATGTGTTTGTCTCCTTAAAGTATTTTTAAAAAGAGTAGATCTAATATTATTTAATTTGGATTATAAGTATAAACCAAAACTTTAAAAAGAATTAGCTTTGTGGATAAATGTTGTAGACATGAGTTATTCAAAGAAATTTAAAATATGATTATGCTTCACGTTTCTGTGAAGATGGTATTTTAAAAGAACGATCAACTTTCTGGGTAGATAAAATTTCCAGTGTAAGCTATGCTAGCTTTTGACAGTAGAATGACTGGCTACCTAGCTAAGTGGATTTGCTTTTGTGAGTGTATTCATATATATGTATAAGCACATGGTACATGTACACACATATATAATATGTAATGTGGGGGGGAGGGAGAACACACTCTTTCTCATGTAAGAAAAATAATTTTATGTGCTTTTGTTAAAAGACAGAACATATAGAGAAACTTCTCATCCACCCCACTCTACTCCTTAGTTTATTGTCTCAGGATATTACATAAATGCTTCTTTAAAGGTGGGAAATTGAAGTTCTCTGGTTAAAGTGTTTTTTAATATGTTTTCATTTCTTAGGTAGAGAAGATTATCTGTAACTTAAAACCAGCTTTAAAACTCCGTCTTCGATTCATCACACACATTAGCAAGATGGAGCCAGCTGCGGTGCCTCCACAAGCCGTAAACAGTGGGTCTCCAGCATCTCAGGCTAATCAGGTGCCAGTATCTTTACCTGTAACTCAGTGAAGCCAGAATATACCATGGAGAAAATGGAAATATACCTGTCTTTGAAAGTGGACTCCAGTCTATTAAATCTGAATGTGATCATGCTACAGCGATGTAGTAGGAGGAGCAAGGATATTCAGATTGTTTTCATTTGACTCAAATGGTGACTCTGTTGACACTTTATGACTCCCATCTCCCTATCTATGTTTTTGTCTCTAAGACATCAAGTAAGCTACATGTCATTCATATTCATAACAATTTATTAAAGCTACCAAGGAATATAACTTTTACTAGGCACTTTCAATCTTTTCTATTCTACCCATTGTTTTTGTTTGTATTTTTTATTATTAATGACATATTCAGTTGTCAAATGCATCATCTTAAGGATACTACACATGTAAAACAGTTAGTTATTACAAATCCTTTGATACATAAGCCTCCTTTGTTATATCTTCGGAATAATAGAGATTTTTATTCAGTAAAGGACTCTAGATTTTGTTGCGTTATAGGAGCAAACAAGGTTTCATATTCTTTTAAATATGGCTTGAAATTTTATTATAAATTTTCAATGTTTCTATCAAGATCAACTGGCCATTTTTTGCCTTTGCTATGGACTTGAACTTACTGTATGAAATGAGTTAGAAGCCACGTAAGAAAACAACGTATCTGAAAATGTATAAACTTAAAATCATGCTTAAATTATTGATTCTCCAATCTGTTATTAAAAATGAATTAATTGCTTTTGCAGGTTGACACTCTCACCTGACAGATGATGTAATTCTTTGAATTTTTATAATCTTAATATTTTTAAATATTTATATTTCTAAATATAGTTTACATTTTGGCTCTTTAGGGTTTATTGTTAATTTTGGGGGGAAATGGCATTGTGAAAGACTTGAAAACTAATTAGTAAATTCTGTTGAATGAATAAACTATATGACTCTTTCCTGACTCAGTTTGAATGCGCATCTGCTGTGTGTGTGCCTGGCAGTGTGCCAGCTGGGTTTCAGGAGAGGAATGGGCTATTCCATTTGTCCTACGGTACAGTTGGTGAGTGAGATTGGCCTAGGAATTAAGAGTTCATGATTTTTAAAAAAAGAATTAGTAAATTCAACCAACTATATTTCAAATTCGTATTTCCAAATATAGTCTTCCTAGAGCTTTTCTTTGTAGTTCATATTATTGCAATCACTAAATAATTATCAGCCATGCAAGTCCAGCTAAAAATTTATATACTCGTATAATTTTTCCAGACTAATTTTAAAATTCCCCAGAAATTTTATGTTAGCAATGATTTCAAGTATTATTCTTAACATAGTCTCAATATTGTTGCTGCCTTGAGGAATATATTGTTTTGCGATCCTGGAATGGGATTATTGTGACACTGGTATTACACAAACAGAAGGAGTGGAATTCAATATTATCAATTTTGCAAGTATATGACATTCCAATTAATTTATTAAAAATTCAATTTTCCCTCTCTAGTTTAAAAAAACAGGAGTATGATTTTTCCCTGGATACATTTTAAATTGAGGACAGAAACTTTGAGTTTAAGATACAGCTAAGGGGAAAAAATAGCTTTGTATTTATTACATCCTAAAAGTTTTTCTTTTTGAAAATTACTAGTAACTTTAGAGTGGCTCTGTCCAATAAGACTTTCTGCAATGAAGGAAATATTCTATACTTGTGCTATCCAATACAGTAGTGAGTAGCAACATGTGGTTATTGAGCATTTGAACTGAACTTCTCATTTTATTAAGGGTTAATATAAGTGACCACATGTGGCTAATGTATTGGACTATGTACACAATGTACTCTTGCGTAAGATCCATCGTAATTGCTCCTATCTAAAAGTGATCCAATAAAATGTTTATCTTTGGAAGCCCTAGCGGTTAGAGGCAACAGATAAGTTTAAAGTTCTGAGTTGGAGGTAGAAGATATTCCCAAAAATCTATTCAGGAGCCAGAGAAATCAAACTGCTATTTTGTGTGTAAGATCTGCTAATTCAGATGAGGATTTCACCTAAAATTATCTGTGGCTTCCAGGCTGGTTGCAAACTCCTGGCCTCAAGCAATCCAATCCTCCTGCCTCGGCCTCCCAAAGTGCCAGGATTACAGGCATGAGCCACCACGCCCAGCCTTCACTGTGACTTTTTAAATCTTTATAGTAGTTTTAAGCAGGATGCATATATGAACATGATATGTGTGTGTGTATTGCACATATTTAGAAATATATAAACATAATCTTATAAAGAGTTTATTATAAAAATCACATCTTTTGAACAACATGGACACCTGGTATCATTGCATATGGGGTAGCTCTATCTTCCAATACCAGGAGTCTCACTCTATGTATGGGGGCTTATCTAAGTGTATGTTCATTTTTAATGTCACTAAACTTTTAATTGGAAATTAATATATGCTTCTATTTCTAAGGATAAGTCTTTTGCCAAAATGGAAAATATTAATATAAGCTTTTTAATTTCATAAGTTAGAATTTTCAAATCTTGAATTTCAAACCAAGAGGGAATTAGTAGAATTAATACTAATAGGAAAAACATTTTTCTGAAAGAACAAATCTCTGGGAGGCTTAATCTCTGTAGGCTTAAGTAAATTATTAGATTTGCTAATTATGTCATTAGCTGTGAGATTTTTATATAATGTTTCCACATTTATTTAGGTGGGTTAAGGTAGTCAACAGGCTTGTGATTACCCTCTCGAGCAACTCCAAAACAAGCCAAGGTTATTGCCACTGCTGTGTTCACTGTTCGAGTTGTTTCTTCTGGTGTCTTCCCCAGAGATGGGTTCACTTCCATTATATCTAATCCTGAGAGTAGTCCTAGAACAACAAATGGTAATAATGTATTTTTTATAAAATAATTGACATTTTAAAATCAGGACTGACTCACTTGAAAGACTGTCCACAAACATAAAGAGGTGGTGACCAATGGAAAACACTTTTATTTATTGCATCATGTGGTTGATGGGCATTCTGGAAGTGTCATTTGGGGCTTGGTTTTCAGGTCAAGAAGGTATAAATCTATATTGGTCAAGTATACACTTCTTTTTCTATTCCGTCAGATTTTTACCTACCCGTTTTGTAAATTTCTTCTGTGATATAGAGACCTTCTCTGTAAGACAGACCTCCCATGACTGGTGTGCCAGTAGCTGGTGTGAAAGATGGGTCCAGTCCATCAACATCAAAACTCAGATGAATTGGCCTTTTCTTTCTTAAAGGGAGAGGATATGGCGGTGGATTAAAAAAACTGACAGAGTATCTCTGCAAGAAAGACAGATTTCAGAAGAAAGCGAAAAAAATAAACAGTCAGACAAACATAGATCGGATGAGGGTCGGAAGGAAGGGTGCCTGAAACTACAGGAGACTCCACGGGAAGAAGTTGCGGAGGAGAACTGGAAGGAGAAAGGCCCCCAAGAGCCTTGGAGACCAGCGACAAGGGTAGGTGGAGCAGTTAAATTTCTTTTCTCTTGCATCTCAGACTGCCGGTGGGCTCCTGAACGGTTGGGAGACCTGCCAACGTCAGTCCAGAGATGGCCATCGCCAGTGAGTGGTGAACATCTTGTGGACAGGGCACCAAGCTTCCAGCTTCCTTGGGGCACTGCCTGCCCTGCAGACCCAAGCCGACTGGCAGGCGACATATTGTTTCCTTCTCCTCTCCCCCTTCCCTACCTGCGGCTGCTGAGAAAGACAATTTAGCCACCACCCGGAGGCATCTGCAGGGAACGGGACCTTTCCTTTTGGGGCCCTACAATGGACTGAGGGATACTCAGACTGTAAGCTCCCTACCTGCCAGCCCTCCCAGGCGACGCAAGCCTGGACTCCAGGAGAGCAGGGCAAATCCTGAGGCAGAGAGACATTGATCCAGCTTGGGCACCCTGTGGGTGATTTGAGACCAGCATTCCTTCCCTGGCAGGGTCAGGGATTGATCTCCAGGGCCCAGGGGACAGGCCTGCAGACCAGATCCCACATACCCAGGTCTGATCGCATTGTCCCGGGGCACAGAAGGGATATTTGGGAATGAGCCTACTGAGGTGTGTGTGCCTTCAGTGGCAGATCAGCATGCTTAATGGGCAACCCTCCTCCCACGGGAAGGCCGTGTCCCCAGCCCAGGCTGGGATCTTGGGCAGGGAACCTCCCGGCCCACATCACAGCCATGGGAGATTCACTGGCTTGAGGTCCTGCCTGCTAGTAGAGGCCTGGGAGAAACTGTGGATAGGGGAGAGGAGAAAGGAGTGAGGCCTGCTCCAGACTGCAGGTCAAAGACAGCCCCATCCCCACATGCAGACTTTTTGGCTGATTGGGGCCATTTCAGTCCCTCCCTGACAGCTTTGCCCAGAAACAGAGAACAGACCTTTGAACCCCGCAAACACCATTTGTGGAGCTTGAAGGCAGGTTTACCCAACCCAGCTCCACCCAGACTCACTCCCTGACCTGCCCCCACTGAGGTGGAGAATAAGGACACACCTGGAAGTCCCAGGATCCCACCCACGACCTGAGGCACTAGAGTGCCCCTCCAAAGGAACAAGAGCTGGTTACAGGACCCCAAAACAACACTGCAGCCTGTTCCTCCCAACAAGTGGCACCTACTGACATGGAGGTCATTCTGCACACACTTTTACTGCATCTACTGACTCATCATAAAGGGTTTGGTTGAATCTCACCCACAAACACCACCTACTGGCTCAGAGACTAAACAGGTTGTGTCATTATCCAAATGAAAATCTAAAGGTAAGAAGCAACACCTGATCCAGATGGGAAGGAATCAGCAAAAGAACTCTGGAAGTATGAAGACTCAAAGAGAAAGCACACACCCAAAGGGGAACACCAGCTCTCTAGCAATGGACATCAACCAAATTCAGAATACTAAAATGATAGAAGAAGAATTTTGAACATGGATTGTAAGAAAACTCAATGACATGAAAGAAAAAATGGATAACCAACACAAACAAACCACACAAAAAAAAAAAAATCCAAGACTTGGAGAAAAATTCACTAAAGAAATTGAAATATTAAAGAAAAATCAAACAGAACTCCTGGAAATGAAGAATTTATTCAAGGAATTACAAAACAGTGGAAAGCCTCAAGAACAGGGTAGATCAAACAGAAGAAAGAATCTCAGGGATTAAAGATAACACCTTTCAATTAAATAAGTCAGTCACAGAGATAGAGCAGAGAAATAAAAGAGCAAAGCCTACAAGAAATGTGGGATTATGTGAAGAAGCCTAATGTGAGAATCGTAGGTATGATTCCCATCTGGATCAGCTGAGCATGAAGAAGAAAATACACGAGAGTTGTATAAGCTATTTGAGGATATAATAGAGGAAAATTTCCCAGGCCATGCTAAAAATTTAGAAATCCAGATATAAGAAGCTCAAAGGACTCCTGGGAGATTCATTGCAAACAGGAAGACACCACGACACACAGTCATCAGACTGACCAAAATAACCACCAAAGAGGCCCTCATACAAGCTGTAATGTGAAAGAAGCAGGTAACCTACAAAGGAAAACCCATCCAAATAACGGTGGACTTCTCAACTAAAACCTTACAAGCAAGAAGAGACTGGGGCCCCATTATTACTCTTCTTAAACAGAATAATGTCCAGCCTAGAATCTTGTACCCTGAAAAACTAAGTTTTGTATATGAAGGAGAAATAAGGACCTTCTCAGATAAGCAAAGACTGAGGGAATTCACCAAGACAAGGCCTGCCCTCCAGGAAGTACTCAAAACAGTGTTAGACACAGATCAGCACAATAAACACTCACGAATGTAAAATCACCCAAAAGCTAAAGATCAAAGACCAGATCCCATAATAGCTCAAGAGAGAAAACAAAGCACTAAAGTTCAACTCAACAGGATGAACAGAAATCTGTCCCACTTATCAATTCTCTCAATAAATATGAATGGTTTGAACTGTCCACTGAAGAGACATAGGTTGTCAGAACAGATATAAATATACACAAGCCAAGTATCTGCTGTCTTCAGGAAACACATCTAACCCACAAGGATGCATTCAGACTCAAGGTGAAGGGATGGAAAACAGTATTTCAAGCAAACGGAAGCCAAAAGAAAGCTGGTGTGGTGGTTCTAATTTCAGATAACTTAGTCTTCAAATCAACAAAAGTAATGAAAGACAAAGAGGGTCACTATATAATGGTGAAGGGTACAGTTCAACAAGAAGACATAATAATTCTAAATATTTATGCACCTAACTAAAGTGTACCCAGATTCATAAAGCAAATCCTACTTGATCGAAACAAAATGATAAACAGCAACACCATAATAGCTGGAGACTTCAACACCCCCACCCCCAACAGAACAGGACAGATCCCCCAAACAGAAAATTAACAAAGAAACAATGAATTTAAATAGAACTCTAGAACAAATGGGCCTGACTAACATTTATAGAACATTCTACCCCCAAATCACTGAATATACATTTTTCTCATCAGCTCATAGGACATTCTCTAAGATTGGCCATATCCTAGGCCACAAAGCATGTCTCAAAAAATTTAAAAAAATAGAAATTATACCATGCATTGTCTCAGACCACAATGGAATAAAATTAGAAATCAGCTCCAACAGAAACTCTCATCTCTACACAAAGTCATGGAAACTAAACAACCTTCTGCTGAATGATTATTTCATTAAGGAGGAAATCAAGATGGAAATCAAAAGATTCTTTGAACTAAATGACAAAGGAGACACAAGTTATAAAAATCTGTGGGACACAGCTAAAGTAGTCCTGAGAGGAAAATTTATATCCATAAATGCCTACATCCAAAAGACAGAAAGATCACAAATAAACAATCTAATGAATCATCTAAAAGAACTGGAAAAGGATGAGCAAACTGACCCCAAATCCAGCAGAAAAAGGAAATAACAAAGATCAAAGCATAACTAAGTGAAATTGATTATAAAAAAACTCTACAGAAGATTAATAAAAGAAAAAGTTGGTTCTTTGAGAAGCAGAAAAGAAAGAACTCTAATAAAGCTCCATCAGGAATGAAAAAGGAGAAATTATAACTGAAGCCACAGAAATACAAAATATCATCTATGAATACTATAAAAACCTCTATGCACATAAACTGGAAAATGTGAAGGAAAGGAACAAATTCTTAGAAACACACAGCCTCCCTAGGCTCAATCAGGAAGAAACAGAATTCCTGAACAGACCACTATCAAGTACAAAATTGAAACAGCAATAAAAAACCTTCCTAAAAAGAAATGTCCCGGACCAGACAGTTTCCACACCTGACTTTTACCAGACCTATAGAGAAAAACTGGTGCCTATCCTGCAGAAATTATTCCACAACATCGAGAAGGAAGGAATCCTCCCTGACACATTTTATGAAGCCAATATCACCCCAATACCAAAACCAGGAAAGAATGCAACAAAAAAAGAAAACTACAGACCAATATCCCTTATGAATATAGATGCCAAAATTCTCAAAAAAATCCTAGCAAACCGAATTCAGGTGCTTATCAAAAAAATAATCACAACCAAGTGGGCTTCATCCCCGAGATGGAGGGATGGTTCAACAAACACAAATCTATAAATGTAATTCACCACATAAATAGAAGCAAAAACAAAAACCATATGATCCTCTCAATAGATGCAGAAAAAGCATTCAACAAAATTCAACACCCTTTTGTAATAAGAATGCTTAACAAAATAGGCATAGATGGGACTTATCTAAAATTGATACAAGCCATATATGACAAACCCACAGCCAACATCATACTGAATGGGGAAAAACTGAAAGCATTCCCACTTAGAACTGGGACCAGACAAGGTTGCCCTCTATCATGGTTTCTATTCAACATAGTGCTTGAAGTCCTAGCCAGAGCAATCAGACAAGAGAAGGAAATCAAGGGCATCCAAATGGGGCAGAAGAGATCAAACTATCTCTCTTTGCTAATGATATGATCTTATATCTAGAAAACCCCAAAGATTACACCACGAGACTATTGGAATTGATAAACAAATTCAGCAATGTCTCGGGTTACAAAATCAACATACAGAAATCATTAGCATTCCTATACACCAACAACAGTCAAACTGAGAACCAAATCAAAGACTAAATACCCTTCACAATAGCAACAAAGAAAATAAAGTACCTAGGAATATATTTAACTAAGGAGGTACAAGACCTCTACAGGGAGACCTATGAAACACTGAGGAAGGAAATAGCAGAGGACGTAAACAGTTGGAAAACCATACCATGCTCATGGGTCGGCAGAATCAACATTGTTAAAATGTTTATACTACCTAAAGTGATCTATAGATTCAGTACAATCCCTATCAAAATATCAACATCATTTTTCACAGATATAGAAAAATAATTCTACGCTTTATATGGAAATAGAGAAGACCGCATATAGCAAAAGCAATCTTAAGCAAAAAGAACAAACTGGGAGGCATCAATTTATCAGATTTCAAGCTATTCTACAAGGCTATAGTAACTAAAACAGCATGTTACTGGCACAAGAACAGAGACATAGACCAATGGGACAGAACTGAGCACCCAGATATAAAACCATCCTCATATAGCCATCTAATCTTTGACAAAGCAGACAAAAACATACACTGGGGAAAAGAATCCTTATTCAATACATGGTGCTAGGAGAACTGGGTAGCCACATGTAGAAGACTGAAACAGGATCCACACCTTTCACCTCAAAAAAATCATCTCACAGTGGTAAACAGACTTAAACCTAAGGCATGAAACTATAAGAATTCTAGAAGAAAATGTTAGAAAAACTGTTATAGACATCAGCCTAGGCAAAGAATTTATGAAGAAGACCCCAAAGGCAATTACAGCAACAACAAAAATAAATAAATGGGACCTGATCAAATTAAAAAGCTTCTGCACAGCCAAAGAAACTGTCACGAGAGCAAACAGACAACCTACAGAATGGGAGAATATATTCACATGTTACACATGTGATAAAGGACTGATAACTAGAATCTATTTAGAACTCAGGAAAATCGGCAATAAAAAATCAAACAACCCCATCAAAAAGTGGGCAAAGGACATGAACAGAAACTTTTCAAAGGAAGACAGACTAATGGCTAACAAACTTAAGAAAAAATGCTCAACATATCTAATCATCAGGGAAATGCAAATCAAAACCACAATGAGATATCACTTATCTTCAGTGAGAATGACCTTTATAAAAAAGTCCCAAAACAATAAATGTTGGCATGGATGCAGTGAGATAGGAATGCTCATACACTGCTGGTGGGACTACAAACTAGTACAACCTCTGTGGAAAGCAATATGGAGATACCTCAAAGAGATACAAGTAGAACTACCGTTTGATCCAGCAATACCATTACTGGGCATCTACCCAAAAGAACAAAAGACATTCTATAAAAAAGACATCTGCACTCAAATGTTTATAGCAGCACAATTCACAATTGCAAAGAAGTGGAAACAACCCAAGTGCCCATCAATACATGAGTGGATTAATGAAATGTGGTATATGTATACCATGGAGTTCTATTTAGTCACAAAAAACAATGGTGATATAGCACCTCTTGTATTATCCTGGATAGAGCTGGAGCCCATTCTACTAAGTGAAGTATCACAAGAATGGAGAAACAAGCACCACATGTACTCACCATCAAATTAGTATTAACTGATAAACACTTAAGCGCACATATAGTAGTAACATTCATAGGTGTTGGGCAGATGGGAAGGGGGAGAAGGGGATGGGTATATTCACACCTAATGGGTGTGGTGTGCACAATCTGGGGGATGGACACACTTGAAGCTCTGACTTGGGTGGGGCAAGGGCAATATACGTAACCTAAACATTTGTATCCCTGTAATATGCTGAAAGAAAAAAGAAAAAAGAAAGAAGTGGAAAAGGATTTCAGTTTAAAGTTGGTGGTTTAAAGTTAGTGGATAAATATAGTTCTTACCCTGCTGTATATAAAGTAATAATTGATGATTTTACTTAAAGACTTTATTTGTAATTTACATTGATTAGTAACAGTAGGAAGTCTTTATGTTATACACACACACACACACACACACACACACACACACACACCGTACCTTCCTAGTAGATAGCTGAGTGTTTCTTCCATCACCTTGCCAATTCCCAATTTATCCACTTCGGTCATTGAAAAGTATTTGATACCCAGTGTTTTTATAATGTAGCTATGAAAGAAAACATATTAAGATGATCTATACTTAATAAAGCTGACACTATGGTTGCCTGTTTCCTTTTAAAGAAAAGATCAATGTAAAATATATAAAATATTTACATTCTGTGAGCATATATATATATCACAATGTAGTTTTATTTGTATTTGTTTTTAACAGCAAGCCAATTAAGATATAAATTGCCTAAATGCATACATATGTTTGTACCTGTATATAAATATACACATGTGTGAGTATACATGTGTGGGGAGCAGTGTATTGATTTGCTATTTGAAATAATTTTCTGTTGTAGGTTTGGTGAGTAAAGCACACCTGGCACACAAAAGGACAAATATGAAGGTAAATCACATCAAGGAATAAACTTACTGTTCCCCAGGGTCCACATCTCTCAAGCCAATATACACAATATCCTTGGCAGATATGCAGGGAGTCACCCAGGAGAATCCTGGCACATCAGGGATCTGAAATTGCAATTTTCCATTTGGTCACACACGCTTCTCTTGCACAAATCCTACATTTAGTTAAGGACACTTGTTGGATTGTTTATATCTTATATTTAGAATATACAGTTAGAGAAAAATCACTTAAAGTAAAACCACATGAAGAAGGGGCTGCCTGCCTCCTCTTTATTGCTTTGGCCTTACCAGCCTTCCCTACCCTGAACCACTGGCATTTTCCTGTTTCTGCTGGGCTCTTCTTTCCCAGGACTCTTCTATAAAGAAATGTGTGTGCTTCCATTGCTTTGGTAGCTTCCTGCTTTACCTCCCTTTCCCAGGAAGGGAAACAGTGCAGAGGATGGCCCAGAGCAGCCGAGGGAAACTTTTGACCAGACCTTTGGTTGCTCATCAAACCATAAGATGATGCATCTCCACTTTGTCCTGGAGCCAAGCTTAGTTTTTCCCATGTGCTAGATAGGCACTTTGCAAGTTTATAAACCCATTGCTTGGTCATTAGTTTAAAAAATGTTACTTCTGAGCATTTAACATAAGGAGGTTTGAACTCCTTGTGTCATCATAAGGACCAACATACTACAATTGTATCAATGAAAATTGTTTTGATTGATATACTATGGCATGTCAATAAAAGTATGAACCACAATGTTAAGTCTTAATCTGAAATTTTGTATCTTTTAGTAAAGAAATTTTTATGAAGCAAGGAAATAGTTCTTTCTTTTGTGGTTTAGGTAGGTGCTTTGCCCAGTAAAAATGTTAAATAATGAACCATTGTAACCTCATTTTAAAACTCCATTTTTGAAAAGGCTCTATGATATAAAGGAACATTTTGTAAGAACATAAGGCTCTGTGGCATGTAGTGGAACGAGGTAGGGATTAGGAGACCTGGTACTGTCCCTTGCCTTACTAGAGGCTTAGCATATGATCTTGGCCAAGTCCATTAACCTCTAAACCTCTGCTAACTTGTTTATAAAGGCTTACTCTCTGCCCCACCTACTAAAAATGGTAGTTTAAGAATCAAAAGGAATGAAATACATGAATTCAGTTTGCAATCTTTCAAGAGAGGTAAACATAGAGCCTTACCGCCTTTATCAACCAACCCTTTGCTTATTAGCAACAGAGAAAATGGTTTGCAATTACACCAAGGATATGATGGCCTAGAGGTTCTTACTTCCCTTCTACCTCCTGAACTTCTACTAAAGAGTATTCTTTTGTGATAGAATCCCAACCAGCCTTTTACCTTTCCTTTTAGTTCCTTCAAGAGGAAAGACACAGGCTGCCCATGCAAGTTTCCACTTGTGGTCGTCAGTGGAGTGTTGATGTCAGTGTGAGCATCCACCCAAATGACTCCGAGATCAGGGTAGACCCTGGCATGACCAGCGATGCTTCCGATCGCCAAACTTTGGAGGAAAAAATTTTGTGTGAACTTCAGGTTTGCAATGTCATTACATATATGTTATTATTAACTCAGTGCTCCCACTTGGTTTTCCTTTAAGTTAAAGTGACTGATATTTCTAATAAGTTCTAAATGAGAGAGGACAATTCAACAATTGTAACAGTAGAGAAAATATAGCTTACACTTAATATTTACTAACTAGTTATCTTCACGTCAATAGCATTACTAAAAATTGGTGATTATTTTTTCAAAATCCACATTGTAATAAAACTACAAATTATAGCTTACCCCCAAAATAAAAGCATGTAAAAACCCTAGTCACATAAGAAATCCCTTAGCAGGAGACACTGTTCAATCCTCAGAGTTAAATCTGGAACATTTTCTGCACACTCAGCTCTCTTGGTAAACACTTAATTCTCCCAAGTGAATTATGACAAAGTCCTTCCATTTTTCCAGGAATCCAGCGCTTTTATAATTGAGGAGCATCACTCAGAAGTTCCATGTTCCCTTCGCCAGCATGTGGAGTGTGCTCGCTCACTCTATTCCATGCCCAGATCCTCTACTCTAACTTTCTACTCTCCTCCAGGCATTTAATGAGCCCAGGAACCCTCAAGGTGCATCCCAAGTACTCAAGCTCCAGCCATTTTGCCCGAATGGAAGAGCTCAGTACTATCTTCCACAAAAGTTTAAAGACTAGGATTTACTATACAATGCCTGTATCTCCCACTTGTGAATGTTCCAGTATCATTCAGAGAATTATGAACTTTCAGAGTCTCAAAGCGGAAGCAACGTGCCTGATGTGCGGGTACTGCCTATTCAGCTTGCTCTTTGTTTTCTCTTCGGGTTTCTTATCTTTGGCCATTTGCCACTCTTAAAATTTCCACTTACAAATTTTTCCACATTAAAAAGAAAGTGAGCCCTGATTTCTCAATGGCAATTCTGTTACAGAAGCTCTGGTAACAGTTGGCCTTGGAAGAGGGAACCCAGGAAGCCTGAAGGGATGGACTCTCACACCAGAGCCACAGGCGTCTGTCTCCATTTTGATCTCTTCAGGCCTCTCCTGGCAACATCATCCTGGGACTGGGGAGTAGACGGTCTTTCCCACATTTTTTGTAATAGTGAAAACTTCAATGTAACCTGAATGTCTGACGATATAGACATATAGAATGATGTCATCCCTTGATGAAAAATCATTCAGCAGTAAAAAAAAAAATGGTGCTTACAATGCTCGTGTGCACACCAGGAAGTATCATAAGGAAACTCATACTGTAGGTTAAGAATAAAACATAGCATATCACACACACGTAATTGCTAAACAAAGTCATCATATACAAGGAAAAGATGCTGTGAAAGAAACGTACCAGACTGTCAATTCTTGTCGAAATGGTTGTTAGAGAAGTAAAATTACCACAGATTTTTTTTTCTTGTGTGTGTGTGTCTGTGTGTGCCCACTATCCAAATTTTAATAATTTAATTATTACTATTAGAATAGAAAACACATACTTGCTAATTGTTGACCTAACTGAGTCATATGTATTATTAGTAATTAAGTACAATAAGCTATGAATCTCCTCGGTGCTTACTTATGTGGAAATGTAAGCTGGTGCTCAGTATTTTGATGAAATCCATTTATATTTTATGTATTTTCTGCTGCACTGAATAAAAATAAAGATATTGTAAGACATCAAATAGAGCTAAGTCTATATTTCCATAATAAAGTGGTGACCTATAACGTGTTTTTTTAAAAGGCAGAAAATCTGGAATAAAATATTGATCAGTGCCTCCCCGTCTATATTTTCTGTCTTACGGTCCTGGTTATGTTTCTTTGCCGTTTGTGCCAGACCCCCAGAGACAGTCATTCGACAGGACCTGTGGTCTCCGCCCAGCACCAGGCTGACTCTTCCGTTCCTTTTGACTTCTGTCACCTTGCTGGCCAGCTGCTCAGTCGCTTTCCCCACAGTCCTTGGATTCTTCACAATTCCAAAGGGACTGTCATTAGGGATGTCATCAAAAGTCAGGTCCCCATAATCTTTCACATCACACTCTAAAATTAAGATTAAAAGTTTCACGTTACTAAGTAAAAAAGAAGATTGCAAATCAGTCTGTGTAGGATGATTCCAAATGAACAATATAAATATATATTTTCAAAAATATAAGCAAAGAAAGTGTCTGGAAGGACTGTAAACATCGTGGAGGTAGAATCCATGTCTGCTTTTGCCTGCCATCCTCACCTCACCAGCAGCATGCCCTGGCACCTGCTGTATACCAGCTGTTAGTGAATACTTCTTGAATCAGTAACAGTGATAACCTTCTGGTTTGGGCTTAATGGGGGACATCACTGTGTCTGTCTCTGTCTCTCTGCTTATGTGCTTTCTACCTTTCTATAATAAGCATGTTTTGTTTGGTAATAATGAAATAGTTAAAATATATATTAATATACATATATACTGAAAATTTAGAAAACACTGGTGTATTTTCTTCTGGAGAATACACACACACACACACACACACGACTTTGTATTAACAGCACTTGGATTTAATCCAACCTGTCACCTGCTGAAGCAACTCAGCTTCCTGCTCTGTCCGTTGCACCTGCCCCATAGTGGTGGTGTCAGAATTAAATAAGAGTATGTGTCAGTGGTCTATTCCTTTATGTTGTCGAGTAGATCTCATTGTATGGACGCACCACTCTTTGTTTCACCATTCACCATTTGATGGGCATTTTGTTTTTCCATTTTTTGGTTATCATAAGCATTTCTGCCACAAACATACAAGTACACGTCTTCGTGTACACACATCTTTTCACTTCTCATAGGTAAACATCTAGGAATAGACCTGCTGGGTCAAAAGGTAAAGGTATGTTTACTTAGGAAACTGCTAAACTGTTTTCCAAAGTGGCTGTATCATTTTGCATTCCCACCAGAAATACATGAGTGTTCCTTCCATTTGCTCCACATCCTTGCCAACACTTTACCAGGGTTTTATATGTAAATACAGCATACAATTAAGCCTATACTTTTAAAATATATATATGAGTTTGCATTTGCAGGCTTATGTATATATGTGTGTGTGTGCACATATGCACACTATGCAAACACGAGGCTCTCTTGTTATTACAGTTTCATTTTGTTTCCTTTCACAAGTAGGGGTCCCCTTGCCTTCCATTTTCAGTTCCCCCGACTCCCTGGCACCCACCCCAACCCAGTTCTCACACACACAGATTGTCTCACACCACAGTGTGGCTGGAAAGACAAACCATCCGAATGAGGATGTCCATCCAATGCTCGCTGTGCGTTCTCCTCGTGCCCTGCTTCTTTTACAGGATGTGACTCTCAGGTCACAGCCAGGGATGCAACTCTGAAATAAATGTCATTCCACACACTCCATTCTCACAGGCGCCTGCTCCTTCCTTCAGAGTGGGGAGGAAATCAGGCTGATGATCGTTCAACTTAAAATTTACCTTGTTCTTTAAGTTTCTCAAGCAGACCAGCCTTTCTCAATGCTCTAGGGCCTTCTTCCACCCCTCCTCGCGGCTGAACAATTGAAAAATAAATTACTTCAGACATGATCATGACCATGAGGTGCTCACAGTAGGATCCCTTTTCATTATTGCATCAGTTGAATTGTAACTATGATTGTTTGAGCTGCTACAGAGCCAGGAATTTACATTATCTCATTTTATCTTCACAGCCAAGTAGACTGAGTTACTCCTTTGCCAAATAGCAGGGATGAGAATCACAAAGGTTATATGATATCCTACTGCACACAGGTGATAAGTGGCAGAGCCTACGTTCAGGTTCAGGTCTTTGAATTCCAAAACCTGCATCCACTCTAACCATCACACTGCGTTATCAACGTAGTGAACACATATTTTGTGCAAAAGCACGCTGACAGATGGATACAATAATGAAAGAGAGAAGGGTTCTGATTTTGAGTCACTTGTAAGTTAATAGGAGATTTGGGCATTTAACCCCAATTACAGTACACAGATAGTTGCTTCCATGCAGATATAAGATGACATAGTAAAAAAACAAGATGTTCCCAACTCTGTTGGGGACAGGGCATGCCAGTGAAGGCTGCACGGAGCAGAGGACATTTCAGCTGAGTCTTGCAGCACGACTAGGCTATCAGGAAAACAGGATGGAGTGAGGGAGAACCTCTGCAAACCAGCGAACAGAGTGGGAAAAGCATCAGAAGAGAGAGAGCGGGGCATGAGACAGACCTAATGCAGGTGCCCACAGTGAGCTAGAGCTCCTGGGTAGGAAGCCGGCCACAGAGAAAATCATCACCTGAGAGCTGAAACCACAAACACCAACCCAGTGATTTCAAGTTTTGACCTGTTTAAACAGTTGACGGGAAACTCTACCCTTGCTGTTTTGACATGAGTGACACCAACACTCTTCCTTCTTGGGGCAAGTCTTCCTCAGCCCCCTGGCCGACGAGAGGCCTAAAGACGGTTCCTTTCTGTATCTTTCTTGTTCTAATTTCCAGCAGGGCTTTTAGATACAGTGAGCTATTTCTTGGTGTGAGATGAGAGTCTATGCCAAGGGACGCCTGTGGCTATCCCTAGGATTGGGGCTGTGGCACCAAACTAAGCAAATATTTCCTCCCCATTCAAACGACCAGAAGACGTGCCCTGGGTGCCAGGTAAATCCTTGATTCCTGTCCCCGCAGCAAGGGACCCCACAGGCTCTGCCTGACACATTCCACTTTTTCACTCCACACCCTCTTCACTTGACACACTCCCCTCTCCCCAGTCAAGTGGACATAATTTCCTTCTTTAAACCCCCATAGAGTGCTGCTGGGTTCCTATTCTGCCTTTACTTTTGTGTGTATTTTGTCTCTTCCCCATGGTGACGTTGCAGTCTGACTCTCTTTACATGGGGCACTACGTTTTGTAGTGTAGAGCTCAAAAATTCTCAGATAGATAAAACCCCCTGACGTTATTCTTCCTCTCCCTTTAGAAGACAAACCTTATAGACCTGTTAGTTCACACTATATTTGCTATACCACAGTCATTAAATTTCCCAGAGTGACATTTTCTACCATTATTATTCTGTTTGATTCAAGCTGCTTCTCACGCCTGGTCTCTGCCCATTGCTGGTTTGACCTGTCCACTTTGGAAATTGCTCTGTGAGCCTCACTGACTGTCCAGGCTGGGCCCAATTCCTAACTGGCCACAAGTGTAAGATCCGCTCTGGAGTGGAGCTCTCTGAAGAGCCGTCAGTGTAAGTCTGGACACAGGCTTGCAATTAGTCTGTCCTGTCTGGAATCACGCAGGTAGGGCTGTGTGACCTTGAGCAAATTGTCAAACCTCTCTGAGTCTTAGTCACCTCAACTCTTAGGTAAAAATAATACCTCCCTCATTGTTTGCTCATTGCCTTGCAAGGGGGGGAGGCAGGAAATGGAGCCCTTACTCACACTCAACCTTTTAGTCATTTGCCCTCTAATCGTGTCCTTTTGTCTGCTTGCCAACCTTTTACCTCCTTCAGGTGGGGACAAATGCTTGTATGGTGGCCTTTTTATCCTCTCTACTCTATGGCTTAGTGTATAAAAATCTCTCTCAGTCCTTACAGTCATGAGACAGTAAGCTTTATTCTCATGGCCATGTTTTAATGGGAGAAGGGCTGGGTGTGGTGATTATTTTTGTTAGTTTTTAAAATCTGCCTTTGTTATAACCTGTTCCAAGAAAAGGTGAGCACAGTGTGGATTTTAGAGAAAACATTTCTGTGTCAGCACAATGTCCTTGTATTCTGGGAGAGACCTTTGAAGGATTTCCAGCGGAAGAGCAGCATTTACTGACAGTCTAAATGCAGTTTGGGTCTCTAACCTCTGGCCTCTCTCAATTTGTTTTGCAATAAAAAGCCACAGTGCACAGCAACAGTTCAAAATTAAGAGGGCTAAAATGCCGTCCAGATTCTGAGAAACCTGGAGAAAAACGCTATTTTTTTTCTAAATCAACCTTAAACTTAACTCACACATTGTCTTGTTTGGTTTTGTTCTTTGTTTTTTTTTTTTTTTTTTCCTTTAAGCACAGACCCATGTTGAAGTCTAAGGTGTTCTGTCATCTCATTCTATTTACCAGAATGAGTGTGCCCAGGCAGAAAAAAAGACTGTATAGTTAAATGCTGCTGGCATGTGTGGATTCACAGCTGGTGACTCTAAGGCAATCTGGGAGTTTCATAAATCCATTAGTCTAGTCCTTTTAGAGTTGCCAACTTGCAGTAGGATTTTTCTTTCTTTCTGTTTTATTTTTCTTTTTCTCCCTCAAAAAAAGGTACATAAAGAATTCTACCTGGCCCATGAACTAACAATTTAATTGAACAGAATCATTAAATCCATAAAAAGTATGAACTGTTCACAAATTGCATAAAGTCATAATATTTAGGTTATCCAAATTATAAGAAGTCAGAAGGTTACCACTTATCTATTAAATTTTTCTAGACATTAATTACATAACTAAACAAATGTGTTTTCTTAAGACTATCTCTCGCTGTACGTAAAGCAACAAGAGCAACAAAACCTAAATGAGTAGCTACAATGCAGAAATAGTTCATTTCATTTCATATTTTCACAGAAAAATATTTTCTCTGAAAAAACACAAGGCGACATTCAGCAGGTTCAAATCAAATTGTCTGTGGCTGAGCTCAGGAGCCACAAGAGTAAGGGGGTTTGTATTTATAGTTATACAGTGTCAAAAAATGGTGAGAGAATTTTAAAATATGGATTTCCAGGCCAGATTGTGTCAGGAAACTTAACTAACCAGACAGTAACAATTTACAAATTTTAAAGTCCAAAATTTTCTAATAAATTCCAGGTATCCAAGGCCAGGCTTTTTACTCACCTGACCCTTTGAGAAGGGAGCTCCGATAATCCCTATGGCTCTGGACTTGGAACTCATGCTCTGCCACTTCTCTTTGCTGCACCTCGGCTCTCTGGGCAGTCACCACTCTCTGCAACCACCAGCAACAGAGGGCACATCTTTCTTCTGCCATTTATACTTGGGTTGAATCTGTTTACCTTTATTCTAATGGGGTCGAGTGGCTCCACCTACTAAACCAAAGAATGACAGAGTCAACAGAAAATCTTGCCAATGCTTCATACGTGGAACGACCATGATTCCTCTGAGTCTAGGTCTTTGATTAAGTGAGCATTATTCATGTTTGTAGTTCACACCCTTTTAAAAAAGCCAGGTGGATAACACTCATCTTTCAACAACCAACTATTACATGTGGTTTCACAACCTCATTCAAAAGTACTATGGTTTTAGCTGTGCAGTCTCAGGGCAGGGCACTTACCTCCTCCTGACCTCAGAGACCTTCTTGTAGAATAAGGACTGAGACTGGCAAGCTGGTGTCTCACATCCCTTCCAGCACTAGCATCCTGAGTTAAGATTTCACATATAGGATAAATAGTTAATCCACAAGACACATTTCATACACCACTAATGTACACTCTCAGGGAAAGCATATTACTTCCTTTTTTGATTATTACTTAAAGAAAACATTAGTTGATTGATAAGCCAGAGGTATTACCATTTTTGAAATATGATGTGCAGGAAAATAATTATTGCAGTCATAATATCATAATCAAGGTGTAGAAATAAAAATAGCTCACATCGAGTTCTTGTAATATACCAGGTGTTCTATTTTATATTACCTTAATATTTATGCAACTTTTATGTTACATCTCATCATCAGTGCCATTGTACTGATAAAGAAACTGAAGTTCAGAGAAGTGGTCAAAGGTCACGCACTGGTTGTAGAGGAAGAGCCAAGATTTAGTCCTAGGCATTCTGGATCCACCTAACCACTGGGCTTCCAGGCTAAGCACTGAGGAGATGTCAGCTATTAACTAATTTGTGCCCCAGGATGTTGTTTATCATCGTGAAAAAGTACGAATTTAGAAGAAATGCACCTTAAAAATCTTTCCAACTTTAAAATCATATGATTGTAATTCAAATGGAAAATTCACTTAGTAGAAACTAACTTCTTTTTCCTATTGGAGAGAGAGAACATTGTGGAGTTTAAAGTCCATAAGGGAAGAGAATTTTATATGCTATGTCCCCAGGCATACAGTGCTGACATATGGTAAGTACTCAATAAATATTTATTGAATAAATGAATGAGGAAAGTATAGTCTCATGGGTCCATTTTGATAGAAGCATTTCCCAGAAAGGCTTTTTATCTTTTACTTGTGGGTGTGGTTGTATATCCTAAATATTTACTTGTGATTTTCCTAATGTAGCCTATATATTAATCACTTAGGGTGTTGACATTGCAAGTAATTTTTCCCAATCTGTCAGAAATCTGATACCTTTATATATGTCATCACACAAAATCCTTAATTTATAAAGTCATGCATAATTTTCTCCTAATGCTTCATGCTTTGCAAGTTTTATTTGTAAATCCTGCCCACCCCCAAAATAACAAGTATGTACTTCCACATTGTCTTCTATTTGTTTTAAAGTTTATCTTTCACATTTAGTTCTTTAATCCATCTACACCCACCTCTGTATGTTGTATAAATTTTCCAACTGTATTTTTCCCATCATTGTCCATCGATCAGTCTCCTCAACAACACCCTTTGAACAGTCCATCTGTTTTGCCATTGATTTCAGTGTTATCTATTGCTGAAGTCTTTCTTCTGTTCCATTGACTTATTTACCTATGGCTGCACCAGGTTCATAATGTCCTATTATTATGGCTTTTATGTAGAAATAAAAACAGCTCACATCGAGTTCTTGTCATGTGCCAGGTGTTCTATTTTCTATTACCTTAATGTTTATGCTAATTTTATGTTATATCTCCTCATCAGTGCCATTGTACTGATAAAGAAACTGAAGTTCAGAGAGATGGTTGAAGGTCATGCACTGGTTGTAGAGGAAGAGCCAAGATTTAGTCCTAGGCATTCTGGATCCACCTAACCACTGAGCTTCCAGGCTAAGCACTGGGGAGGAGTCAGCTATTAACTAACGTGTGCCCCAGTTATCATTGTTTGGACAAGAGTTAACTTTTTGCTCTTCTTTTTCAAAATCTATTTCTCATGTATGGGTTTCTATTCTATATATTTAGAATAAGTTAATTCCTTTAAAAAATCCCTCTAGAATTTTTACTAAATGTATAGATTAATCCATAGAAATTTGCTAAGTTTCAATTTTCATGGCCAGAATTTTTTCATTGAAGAATTCTAACATCCTGAAAGTTCTTCCTATACTAAGCTGAGACTGCCTTCCTGTCATTTGACCCACTGGTCACAACCCTTTGATCCAAGTAAAACACACTATCTCTTGGCTTTCATGTTTTTCTTGGGTCTCTATACTTTGGACTGAATATCCCCAAATACCTCAGCGGTTTCTCGTATTACATGATTACTACTCTCCTTCAGGTCACCCCCTCCCAAACGTCTTCTGGCCTGCCTATGCCCTCCCTAAGTGGGGCATCTAGAACAAATACCATACATCCAAGTGTAGGTGGAGTGATCCAACCCATCAAACACAAATTTGGTAATGCTTGACTTTTCCAGGTCACTGATAAAAATGTTGGACAGGGCCTTAATTTTGTAAATGCTCTGTGGCACTCCACTAGAAACCTCAACTCAGATTGGCATAGCTCCAATAATTGGTCATCAATCTGTAGGTATAGCTGTTCACTAATTTCCAACTCAGCTACTCCATCTTGCCCATAAGGACATCATAAGCTAATTTATCAAGTGTCTCAATAGAGTCTCACTACACTTTACTACCTTATGTCATCTGCCAGTCTGTCTTCTCTATCAGAGGCTACAAGCCAACCCTGACAGGTGCTGTTCTTGGGGAACTCATGCTGACTTCTGGTGATCACTGCTTCCTTTTTGTTATAAACACAAACCTTCTTTTCAGTTTCCAAAGCTGTTATCTCAAGACTTCTAAAGGAAGGAGGTAGGGTATATTTTACCTACATTATCCTATTCAAAGATCTACTGTTTTCTGCTCAGTGCTTTCATTTATCTTAGAGTATATATTGGGGTTTTAAAAGCCCTTCTCCTAACAATACAACCTCTTAACAAACCTCTTTTTAAAAAATATTATCTGGCATTTTCCTGGGGATGAGACCACATCATATTTGATTCTTTTTTTATTTTATTTTATTGAGACAGAGTCTCACTCTGTTGCCTGGGCTAGAAGTGCCATGGTGTCAGCCTAGCTCATAGCAACCTCAAACTCCTGGGCTCAAGCAATCCTCCCAAGTAACTGAAACTACAGGCATGTGGCATCATGCCTGGCTAATTTTTTTCTATTTTTAGTAGAGATGGGGTCTTGCTCTTAGTCAGGCTGTCTCCAACTCCTGACCTGAAGCAATCCTCCTGCCTCAGCCTCCCAGAGTGCTAGGATTACAGGTGTGAGCCACTGCATCTGGCCGATATGTGATGGATCCAAAGTCACTGGAATGAAATTTGGCACATTAAAGCCCTTGTTTTATTTTCCTATGACTGCTGAGACAAAATACTTACAACACAAACTGGGTAGCATAAAACAACACATAGTATCTCATAGTTTGGAGGCCAGCAGTCTGAATTCAAGATGTTGGCAGAGCCACATTTTCTTTGAAAATTGTAAGGGAATCCTCCCTTGCTGCCTTTCAGTCCTGGAAGTTTTCTGCAATCTTTGGCATTTCTTGGCTTGTAGATTGATTGCTCTAATCCTCCATCTTCACACGGTGTTCTCCCTGTGTCTCTCTTTGTATTTTCCCCTGGCTCTCTTTGTATAAGGATACCAATCATATTGATTAAGGGCCCACCCTACTCTAGTATGACATCCTCTTAACTAATTACATCTGCAATTGACTCTATTTCCAGATAGAACTACATTCTGAGGTACTAAAGGTTAGGACTTCAATGTATCTTTTGGGGGGGATGTAATTTAACCCCTAAAAGCCCCCAATTAATATTTTTGAAAGCATAAAGAGAGGATAAATTAAAAAGTTGCATAATGAGAAGCACTAAAAAAATGACATACCTCTTGCCCTCTTGTTTCTCTTTCTGAGGCTCCAAACCGTGACCCATTTCTTTGTCTTTTCATCAGCCAGCTGATAAGAAGTCTTTTCAGATGAAGCCCAGGATTCTTAGCATTTTTAAAGAAGACTGGATTGTACATAAAATCTGAAGGACTAAATCTTGAATGGGGTGATTTCGGAGAACAATTTTGTTTGCTGCATCGCCTAGACTCCTTAAACCCAGTAGAGCAAGGATGCAGCTGCTCCTGGAACACTAATGATTTTATGGAAATGTTCAAACTGGACGATCTCTGGGTAAGTCACTTAGTCCTGTCTCTGAGTAGGAGCTCTCTTAACACTTTGAGGCATACCAGTAGCCTAAGCAGAGTGGGCAGCCACAAAAAGAAGGTTCACCTTAGTGTCTGGCTTATGTCACCTCAAATTATATTTTTATAGACTCCTCTTTCTTTCCCATCTTTTTTCTTCATCCACTCAGACTTGAAGCAGTACTCTTGGGAGTGTGGAGGCTATAGGAAACAAAATGCTGAACAGCAATGTCACTGATCTCTCTGTGAGCATAGGGAACTCAAGGCAGCACTGCTCTGGAACCAGGTGACAGAGGATTACCCAAAGAGGGAGCTCCATCTACTTCGGTGCCCTGAGGTCTCCAGAGAAATCACCCAATGTCCAATAGGACCCTGAACTTCAGCATTGGTATCAGAGGAAGATATTTAAGTTTTGTTTGGGAGGCTTCAGGTACAGACCCCCTCAAAGAGAGTCTAAAAACACAGAAGAAGAAAGAAGGTGTACATCACAGGGAACTAAAATCACTAGGTTCAAATATATATTAATTTGAGAGATGGTGGTGTTTTTGTAAAATAAAATATCTTGTCTCATGCTCTGGGAACTATCTTATCTAAGCTTCGGTAGAAGCATTTCTGGCAGAAAGTGGATTTTTCTAGTATTTTAAAATATTTTTCTCTTTGATTTTTACATTCTATACCCTTGGTGAGATGTAGATTGGTGTGGGATTCTACATATCCTCCTTGGATTTGCTAGGTTTCTTGAATCTGTAGATTAGTATTGTGTATCAATTTATTAAAAATTCCTGGTCATTTTTATGTGTTCAAGTGTTTTGTATTCTGTGCCTCATATTCTCTCTTCTCTTTTTCTGAGATTAAGTTAACAGTATGTTAGAAATTCTGACTCTGTTCTCTTACGTTTTATTTTTTACATTTTTGTCCTTCCATGTTGCATTCAGGGTAACAGCTTCTGATCTGTTTACTGGTTTGCCAACTCTTTCCTCAGCTAAATCTGTTTGATGAGTTCCCAATTTCAATTTTTGTATTATTAATTTTTTAGTATTGTTTTCTTCTCCTTGTAGTTATTGTCATTTTTTAAAAATTTCTTTAAGCATAGTAAATATAGTCAATATGCAGTTTGTATCTAGTAATTCCAGTATTTGAAATCTTGTAGGCTCATGTCTGTTCTTAATGTTTCCTTCTTATGACACCTTGTTTTTTTAATGCCAGGTAATTTTTGTCTCTGTGCTGGTCACTATTAAAGAAAATATTTTCAGGAGTAATGTGAGGTTATGATGAGGGTATCTCCTCTGGAGAAGATTTGTGTTAGTTTCCACGTACTTGGGGTCACAACAAGTCCAAGATCACCTTAAATCAAATTCCATGGTTGGGGTTTCCTGGACCACTCAGTGAATAGAAACGTGACTGCAAATCTCTGCGAAAGCTGGTTAACTTCTTGTTCATTTACTCTGAAGATCTAGCCCTTTAGGGTCACATCTTATTTTTGAGATCTCTTCTTCAAGTTCTGAACCTTTTATATGTCCTGAGCTTTGATTTCTCTTCATTTAACTTCAGGAGGCTGTCAAAACAGATGTTCCAACTTGCCTGAATTGTCAATTGCCCCAGAGCAAAAGCAGCTTCTATTCTAGCTTACTTCATAAGAGTCTCATTTTCTCTTTGAATGTTAGCTCAGCAATTCTTTACTGTCATGCTAGGTCATCACCATTTTTAAGTCAGTTTTTCCCAGTATTTTTAGTTATTTTCATCAAGACAGTTGGTCTCTATAATCTAGCCCACCATTCTCAGAAGATGAAAGTCCAAAGGTGGATCTTTGAAAGTACTGGGACAACATACAATGGGAAGTTTAATTTATGATCTTTCTAATGACATTTTCCAAAAGGAGCAGTATACAAGATACCCACTCTCTGTATAGACACTCTGCTGGTGTGGCTGAGGACACATCAAGAAGAAGGCTGTGCTCTCTGGAGTCAAAGACAAATAAATTGGAGTCCCTGCTGAGATTATGAAACATTTTCACTAGGTAGAGTCTAGCACCTTCAAGGCAGCTGTTTATTTTTTTCAGCCTGTGTACTAGAAATTTTTTGATGAAGAACAGAGCTCATCTTGTATACCTAACTGCACACCTATATTCTGTGAGTGATTTGAAACACATATTTCTAAGGAAGAGGTAAGCTGATGAAGACAGAAGACTCTACCCATGTAGATCCCTTAATAAATAATCAATAAGTATTTACTAAATAATCATACAAATTTAGTGCTTGCTTCTAGTGCAAGCACTAGTGCAAGCATACATATTTAGTGCTTGCTTCTATGCTTTTTGCTGTGTGGGATCCAGAAGTATAATATGTGGTCAATACCCTTAACTCAGGATCACAGATTGCATGAAATTGTCACGTCTCTTTAGTCTCCTTTTAATCTGGTACAGTTCCTCACTTTTTCTTTGTCTTACATAAATTTCAGACTTTCAAATAGACTTTCAACTTAAGTATACCTGAGATTTTCTTTAATTAAACTCAGGTTTTGCATTTTTTTTCAGCAATACCAAAAAAAACAATATTGTGTACTCCTCACTGTATCACATTAGGAGGCATTTGATGTTGATTTGTCCCATTACTGTTGATGTTGACTTTAATCACTTGGTTCAAGTAATATCTACCAAGTTTTTCCCCTGTAAATTTACTGTTTTCCTTTTGTAATTAATAAGTATTTTGCAGGGGTGATACTTTAATATTACCTAATTATCCTGTTTCTCATCATACTTTGACCACTAAGTTTAGCATTCATTGATGATTATTGACTAAAATGATTACTACTGTGATGTTTGTCAAATGGAAATTATCTATTTCTCTCATTTTTTACATTTATTAGTTAAATTCTACTGTAAGGAAGAGCTTTTATTTTCTCTCCAATTTATTTACTGATTTAATTATTTATAACACCATGGACTCATAAATTTTTATTTTACTCTATGGGTTATAATCAATTACCATCATTTATTTTGTTGATTTCATTGTTCCAGATTTAGCTAACCCTTTAAGTTGACTCCTGTATCTCTGTTGTATGATCTCCACGTTTATCGAGCACTTTCTTACTTTCTGATACCAAAAGATATTCCAGCCTCATGTTGTAACTTCATCTTGTGCTTTCTCTTCTCCAGCCCTGGAACTACCCATTTATCTAAGAAGCTCAGGTCCCTTTTATTTGAGAATGTTATGTGGAGACCAAGATGTGTGTGCAGGGGTGCCCACTGATACTGGGAAATCAATGTCTATAAGCTCTTTCAGCAGAGAGCTAGGAAATATATGTATGTATGCACACATACACTTTATTCTTATTTATATATCTATTCACCTGAAAATACATTAAAACTATGAGTTCATACTGATCCTGTGATCCAACAGCACAGAATTGATTCTAGTCATTTGTCTTTCCTTATATCTAACTTTTTTTTCTGACTGTGAGAAACCTGGCTTTCATTTTCCACAATTTATTTATTTGTAATATTTATTTCTTCTTTGACTTTCTCATCAGGCTCTTTTTCCATCTTTTGTTCTCCTTTGTTTTTCCTTAGCCATTTTTAAAAGCTTCTTTTACATTAGGGCTATTGGCCCTTTGTGGTTCAAATGCATTTCAAAAACATATATTTTTTTCTTTACTTTTGTTTGTTTTTACTTTACCGTAGTTGAAAAGATTCTTCCCTTTTTGGAGTTGATGGATATGTTTAATACCTTGATTGTGGTGATGGTATCAAAGATGTATACATAAGTCCAAACTCATCAAAATATATACATTAAATATGTATATTTTTGTATATCAATTATATCTCAATAAAGCTTACATTTTTCTTAATTTTGATTAAGATATTAAATACAGAAAATTCATCAACTAGTATTTATTTTCTTAGAAATAAGTATGAATTGGAGAAAAGAAGAAGGTGATGTGTACTGACCGGTCATACCTCAGTGTCCCCTGCAGGTGGGTTGAATTTGATTGGATTTCATTTTCCAGGTGAGCCCAATCCCTCCCTTTCGTTCCGGAAAAGCAACTGTCATAAAAGTAGAGAAAATACACAGGCAGTAACAGGTCACCAAACCACACTAATTTGGAGGCAGTCCAATCTGAGTAGAATGTCTGAATTATTCAGTCATTCAAGAAAATGTTGCTTTGTTGCCTTCAAATAAAATAACTAAAAGTGTTGACATTTTTGTAGTAATACATACATCAATTTAACACATCAAATACAAGCAAATTATGGTGTTAAAGTACTACTTATTTTAAATTATCTTAACTAGGTTAAACATTCTCATAAATATCATGTCATTTACACTTCTAATGTATTTAGCCAGCTTCCTTCTCTACCAATCATTCAGTTGTAAACAAGCCCAGAAAATAACTACCATGTTAAATGGGAAATAAATGTTTTTTCTATATATGTATTAATTATATGAATTCACTGATGATCTGTATATTTGGTTGTAATATTTGGAATTTTCAAACTAGCTTACTTAACATCACTTTTTGCTTTTAATTGTTAATAGCCTATCATAAATGTTGTAATAAATTTTATGCAAAAATTTATCATAATTTTTATTTGGCCTTTGCACATATTAGCTAGGAATTTTGTTCCCTCAGTGTTAAGTGAAAGCTTGTTGGAGAAAGGGGAATGTAAAAAAATGTTTCTAAGTGAGGCCATGATGCAACTCCTACCTACCTTATTTGTTGTTAACAATTAAGGGACGATTGTGAAATGCATGAATAAGTATTAAGCAATTTATCCTGGTTCAAGTGGCTCTGTGCATGAGCAGGATTGCAGAAGCCAATGTTCTCCAGGGGAGGGGAGGGCAAGACTAAGCAAACCCTGAAATAATCTATGCTGTGCATGGTCGTTTTTGGAAAACACATGAAAGAACATTATCTAGTAGAAAATAACATCTGGCCTTGGGTTTGCCGTCTTTCCAGTTTTATTACCAGGACAAACACAAAGAAAAGACTGCAGAAACACAATTATGTACAAGTGAGGGGGAATAATATTTTGAGACAGTAAATCTATTTTTCCTTTTTCCTTATAGTCCCACTTTCTCTTACCCTTACCCGAGAGAGAACCAGGTTTGTGCCCCCAGGCTCAGAGGAGGAAGGTGGCAAAGCACCAGAGAGCTGGACAAGGTTGCAAAACTTCCTGGCTGTCATTTTCTAAAATCCTGGAATACAAAGAGGCTTTGGGGAGTAAGTAGATAAAATGAGCATTTGGTCTAAATAAAGTGTTTTGGCCAAAAATGTGAAAGGAAATGAATTTCTTCCAGGAAAAACCCACATATTCCCTTGACACATGACAAGAGAGGACTCTGGTCCCTTGGACAGAGGTGGTGAGGTCTCGGCCTTTTGAGGCAGCCAGTCCTCCTCTTTGTCCCTCCCCTACAACAGCTCTGTTGGGCATGACAGGAAGGTGTGTTTCAGCAAATAGGTGGAAAGCAATCAGAAAAATTTCTGCTTCAATCACAGCTTGGCAGCAACTGAGGACCACTGGGTCCATAGGTACTTACTTGGACTCTGGTTTGTAGACACCTCCATAGCAACCTGCATGGAAAAACATCCAGATGGGACACCACTCACACTGAAATCTGGCCCTGGCCAAGGTTGTGCTCCAACTCAGGATAGGGCAATGGAAGGAAACTGCAAATGACTGAGGGTATTTCTTGCCAGGTGGAAGAGGGGCTGTGACACAGAAATTAAGATGAATTTTAGGAAATAAAAGAAATTTTTATTTTTCCAAATTTGATATAATCAGCTGCATGCTGACATTATTTGATTTTTAACTAAAAAACATTTATTAAATCATGTTTATTAAAAGGAAATGGAATAAAAACTATCCAAGAAAATCCAAAAATATGGTCACTATTACGACACTGGGGAATTCTGCTAAAATTTAAAGATTTATCTATCAGCCTACCTCTAAAGCTCTTAGATGCCAGTCTGTCCTGAAGTCAAAGGTGTGACTACGGGCAGGGGAGGGGGAAGCTGTGCCAAGGGAAGCCGCAAGGAGATGTGAAGGGAGTAGGAATCATCTTTACAAACTGAAAGATGCAGATGCCCTGCAGAAGGGCCTAGTAGATTCTCTGTTGGACGTAGGTCAATAGCCTTGGGTTCTATTGAGGATCCTGTCATTTCTCTTATAAATGATCTGTGAAATGAGATTTGAATCTAAAACATAAAAATAAAACTCTTACAGAAATTCCTGGTTATCATTTTGGAATTAATAGATGGGATTTGCTGATTGAATTGGTTGATCTCAGCTGATTTGAGAAATTAGCAGGTTTACTTTACTCCCGAGTGGCTGTATATTAGTATTTCTTAGATCATATCATCTTTATATGAATATAAGGATATAATTTTGCTCACATTTCTTACCTATCCTAGTTTCTGAAGTTCTCTCTCTCTTTCTCTCTCTCTCTGTCTATATGTGTGTGTATATATATATATATATACACACACACATTCCCAAATTTAAAAGAAGTGAAAGAGTTTTCTTGTTCCTCACACATAGTTAAATTAGTACCCTGATCTGTCTTGACATCTAACCATCATACATAGCACTCCCAGTACACTGAAGGAAAATTGTTTCCCTTTCCTGTGTAATGTAAAAATGACTCAAATTTCATTATCTTTTAAGATCTGAGCTTAGACAATAAAAATCAGTCTCACACAGAAACTGGAATATAGCTCTCAACCCTGAGACAATTAAAAAAATTATTCATTGGACATTTTACCAGTTGTTAAGTATTTATTAATGAAAACTGTATGACAAGATCACAGAACCCTGATTAAGGAGAGGAGGAGAAACACTCTACGGCATCCTACTGCCTCCAGAAGTCTTCCCAATCGGCCCAGGAGGCTCTCAACCCAACAGCTCTCGACTTGCAGAGTTGTCATTGCCAGGAACACCCATTGTATCCTTTAGTAACATGTTATCATTGAACATAATGTTGTTCTAGAGCTGGCATCCTGATCCCCTCTGTATTAAGGAGCATGTTTTCATTTCTTTTGTCCCACTGAAAGCATTTGGTAGGTGCTCAAATAAATTCTTGTTGAACTGAATGGGTGTATTGGGCAGGGTTGTTCAGAGAAACAGAACTCATAGGAGATACACAGATGTGCAGAAAGAGACTCATTATGAGGAACTGGCTTACTAGATGATGGAGGCTGAGAAGTCCCACCATCTGCCATCTGCAAGCTGGACACCTAGGAAAGCCAGTGATGTTAGGGTGTAGTCCCAGTTCAAGTCCGAAAGCCAGAGAATCTGGAGTGCCAATGTCCAAGGGCAAGAGAAAATAGATGTCCCACCTAAAGCAGGGAGAAAATTTGCCCTTTCTCTGCTTTTTGTTCTATTCATGCCTTCAATGGACTGGATGGTGCCCACTAGCATTGGGGACAGTCATCCTCTTTACATTTGAGTCTACCGATTCAAATGCTAATCTCTCTCTGAAACACTTCATAGACACATCCCAAAATAATGTTTTAGCAGTTGTGTGAGCATCCCGTAGCCCAGTTAAGTGGACACATGAAATTAACTATCACAATGGGTAGAGAACTTCAGGTTGAAACTATTAGGGTCATTTTCAAAACTTTTAGTCTAAACAAAGTTCTAATGGTCATTTTTAAAAACTTTAACAGATGTGATAAACTTTGGTGTTTGCTTGGTATTTTATAGTGTAAAATACACTTTCAAGTTATTTATGTCATTTGACCTTTGATCATATATTCCCATTTTTCGAAGTGGAAATAAGCTCAAAGGGGTTGGTTAACTTGCCCAAGCCTGATTTTAACCGGTGAAGCGCGATTTGAGTAGAGTTATTTTTAGTCCAAGTGTTATTATTTTACTGGATAATTTCAAAATATTTTGTCCATTTGGTTACAGGTTTACTTCATACAAACGTCAAATAAGCCAACACTTTAAAAAAGCAATTCAGTCCAAAAGTACCCCTAGGATTACCATTTGAACAAAACTTAACTTTCTATGCCTGGGCCTTTGTCAGTTGAGGTAGAATGGCTCCTCTGGATGGATTGGTTTAGCCCTTGATATTAAAGAATACTAATCTTCCTATTTGGTTGGTCTTAAAGTATTTGGCTGGAAACTCCTTCAGTCAGTGACATTTCATATCTGCATCTATTGATAAGTAAATAATCAAATGTGAAGCAATCCACATATTCTGCTTTTTAATGTAGGTTTTATTCAGAGTTCATGCCAAAATCTAAGGCAGTAACATCCTCGGGCATTATTTTGATTCAATGCAGACTGATCTCTCTGGGTTGCTTTTTAGTATCATAAAATTGACCTGTTTGGAAGGACACAGCAAGAAGCAGCTTTATCAAGTCTATGTCTATTATATACTGTACAGATAGTATTGAGGTCATTGTGTACCATATTGTTAAATGTACCCCTCATGAATCCACTGAGTAATTTATTTCAGAACTGAATGCTGTAAAATATTTTTTTGACCTGAGAAACTCTACTTTTTTTTCTTTTGGACAATGAATACTATGTAACTGACTTTTCTTTGAGGTTTTCCAGGAAGCTCAAAGCCAAGTTTATTTCCCACCTATAGCCAACTATGTCAGACAGTATTAGTTGAGTATTTGTGGAAATGGTTATGGTTATATGTGTGTGTGTGTGTGTGTGTGTGTGTGTGTATCTGTATGATCTAGTTTTATCTGATCCTGATATTTTATTTATTTTTGATTATTTTTTATGTGTTCCCTAAATGTACCCTAAAATTCTTCATAGTCTGAAAGCATGGAAAAAATAAGCAATTAAATAGTAAATTTAAAATGTTTTGAAATACAGATTCATCTTGAAATATCATTGGCTGATTTACTTGCATCTGTTGAAAAAGAGACTCTCAATTGCTTGTGAAAGTCAGTGTAAAAAAGGGTCTTAGGGAACAGCCACAAAATCCCAAGAGTATAAGAAATTCACACCCCCCCATTAAGACACATATCAATTTTAGGGTTAGTTGGACTCAAATTGCTGTTATAAGCATATTAAACCTAATCTTCCTAGATAATTCTTAGAGAAAATTGTGATTAAAATATTTATAGAACAAATGCTTATAAATATACTTACTGGTTGATTTAAAAAGAAAAAGGAATGCAAGTTTATAAGGGTAAAAACAAAGTAGTCAAGTGGTGACCTCTAAACTCATTGCAACCTGAGGAAGCATCTCATACTCATTCATTTATTTATTCGTTCATTCAACACATATTTATTGAGAACACACTTTGTACCAGACATCTTTTACTCTATTTTCAGCATGGAAACAACGGATTATGTACAAGTCAAAATTTTATAAGATCAAACTTCCAAGGAAGGTGCAGGACACCTGTGGTTTTCTATACACAGACATACTTTCATAACAGTTTTAAATCCAACCATCAATATTTCTAGTGAGATTGACTGGGGACATTTATCATGGTTTGTCAAGTTCCTTGTGATTTTTATTTTTCTTCCAGCTGATAGACCAAACTAATATTTTCTTCTCATTAAAAAGTAGACATATGCCCTCATAAAATATTTTAAAAAATAAAGAAGAAAATGTATATTACCCACAATCTTACCTCCCATATATAAATACTGCTAATATTCCACTATATTAGTTTCTAATATTTTATGTATTTACATATTTTGTTCATTGGAAACTATTTTATATCTTGCTTTTTTCTCTTAGAATTATTTTCCGAACATTTCCTATATTTTTAAAAATTCTTTGAAAAATGCTTCTAAAGAGATAACAGTATTCTGTTAAATGATTATACCATAAATTAATTTGAATGATGAATATTTAGATTGTTTCACTTTTCAGTACCGTTAAAAATACTGTGTTAGACTTTAAAAGTTATTTCACATCTGATTTCCCAGAATAGCACAAACAGTATGAAAATGGTGTAATTAGTGCTGAATTTAGGCATCTCTTTTACCAAGAACTTTGATTCCTAACTGGATCAATATTGTATGGATTAAAAACTCTAATTTTCTGAAAAGGTACCTTGATGTAATAAATAAGTATTTATTTGTAGATGGAGAAAGCAATATTCCTAACAAGGATGACATCATCTCTTTCTTAAAAATTTGGCATTTCTAGATCAGCATGAGGTATAAGCATTTATAAGCCACTGATGCCGTGAGAAAATGAAGAACCTGGGTCAAAATTATTTTATCATTTTTCTTGAAATTTTCCTTTTCCCTACTTTATTATTTTCCATTTTTTTCTTATGATAAAATGCACCTCTATAATCCAACATGATAAAGTTGAAAGCTTAAGTTATCATTCATGGATCAAGTTTGCAACATAAGGAGGTGAAACAGGCTTATGGATATAATACAGAACTGTATAACTGTGTCAACCACATGTGAGTCCGAACAAGTCAATTAATCTGTGGGGCCAAAGGACTTCTAACGTCTTCATTAGGAACTTGTAATGCAGTCCTTCAGGCTTCCAAGAGAATAAGTGGATAGATATGCAAACTTCTTAAAAGAAAGGCTTTGCATTGCCTGTGCCTAGGGAACACAATATGGATCATTTTGTTATAGGCCAAACAAGCCATTATAATTTTTAATACTTGAAGAATCATGGTGTTGTTAAATAGCAAGTAGTTTCCAGAATTGTGTTTTCCCTCTAACTCTCCCTTCCCACAGATCATAATCATGTCAGCATCATGTCACTGAGCAAAGTAAAGATTTGGCAGATTTTTTTTGTCCTCATTTTAACAAAGACATATCACATTAACCAGGTCCTATGTGGACAGTTTCTTGCTTATGGTTAACTTTTCTTCAGTTTACCAAAGAAAGCAGATAATTCTTAGAGCAGTATTTTACTTGAAGTTACTCGAATACAGTCATAGATGATGTTGCGACTGAATTAATCAATTCTACAGGCTCTCATACAACTGCCAAGATAAATCCAATACCGAACGAGAGTATTTTACCAGCTTACAACAGAGGCAGCTCTCATAGGAACCCAGAAACAGGAAGATGATGAGAATTTTGCAGCTAGTTTCTGGACTTTGGAGTTCTTGGTAACTTATGGAAGCATGATGTAAATATTGAGTCTATTTGTCATAGTGCTATAGAAAATTGTGTAATAAAGGTGAAAAGTTCATAGATGCTAGAATCAGAAAGGTCTGGGTTTGAATCCTGGGTATGTAACTGTGAACAATCATCTATAAAATGAGAACAATAATAACTTTGAAGGGTTCTTATAAAGACTATTTGATTAATGTATGTAATATGTACAATCCAGTGCCTGCCTATAGTAAATGCTCAATAAAATGGTGGCTGCCAATATTTTAAAAATTATATATAATATACATAACATATGTGTATGTATTCATTTAATAAAGACCATTCTACTGGGCAAGGTAGGGTCTTTTATCTGACTTTGGTGACCTCATGCAGATATTCCAGAGAGCAGTGACTTGCAAAAATTGCTTTTCGTGTGAATGAAAAGCCTAGAAACTCTTCAAAGCAAAGATTTTTCCATTAGTTGTGAAACAGATGTGTCTTACCGAAACTGTTAGCAGAGTGGCTGATCAGTAACAAAAATTGATCTATTTGCCACTAAGGACAGCAATTGGAAGCTAAAAGTCTCCACCCCAAGAATGAATGTCCTATCCTCTAGTTTCATATAGAGGATTCAGAGATATCTTTTCCATAAAAAAAAAAAAAACTCTACAAGAGACATTAATATTCATTAATTAACTGGAAAGCAGGATTTGAGCCTTCTGCTCCTGAAGAGTAAATTGTTAATAATTGGCAGTGGTGGGGGCTGGGGGTGGATATTGGAACGCAGCCTCCAAAGTGCCCACGTGACTGAGGCAGGGATGCCTCTCATACTGGACACCTTTAAAGCTGTAGCCTAGTGCCACTATGCATGCTGGGACCCCTAGATATGTAGGTGTAGACAATAGACTTTCTTTTCTTCTGGGCTATAAATGTTTATCAGGAAACAGAAAGCATATCTCTACTTTAAACCAAAGGGTCTCAGCTATGCTTGCATGTAAGAATTTCCTGGAGACGTTTTGAAAACACCAATGACTGGGCTCGCACACCAGACCACATAAAGCAGAACCTCTCGGGGGGAGGGCCTGAGTATGGCATATTTTGCTTTAAGCCAGTGGATCTCTAAATTTAGCATGCTCAGAATCACCTGGAAGGCTTGTTGAAACACAAATTGCTACTGCACATCTAACATAGAGCTTTTGTATAGTATGGGTGCTTTACAAATATTCATTAAATATGAACAGATATGCATTTCGTAAAAATAAGCTTGTGTGAGAGAGTTGATTAACTGCTGTCCATGAATGGGCTAGGCGGTCCCTGAGCTCCTGAAATTGTCTGCAGTATTTCATGGGCACGCGCATTCATAAGACAGTTCCTCGCTTCCAACAGATTCTTAAGGGAGGGCCTGTGACCTAAAATGTTGCAAACCATTCCACGTCTGGGAATGAAGTGTTATTTTCCTCTAGGGTTTCTGTCTTCGTGAATAGAGTGAAGAAGAAAGTAGTCTTTGTGTTTTCCAAAACAATAAATTTCAGTATTGACAAGCACAAAAGCATTTCATTTTGTTAAAAATAATAAATCAGCCACTAAAGATACTAGCCTCTTTATCTTTTTGCAAATAAAGGCCCATCATTTGAGGAATGCATCCATGTTTGTTTTATTGTGAACAGAATTTATTGCAGTTTGAAAAATAAAGCACAAGACTGTCAGCTTCTCCAGGACAGAGACCTTGTCTTGTCATCTTCGTACCCCTAGGGCCTGGCCAGAAGAGGCACGCAATGACTGGTTGAAAGTTGGATGATATTCATCATACACATTACTCAGTCCTAGAAAAGCATACAAGAGATATTAATAAAATACCATCTTTATGGTGCTCTGCAATTATGAGTTAGAAAAGGGTTTTTTTGATTATTTTTCAAAGAAATGTATGTTTTTATTTTTTCCTTCCTTCCAGCCAGCCAATTGCTGTTCTTCAAGACTCAAAGATTCACCTACTTCAAGAAAAAAATATTTTTGTTAAATACGTTCCCCTTTGACAAGTGTATAGCAATTATTATTTTTAAAAATAATATTTGTCTCTTATAAACTAACACCCTCATTATATTACGGTTGGATACATACATTGATGTTACACTGATATGTCATAGGAACAGGAATAGTAAGTGTTATAATTACAGTTAAGAACAGAGTTGTGGTGCACAGGAGAGGAGCCCCCAAGCAATGGCCATCACCCCCAACATAGTTAGTTTTTTTCTATCTTTTTCTATACCAGATACTTCTCAAATTCACATACAGCTTAATTTAGAGAAATTATCTCCTAGTGTTCTGTTCCATTTAGGGTCCAGTGAAGGTTCTATAGATTAGTGTTGATCCAGCAGTGCCCATTCCCTACCCAGAGTATCGAGCAAAATAGCAGTAACCCATATCTCTTACTCTCTCCCTTTCTCTCTCTCTCTCTCAGTCTTTCTCTCTTACCTTCTCTGTCTCTGTTTCTCTTTCTCTCTAGATGTGTAGAAGGAAATGACCTTTCAGAGTTTCCCATTTATGCATACATTTTTTTCACAAAAGGATTATTCTCTACATAGAGTTCTGTAACTCATTTTGTTAAACTTTACAATGCATCACTCTTCTATATTAATAAAGATCTGCCTTATCCTTTCAAAAGACTACAGAATATTGCATTGTATGGATGCATGGTAGTTTGTTTGTTTTTTTTAAACCAGACTGCCATTGATGAGCATTTAGAGTGTCTCCAATTTTTCCCTCTGATAAACATGGCAGTGAACATTCATGTAAGTACAGCTTTATGCCTTTGTCTGTCAGGGGATTAATATACCTGTTATAGTTTTCCTCCCTCCAGCCCCAGCAGTCAAAGTCCTAGATATGATCCGTGTCTGTCATCTCTTAGCCATAGAAATGGGGAAATTACTTAAGTTCTCTTTTTTCGTGAAATGGAAATACCAATCACTTCTCTGCCTCTCTCGCATAGTTGATGCAGAGAGAAAGCAAAGGATGTGAACATGCTTTGAAAACTATTCAGCACCACTCACATGCAAGACCGTATTATACCATCAGCATTCGTATTCTCTTTCTAATACACTTCCTGCATTAGTGTTTGTTCATGATGTCCAATCTTACCCTGTGCACTCAGTAAATGCTTGTTGAGCAAAAGACTGCAAAGAGACCCTACCAGTGTTTCTCAGATTTCAGGCAGTGGACCACTTGCCAATGAGTCACCTGGTGCCCTAGTTAAAAAGGCATATTCCTGGGACCCTCTCCCTGACCTAATGCATTAGAATCTCTGTGTAGGGGGAGGGTGAGAGTGGAGAAGCTCTGATTCTGTCTTTTCTTAAATGTCCCAAGTGATTTTGATAAAGAAGAAAATTTGACAACCACTGGACTGGGTTGACATTGTCCCGGCTCATCCTCATATAAAGCTCCCTGGTGGGAAAAGGTAACACTGTATCCTTGATTGGAGGATAAGCAAGTATAAGACAGAGAACTGTCTCCTACACGTTTTTTCCTAATGTGAATCCCATCATGGGATCATTAGAGACCCGTCCCAGAATGAGCAGTCTGCCCAAATGGATGGCAAATTTCTTGCAAGTCAATTTCCCAAGAAGGACATCAGCTTTCTCATCAAGTTTTAGGGTTGTGTGGATGTATAGATTTGGCTAAAAAAAAAATATAACATGCCATGGCCGCTGTCAAACTGAATGTGGCCTGTGCAAAATGTCCCTGTGGAAATAAGAAAGTAGGTCAGCCCTTTCTGGGTAAAGGAGGCCACGAAATGTACAGAGAATACAGTTTCTTTTCATGTAGTTCTTTCTGTGTTAATATTTGAGAACATTTTAGAACATAGTATGAGTGGGGGAAATAAGAGAAGCACACTTAAAAATATCAAGTATGGCATGTTCAACAACTTTGCCATTAGTTTCTCTCTGATTACATCAGACATTACATCAATGATTACATCGGAGAATAATAAATGAGATGACTTCTCCGAAGATCAGGTAGTAAGAAGAGCTCATCATGAGAGAGCTACCTTGGTGTCAAAGCTGTGTTAAGTGTTTTAAATATATTATCTTATTAAGCGTCATTAATTTGCCAATCAATACAAGGTTTTTTATAAAAATAAGTATGGAACAGAGTCAAGAAACGTGAATAAACACTCCAGATACTTTGAGCCAACAGGTAAAGCCAGAAATCTGGTTTGTTCTAAAGGTTATTAGCTTTAGCTCCTATGATGTCACTTGGTCGGCCGTTTTATTGGATAAGAGTATGATTTGGTGAACCAGCAGGCAAAACTGTTTAGGGAAGTGCAAGACAGTCCTCTTGGGAAAGAAAAACAAACAAGTTTGGAACATTTAGTGCTGTTGGATATTTCCACCTATGATGCTGAGGACAGAGCCTCGAGCATTCCTGTCAGAATTGAGGAGCACAGATGTCACACAGTCAACATTTTAATATTCTCTCCTGTATGGCTGGGTGTCGTGGCTCATGCCTGTAATCCTGGTGCTTTGGGAGGCCAAGGAGGAAGGATCGCTTGAACCCAGGGATTTGAGGTTGCAGTGAGCTATGATGATGTCACTGCACTCCAGCCTGGGCAGCAGAGTGAGACCCTGTCTCAAAAAAAAAAAAAAAATTCTCCCTTGTATGAGTAATTCATAATATAAGGCTTCTTGTGGGACATGAATTTCCTGTCTCATAAAAGCTTAAAAGCTTATGGGATGGAGTATAAATCCCCACACTTTTATTTATAAACATGTATATATTGACCATAAAAAACTCTCACTTCTTACAAATTAGCAGATGGGACCCAAGAGACGAAAACTCCTTGGGCCAACGAGTTTTCCCAACTCGGAGGCGTCCCAGGCACAGGAGGAGGGTTAGTGAACAGAGGGAGGAGCCCTGGGGAGCACCAGAGATCACCTGTGGGCTATCAAAGAGCAAAAGAAAAGGAAGAAAACATTAAGACCCTGGCTACTAGCCTGTCCAGGTCACATCAGACTTTACCCAGACCTGAATCTGGGAGCTCAGTAATGTCTGAATGTCGGAGTCCTCTCTCTCTACCTCATAGGACCCCCTCTTTCTACTCTCTCTTCCTGAATCTATCCAGGCTTCTCCAACTTTGGATACTATGGGTGTCACCAGTGAGGGTGCGGCTCCCGGCCCCCAAGAAGGCAACGTTCCACTTTATTCTGAGCTCTGCCCCACCCGGGGGTCTGAGTGCTCTGCTGTGCACTGCCGCTCTCTTTGGTGTCAGTGGTCCCTCCCTGCAGCAGCCGACTGTAATTAGGCAAGTGCTTGATTCCAGCAGCGGCCCAAGGAGTGCTGCTGCCTATGCGTCACAGTGATGACAACAGGCAAGAACAACATTATCGCTGAGCTCCTAATCCAGGCAGTGGGCTAAGTGACCCACGACAAAGATCACGGATCAGGGGCAGGCAAGGATCTGCCATCTGTCTTCTCTGCTGACACTTGCTGCTGCTGAGGGTAGTTGTTCCTTTGGTCCCTTGTCAACAGTTTCTGCTGTGCCCCTCTGCTCTTGGGTGGCCAGATGTCCCAAGCTCTCTCCAACCCTCCCGCAGCACCTTAGGGCTTCTCCAGATTTCTTGGTACCTTCAAACATCTGGCTCTTGGAATTAAAAATCATGTTTTAAAGATTAACATGTCCCTTACTGAAAAAGATTTACCAGCATCTCCTTAAGAACTCAAAAGTCAGGACTTTAACTCTTCTGTCTGTACCATTTTTCCCTCCAGAGCAGTGCATTCACAAAGCCATCTTTGCTGCCAAGGGAGAAGAATAACGGGTCCTGGGAAGTACTGATGGATCGAGGGCAGACCTTCGGCTTAACATCTCCAGTTGCCATCCTGGCACATGAGGAAGAAGCAAAATAGAGAATTCAAAATTCGGGTGTTTTTTTAAAAGCAGAATAAAGAGGATAAAAGAAGTGTCAAGGACAGGCTGAGAGACAGTAGGTCAAAGTTATTATAGATGATGATGGAACACAGGAACATTTCTTGCTTTCTATATTTAGTATTGTTAGTCATTATTTTTTCATAAAGAGTATTTAGGTCAGAGTTCTTAGATGTAAGCAAAAAAGGCATACTCCAGTCAATTAAGCCAAAAAAGGAATTTATTAAAAGGATCCCAGTCCACTCAGAGAAGTGTTCGGTGGGCTGGAACAGGAGGCTCAAGGCCAAGTTTCTGGGAAGAAGTTTCCAACATCACTGCAGAGAGGGCCTGACAAGGAGACCCTCGCCAGCACTGCTGCCCACCCAGCGCCCGATGCTACTGTTTGGCCTGTGGCAGGAAGTGAACTTTATTGCATCTGCAAGTGCCATGATCACCCATCCACTTCTACACCAGAAACTGATCTGAGACCCATCCACTCAAAAGCCTGACAACCTGCTGCCACCAATGCTGCCAAAATGGGCATTATGCAAAGCCCTCTTCCCCAGGTGCTCTTGCAATTCAGGCTGATTGGAGGAGCCCAGGAAATGCATGTATGCCATTGTTGCAAGGCAGGCATGAAAATAAGTTTTGGGGGGGCTTTATCTATGAGGCCACATAGTCCCTAAACATAGTGAGAGCATTCAAAAGGGGATCAATTAGGAAATCCAGTGGAACACTTTCTGCAATCATAAAAAGGTGGAGATACACTGTCGTGGCAAGATCACCAGGTTGTATTGTTATATGCAAAAGCAAAGGAGTATGACAAGAAATAATATGCTACTCTTTGTGTAAGAAAGGAGAGAAATAAGACCAAAAACACACTTGCAAAAATGAACATTATGAAGATAGAGAAACCATTAAAAATGATTACCTGGGGTGGTGAGAAAGGAGGTAGAGTGAGGGGAGAAAGGAAGACTTTAAATGGATTTGATTTCTGAGTCATCACCTACTAAATAATAGAATGTCGTTAAAATCTCAGCTGCTACTGGAAAGCCAATCAAAACAAGTGAACTTGATTGTATGTTAGATCATTAGGGAAACTCCACAGAGGAAAGATGTATTTCAAATAAGTTTAAAACAAAATACCTTGACTGTACATTCTTAATGGGATGCATTCTAAGGACAAATAAATTGACAAAAAAACTCCTAAAACTTTTTTTTCAATAGTAGAATTGGTATTGTTTCTTAAAAGTATTTTCTTTATATCGTAGGATAAACGATAAGGACAGAGATAAATTTGTGACATTTAAAAAGTTAAGTAAAAACACAGTAATGCTAAAATTGAATTGGAAATATCAATATGAACTCATGTTTTTGAACAATGTTTACCGTCTAACTTTATTCATGGAAATATCCAAGATGTAATGTCACTGCATTAGCAATTAGCAGCACTCTTAGAACAGGGATTTTGGCTGGGTTGGTCCATTTGTGCTGCTATATAACAAACATCTGGGACTGGGTAATTTATAACGAACAGAAATTTATTTTCTCACAGTTCTAGAGGCTGGGGAATCAACAATCAAGGTGCCGGTGGTTTGGTTTTTCTGGTGAGGGCTGCTCTCAGCAGCCAAAATGGTGTCTTGTTGCTGTGCCCTCATGTGGCAGGAGAGATGGAAGGGTGAGAGGGAGGAATATTTCTCCGTCACATGGTGGAAAAGTGAAAGAGAATGAACCTACTCCCCCAAGTCCTTTTCCAAGGGCCCTAATCCCATCCATGAGGGCTTGGCCTTCACGATTTAATCACCTCTGAAAGGTCCCACCTCTTAATACTATTACATTGGTGATTAAGTTTCAACATGGGAATTTTGGAGGGAACACCATCACTCAAACCAAAGCACTCATACTATTCGCTACTAAAGGGATCTTGTGCTCAAAAGCAAGCAAAGAAACTTACAGAGATTAATGGATTCATGTCAAAAAAACTCAGGAGCCAGCATCAAGTGTCTTCCACTGGTTACATTTGTGACCGTTTGAATAGTTTCCCCTGCCCTATGATCACGGTTTATTGAAATTCATTGAATTTATTAAAAATTCAAGTCCATAATGATACTAACAAAAGGAAAAGTCAAGAACAGAAAGGACTTCACTTGTCATTATTTGAAGCAATTATTAAACTAACTCTTTTTTTTTTTTGAGAGAGAGAGTCTTGCTCTGTTGCCCCAGCTAGAATGCAGTGGCATCATCATAGCTCACTGTGACCTCTAACTCCTGGGCTCAAGCGATCCTCCTGCCTCAGCCTTCCCAGTAGCTGGGACTACAGGTGAGCACCACCACACACGGCTAATTTTTCTATTTGTTATAGAGATGGGGGTCTGTCTTTTGCTCAGGCTGGTCTGGAACTCCTGACCTCAAGCAATCCTCCCACCTTGGCCTCCCAGAGTGTTAGGATTATAGGTTGAGCCACGGCACCTGGCCTAAACTAAATCTTTATTTTGAAAATTTGTGAGTAATGGGAAAGAAACCCTTAATCCTGCTTTCTGGCAGAAACTATATCCCAGGGCAACCAAGTAGCTCCAGTTAATGAAGAATGCCCCAATCGACACATGTGAAATGAGAGAATTAGGAAATAATTATTTTGCGACACTTAATTATTGGTTCAGGCAAAGAACTGATGTTGACACTATTAAATGAATGATTGATGGGAAAATGGACACTTGTGTGGGGCCACAATAACCCCACAGAGATTCTTTTCTGGTTGTAATGAGATCAAGCTGTTACTTCCATAGCTGGTGGTCTCTCGTCATCCCACTGGTGGGAAACCAGATATCATGAGATACAATATGAAGTACCCCACATCTGTGATGTATCCTAGGCAAAATCTAATAGAGCTTTTGTATTAAAGTTTGAATTTACAGAAACAAGCTAAATGATGCCACAAGGAAAGAATCAAAATTTGAGGTATTTTCTTCATTGTGAACCATTCTCTTCAGCAAGACAGTGCCATTTAAATGTGACCGGCCTGCTTAAAAGCAACTTAAGAAAATAGCAAACAAATGCAATTGTGTAGTCTTAAACTGGATTCAGTTTTGTACAAGACAGGTATATGAGATTTGGGGGACATTTAGGGGAATTTAGGTGTAGGCTGGTTATCAGATAAGACTGAAGATTTTAAAGCAATGTTTTTAAAGTGGGAAAATGTTAGTTTGAATACATATGAAAATGCTCTTATGTTTAAAAGAGGCAGCTAATATACTTTTATTTTTAAATGGCGCAACTGATATAGTGGAATATTCTGATGTCTAGAAATTTCTTTAAAATAATTCTACATAAACATAAACATTTCAAAAGCTGCTGGACAATTAGACAACACATTTTTCACCGAGTTAACTATTTTCTACAATAGGATATTTATTGCATTATATTACAATATCGTCATATCTCTGGGGATTTTTAATTGCTCAGCCTAAACCTAAAGTCTGTGTACTTCAGCCAGTGGTAACAACCCAGTGACACAACCACTGTGCCATTGGCAGCAAATGTGGGTGTGTCTGTTTCCTGAGGCTGCCACGGTAAAGCACCACAAACTGAGTGGCTTAAAACAACATACATTTGTTCTCCCACAGTTCTAAAGGCTAGAAGTTCTAGACCAAGGCATCAGCAGTGTTGGTGCCTTCTGGGGGCTGTGAGAGAGAATCTGTTCCATGCCTCTCTCCTAACTTCTGGTGGTTTGCTGGCAACCTTTGGTGTTTCTTGACTTGAAGGAACATCACCCCAATCTCTGATATTTTCACAAATTTCCCCTTTTTAATGAGGACACTGGTTATATTGGATTAGAGGCCATCCTACTGACCTCATTTTCACTTGATTACTTCTATTTAAGGTCCTGTCTCCAAAAGGGTCATATTCCGAGGTGCTAAGGAGTTAGGACTTCAACGTATGAATTTTGGAAGATACAATTCAACCTATGACCGTGGGGAGGAACAAAGTCTGTAACTGTGTTGTCAAACTATGGTCCTGAGAAGCCCAAGGACTCACAAACCACACCAGCCTCAGCTGCCAGCTGGAGGAGGGGCCAGCAGACAGGGCCTCCCCTCCCCAGCCGCTGACTGCATACGCTGCATCCACCTCTTGCATTGATTTGCACGTGAGATTTCCTAAAACAGGAACGATTGTGAGAACCCGGCACTCTGTGTAAAGCACTAGCATTGCCCTTTGGCCTTGTGCCCCCCAGTGCAGGGACAGCAGCACCACACCGGGAACACAAGTGCCAGCCATCCCCTGTCCCTCGCTGGATTGCCACTTCCCTTCTCTCTTTAAATTCCAAGAATTGATCAGAAAGAATTGTCCTGTTTTACAGTATTCTTTCTCCTTTGCCTCCTGAGAATGAATATGGTTTTCTTAAGGAATGTCCTGATTCATAAACGTGATTTTCGTTCACTAACCGTCACAGGCATGGTATGAAACTTGCAAACTTCAGTCTCGTTCATGTCTGTATTTTTTATTACATACACTTTGGAAATACAAGAAAAATACAAAGAAGATAAAATGATACCACAATCCAGTGACTATATTCCATTTGAAATTAGAAATTAGAACACAGTATTTAATATATAAATGCTGACTCTCAAAACGTTGTTATTAAAACCTATTACACAAGAGGGCACTAGATTGACGTGTAAGAGGGTGCCCCACAAAAGGACAGACACATAAATTGGCTATAGTATATAATTTAATCTAAAATAAAATTTAGCCATTGTTTTTTCAGAGCTGAGAATTGGCAATATTTACTAATTGAAGTTTTTTTTCACATTCCACATGGAATTTAATCTCTTCACATCTGCAAATCCAAAAGTTTATCTGAATAAGTTGCCCCAATACACACACACACACACACACACACACTCCACAAATGCCTGGTGAATACACACACACTCCCCTCACTTGATCTGAAACAGCAATGAAGTCTCATATCATTGTTTTTATTACCCATGTAATGTATTATATTATTAATAATTTGAAGTAATTGTCAAAATAAATTAAGTAAACTCTGTTGGTGATGCTTGTCCTTAAAAAGGTTATTCATTTACGTGGTTGCTTAGTTGAAATCTACAGGGAAATTGTGTGTTGTTGTTAATGCACAGTTCATTCTGGCAGGCTTGTTCCTCCTAACTCTGCATTTCCCCATCCCACAGAGTTATTGACAGACACTATCAGGCCAAATCAGCAAAAATTTTAGGAATGGGAAAAAATGTCCAGAAACATCCATGTCCTCATTTCAAATTTGCCCAATTTAAACATCCAAAGTATAAAGATGTGGATTTACGTGGAGGTAAAAAAATCAGGAAGCTCGAGTTAAAGTTCAAGGGAAAAAGTACTCACGATTCTAAATCCCATTCTACAGTCAAATCTTTTGATAGGTATACAAGTAGGTTAGGTATAACTTTGCAAAGATAATTAGAAATTTTACTAAGTCTCTCCTCACCCCCATCACACTAGAGTAATTGAAAACAATGTGGGTTCTGTGGATAGATGGACTTGGGTTATTTTATTATTATTTTTAGAGACGGGGTCTTGCTCTGTCACCCAGGCTGGTGTGCAGTGGCAGAATCATAGCTCACTGTAGCCTCGAACTCCTAGGCTCAAGCAATCCTCCCCTTTGGCCTCCCAAAGTGCTGGGATTACAGAAGTGAGCCACCATGCTTGGCCTGGCTTGGGTTTAGATCCCAGACTCTGAGGCTTGATGTTCTCACCTCTAAAATGGGATCCATATTCATGACCTATTTGGTGTATCTTGATGACATTTCAAATAAGGCAATGCTCATGCATCATGCAGATCAAATATTTATAAAGTGTTAGATATTCTTCCCCTTTCTTTTTTTCCCCTTTTCCTATTTTCCCTTCCTGCTTTCCTCTGTCTCCTTTTTTTTGTCTTCCCTAAATTGTCTGATTTCAAAAGGCATCAGCCTTCAAAGAGTGGCGAGCTTTATATGTTGTACTTACAACCACATTTACTATTTGGCTGTTTTTATCTGTCAACCTGTCCTCGCCCTCAATCCCATCCCACCCCCTACACTGATGTCTATAAACTCACATGGGCAGTTCCGTGGGGGCTGTACTAGGAGCAATTTACGCTGTGTCTGATGCAAAGTAAGTGCACCAACCTTTCATAAGTGTATATTTCCAAGGGCATATTCCTCTCCTGTTATTGTTCACTTCAGCTCTGCTGAGAATGCAATGATACACTACAATCCCGTTTTAGGCAGGGGTTTTAGTGTCAGAATCATCCATTCCACTAGTGTAAGACAGAGATTGTTTGAGGGCTATAGACAGCTCACAGAATTGTTGGGATGATTGCAGAATAGACTGAGCTTCCGGGAGCTATTGCCTCTTCCACAACAGAAAGCTGTCCAGTGAGAAAGCCACCGTCTCAGCTGCCAACACAGACATGCCACCTCTGCTATGATCTCGATTTGCAAAATGGACACCCCAAGCCTGCCTTTCTTTGTACATAACTCAGCTATGGATCAAAATCCCATGTAAGAGTCAGTGAACAGTAGAACCTCAGTTACATCTTGCATTCTACCTTAAGAAAGACTGGGAAACACAATTGTTTTACAGAACAGGAAGGCACAGTAGAATGGTGCTGGAGGGATTTTAAATGAGCCAATCCAGAGAATCTCTACATTCTGTGTTTTCCATTTGGTTTATTTTTATGTGATTATTAGAGCTTCTATATACTTTACAGACAATATGGTATTATTGAATTTGGTTATTTGCAGAAATATTCAAGAAACATAGTTCCAAAATAGACCCTAAACATAGGGTCACATTATTAGATCCCATTGACACAGAAGTCAACGTGACTTCTAACATTACTGGTGAGGAAGATGGAATATGCAGGATCTAATAATGTGACCC
>CM052441.1:26204457-26220460 GCA_028533085.1 Varecia variegata
ACCTTGTATAGATTACATATAGAATTTTAAACACCAAGGAAGAGATTGGCCTCTGGATTATTGTTTACAATTATCCTTTTCCCCAGAGGTATTTATTTAATACCTGAAAAAAGAACTGAAAAACTATAGACTGTGGTACCTTGAACTTTAAAATTCACCTGAAATGTCTCTTCATCTTAGGATAATTCAAAATATACTACAAGAAGGAACATCGTCAAATGAATGATTGCTACAGTTTTCTCACTGGGCTGATTATTTAAAAATTCCCCAGTGGCTACTTAAACTCTACTTAACCAATAACCTTCTATAAAACTTATAGAAGACATTCCAAGATGAGAAAGATTGTTGGCATAACCAAGAGGGAAATTAGGGTAGATGTGGATGCCTTTTGATATGTTAAATAATTTCCCATATCTTTTCCTTCCAGATCTGACTTCTGCTCTATAATTTCCATAATAATATCACAGATTGGAGGTAATACTGGGTTTGCAGCACCCAGTGAACTTGAAAATTATTGCCATAGCTCAAATTTCTACTCCTGAAAGCCTTTCCTAGGCCTTTTGTTCTTTCTTTTAAACAAGGGTTATAGTCTTTATAATGCATCAAAGCATCATGTGAAGCTCTTTATATTCATTGCTTATTTAACTCTGGTCCAAATGAATGACAATGAAAAAACAGTTTTGATACCATTAATGATAATAATTATTGATCCAGTCATTTAAATCACTCAGGGCAATGAATAGATGTTTGATCAGAAATACTTGATTTAAAAACCATCCATATCCATATCCAGGTTACAGTGGGATGGAATGAATAATTTACTGACCTCTGTGCTAGGTTCCTAGCATGAAACACAGGCACACAATGAATGACTTAAGGTCAGTGAAATAAAGGGTCAGCTTACAAAGGTGTGGGCAGAGATTGAGGAAGCCAGTGTGAAATAGAGCAGCACCCAGAGGCTGGTAACTGTGGGTGAGAAAAGAGTATTGTCCCCTGCTCAAAGGGACAGGCAGAAAGCTGTAGTTAGCAGAGACTGGATCTGGCAGCTCTATGGAGAGGACTGAGGTCTTCAGTGGAAAGATGAAGACGACCCGCTGTGGCCTAGCAAGGAGATGGCTGGAGGAGTAAATACTGCAATCCTTCAGCAGTTTGCTGCCACCTTCCATTGGCTGAACTTAACCAGAAAGAGAAGCAAACGAGCCCTTGGCCATTAGCACGGTTGCAGGGCACAGAGCCAGGGTAGAGAGTGGATCTGGAGGGGAACAAGGAAGAGAGGGGGCCCTTATTCCGTGCCTACCTGGCAATTCTTCACAGGGTTCTCTAATTTAATTCTCACAAAAATCCTACAATATAAACATTATTTTCTGGAGTTTGCACATGAGAAAACTGATGCTCTGTTCTATTACGGTAATTCACCACATCCATTAATGAAAGTCACCACAATAATAGATTGAAGGAAAAAAAAAATCTAAGTACATGCAGGGGAAAAAGCACTAACAGAAATTTAATTTCCAATGATGATGAAATGTTTTAGAAATCTTTTCATAGAAGGGAACATTCTTAAATTAGTAAACAATATATATATATATATATATTTTTTTTTTTTTTTTTTTTTGAGACAGAGTCTCGCTTTGTTGCCCGGGCTAGAGTGAGTGCTGTGGCATCAGCCTAGCTCACAGCAACCTCAAACTCCTGGATTTTAAGCGATCCTACTGCCTCAGCCTCCCAGGTAGCTGAGACTACAGGCATGCACCGCCATGCCCGGCTAATTTTTTCTATATATATTTTTTAGTTGGCCAGATAATTTCCTTCTATTTTTAGTAGAGACGGGGTCTCACTCTTGCTCAGGCTGGTCTTGAACTCCTGACCTTGAGTGATTCACCCACCTCGGCCTCCCAGAGTGCTAGGATTACAGGCGTGAGCCACCGCGCCCGGCCTTAAATTAGTAAAGAATATATATTTTAAAATCTACAGTGAATATCATACATGCTGGTGGAAATGTAGAAGCATGGTTTTAAAATCAAGAACAAATCAAGAAAGTCCTGTATGCTATTTATATTTAATATTTTAATGCAAGTTTGAGCTACTGCTGGAAATTTTAGCTGCCGCAGAAAATTATATAAAATACATAACTATTTCTATGGTTTGAATGTGCCCTCTAAAATTCATGTATTGGAAATTTAATTCCCCAATGTAATAGTGTTGGAAGGTGGACCATAATGAAAATAGATTGATTCTGCAATGAAAAGCACTTGTGGGAGTTGGTTCTCTTTTCCACGCTTCTGCGATGTGAGGACTCAATGTTTATCTTGTCTGGCCCTTCTGCCTTCAGCATGTGAGGATGCAGTCAGCAGGCCCACACCGGTCACCAGCACCTTGATCTTGGACTTCCCAGCCTCCAGAACTGTGAGAAATAAATTTCTGTTCTTTGTTCATATACTGTTGGTGGGAATGTAAATTAGTACAGCAACTATGGAAAATACGGAAGTTCCTCAAGAAAACTAAAATAGAACTACCATATGCTCCCGCAATTCCACTGCTGGGTGTATATCCAAAAGAAAGGAAATCTGTGTATTGAAGAGATATCCACACTCCCATGTTTATTGCATCACTATTCATTATAACCAAGATATGGAATCAACCTAAGCATCCATGAGTGGGCAAACAGATAAAGAAAGTGTGGTGTATATACACAATGAAATATTATTCAGCTATAAAAAAATAAAATCCTGTCATCTGCAGCAACATAGATGGAACTGGAGGACATTATGTTAAGTGAAATAAGCCAGGCACAGAAAGACAAACGTTACATGCTGTCACTTACATGTGGGAGCTAAAAAAAACTTGATCTCATGGAGGTGGTGAGCAGAATGGCAGGTACCAGAGGCTGGGAAAGGTAGGGGGGAGGGGAGGATAAAGAGCAAGTGGTCAATAGGTACAAAAATACAGTTAACGGAAGGAGTGAGTCCTAGTGTTTGATGGCACAGTAGGCACACTGCAATGATTTATCGTATGTTTCAAAATAGCTAGAAGAGAAGATATGGAATGATGTCCCAACAGAAAGAAATGGTAAATGTTAGCTCCCACATGTGAGTGACAGCATGTAACATTTGTTTTCTTCTGTTTTTAACAGTAAGAAATATTTCCTCTGTCATGGAAAAATGAGGATAAAATATTTTAATGAGCTTTTTACAATATGGGAACAGTAACAGTGCCTTTCAGTTATACTCCGAATTCCTTCCATTGCACTCACGTACGTACAGTGTGCATTTTGATTTCATTCCAAGCTCAGAGTTGTTTTCTCTTCCGCCCACAGCAGCGCTGACTGCTAATGGGCTTATTAACCAAAGCCCATTGCATCACTGCCACCTGGAGCTATTAGCATGCTCTGTGTGAAACACGGATGCAGAACAGGGCTCCCGAGATGAAAGAGGAAGGTCTAAAGAGAAATATCAACGTTACAATGGCCTCAGGGGTCATCTTCTGGTTCCAGAGTCTGGCTGGAGATATATTGGTGCTACAGAGTGACAGGAAGTAGGTTTGACTTATAACAAGAGAAAAGTTAATAACCCAAGATATCTAGCAAAAAGGACTAGAAATGTCTTTGCTTAATAAAATTTGCACTTGTTGTAAAAATTATGCTATCAATGGTCTATGTGACAGTTGCCTTGAGAAGAAATCAAAATGGACTAATGAAGATAAGTACCAATAAGATCCAGAATTTCCTCCACTTCACTGCCACCATTTGAGAGCGGGACAAGTTATTTAATCTCTTTAAGCCCCAGGTTCCTCATCTTTAAAATGGGGCTAATGGTAGTACATAGCTCATTAGATTATTGTAGGATTAACTGCACTAATAAGTGAAGTAGGCAGATCACCATGTCTAACACATACTAAGTGCTCAAAAGTAACTATTATTATCATTATTATTATTACTAATCCCAGCCAGATCTGTACACCCTCTATATCCCTAGAAAAATCTGAAAGATAATAATTAAGACCATATAAAATATAATTGTATAATGTGGACATTTTTTATTTTCTGAAAATATTCCTAGAGCACATTTTATTGCATGAAGGAAAGAAAGATGCTTCTTTACCAAATATATTTTGAAATGTAACATGAAGACAGCCCAGTGCTGTCTTTATTTTTCCCCTCCTAATTTGACTGGCTTCTGACTTGACAAGTTATAAATTCTTCATTATTGTTTATAATTTACTCTGAGACTCTCAAGGTAAAGTCCAAAACAAACTGCAAATGTAAGGAGACATTGATCATTGGTTGTGTTTGTATTAGGGCAAATGAGAGTAACACTATCTGACCATATTATCTCTAATTTTAAGTTACAGATTCATACATCATACATATGAATATGTCAGCTGTTGGGTTATTAGTTTCCCGAGGGAAGGAAAGGTGTTTTTGCTTATCTTTGTGTTTCTGGCACCTAATTTTACACCTACCAGATAGCAGATTCTCCGCTACTTGTTAAGGGAAAAAAATAGTTTTTAAATGCTAAATAATCATGACATGTCTCACATGACTGTGTGAGCTATTAAATAAAAACCTCATGAAAACACCATACTATGAGTTTTAAAGCAAAAACTTAATATGCTATTTATTATCTCTGGTTTTATCATAAATTAAGGCAAAACTGGGTGGAATGAAGCTGAATGTTCTATTTATAACATATGCCCAGTGGTCTGAATGAGAGTAAGGACAGAGTGTTGTCATGGTGACATTGTGTAGGGTTGTTATGCACAAAGTCAGTGTCAGTGTATAAAAGGAAATTATTTGGAAAAATAGTCAATTATTCTTTTCTTATTCAAAGATCCTAACAATCAGCATCTAAGGATGATGATAATGTGGTAAACTGGCCAGGGATTTAAATTTGAGGCTATGCATTATGAACTCTAATGTAACAACTAAGGAGGACTGAGTCATTCACTCAGTAAGTCTTTAATGAGTGCCCTTATGTGCCAGGCACTGTGTAGGTTTGGGTCTAAATAACTAGGATTCACTACTAATGATAGACTGACTTACTGGTACTGGGCAAGGAAGTCACTTGGCTTCTTTGAACCTCAGTTTCCTCATTTGTTATATCCTTATGCATACAACAGAGGACATTGTAAGAATTAAACAAGATATATATTACAGCTACTTCATGTGGCACCTTATTTCATGATTATGATGCTGAATATTAGAATGTACAAAGCCACAGATGACATGTGCCAAGTGAGTAGACTGTAAACATAATAGGAGTCCAGGGACAATGGGTGACTGATCGGGCCCTGAACTGATTCTAAACAATCATTTTCTTTGACTTTTTCTACTCTCAAGCCTTTATTGTCTATTTCAGTTGGAATCATGGTCTTTCATTTTTTGCTCCTTGTCATTATATGGTGATGTTAACTTATTAAGAAAGTTTATGGAGATTTTCCCCTTGAAATCAACCTAATTCATGATGTATGAACAATATGCTCTGAAGTCAAACAAAAGCCAACTATCTCTTAGGCAAACTATCACAGCCTTTTATGAATAATGAAATTAGTCTAAATAAATTTAGCTATTATATAACATTTTTTTAGTCTTGAAGAGTATACAGATGATTTATTTTATACTATATACATGATGCATTCATTAGGATATTTTGGCTGCAAGTAACAGGAAAAACAACTGAAGTTGGCTTAAGAAATAAGAGTATTTATTTCCTCACATAATAGCAGAATGGATTCCTGCATTGGTTAATTTTGCAGCTTACTGATGTCAACAGCCACCCATGTCTCCCCTGGTTCATATACAGTGTCAGTTTCGTACCAAGGTTGGTTACACTCATATTAAGACATAGACCTTCAATAGTATAAATTTTCTTTTTCACACCCAGTGGGAAAGACAGAAAACATAGCTACCTTCCCATAGTTTTCTCTATGAGTCTAAAAGCTTCATTCTCAGATAACGCTGGCAAGTTTCTCCTTGCTTTTCATTGGCCAAAATTGTGCTGGGCCTGCCCACTGTTGAACCTTTACTGACAGGGGCATGGGATTGTCATGGTCAGTTTTTAGATTACTCAGTTGAGATGAAAGGGTTGTTGGTGAGTAAACAACAATACCCAATACATATGAGTGGCTGGGGACTTCAAGTTATTCTTCACTCTTGTCTATTTTATTTCATTTTATGAATTGGCTCAGGTCTTCGACTTAGCCAACCACACCTGTGACACAATCAGAGCCTACAAAAGGTTCTAATATAGTGACCCCAACAGACACATCTGAAATAGTAGCCATTCAACAACACAAGAGGTCATAAGTATCAGATTAGGAGAGAAAGAACAGAAAAGTATTCCAAACTGAATTGTGTTTCCCCACCTACCCCACTCCCCAAATTTCTATGTTGAAGTCCTAATCCCCAGTACCTCAGGCTGTGACTGTATTTGGAGATGGAATCTTTTAAAGAGATGGTTATGTTGAAATGAGGTCATTAGGGTAGATCCTAATCCACTATATGACTGGTGTTCTCATAAGAAGAACAGATTAGGACATAGACATGTACAGAGGAAAGACTATGTAGACTGTGAAGACATGGGGAGAAGAGTGCCATCTACAAGCCAAGGAGAGAGGGCGCAGAAGAAATCAACTCTGCTGACACCTTGATCTTGGACTTCCAGCCTCCAGAATTGTGAGAAAGTGAATTTCTGTTGTTTTAGCCACCCAGGCTGTGGTACTTTGCTACGGCAGCCCAGGCTGACCAATACAAACAGCAAGATGGAGAGGCAGCCAACATCAGCCACTGTGTCAACACAGTATAGGTGCTTGATAACTCCTCCTTACCTGGTCCCTGAAAACAAGAGATAGTGCAAGAGGGTCTGAAGGATACTAGTGCAGTAGGAATTAAAAAAAAGGCATTGTAGGTAGAATCGATGATGACTGTTTGGTTGTTAAGAGGCAAGTGAGGAGTGGCAAGAAGTCAGAGATGGTTGAGGCTCAGAGGAGGCAAAATTGGGGCCACTGAGTACGTTAGGAGTCCCATGAGTAGACACAGGAACAGCACAGAAGAGAATGGCTCGAACAATTTCAGTTTAGGAGGCCTGGGGGGTATCATGTCCTTGGGGCCAGGGAATTAAAGGTGGTGGTAACGATGCAATGAACAGTGTTGGATGTGGCTGAGAGCAGCTAGTGTAAATGTGTCATTATCTGACTTACATGAAATATCAGGAAAAGGTTTATTTGCTCTGCATTAAAATTCAGTAAAACAGATATTATGATGTCAGAGGTATCTAAAACCAAGGAATTACTTCTCTAAAATAGTCTGTAGTTTTTGAAGGTTAGGACAGAATCCTACATTCCTAATTCAATCTTATTCTTCCTAAATTATAAAAAATGGTAGGAGAATAGTTTGTTTCCCCAGGGGCATAGAAATCTCTTTCCGCCCTTCAGGAATCTGCCTTTGTTTCAAGAAGGGAGACATTCTGTTTCATGAATGTGGGACATACATAGTGCTGGTTGGAAGAAAAAGTATCACTGCATCATAAGATATTTCACGAATTTGAATTTAGAAATATAACCTTCTAAGTAATTTTTCCCTGGAATTCATAAAGCTGTAAATTGCTTTAAGCCAATTTGACAGCAACCAGAGCAGGGTATATCTGCCTGAGTACCATTAAAATGTGCTTTTATTCCTTTCTGTCCTTTATGCTTGACTTACTCTAAACATCTTTAAATTATTCATTACACTGCAGGGAAATCACTCAAAAGGACCATCCTTGGATATCACCAATAATAAGATGAAAGGGGTTCCTACCTCTCCCAACTTTCTCTACTGACCCTTCCACACCTGACAGCCTTCCTCTATCATGTCCTGCCATCAGTCTGGACAACTTTAATATCCATGTTGAAAATGTATTACCTCAGATGTCTCAGTTCCTGAACCTTATGAGTTAATTGAGAGTACTCACAAAGCCAAACAAATTAATTAATAAAGCTAGTGAATTAGAAAGCAAATAAAATAATTAATAAAAAATTCAGAGCTTTTACTTTCAAAAAAGTCAGTGGAAAAAAAAAGAATGGCTAATATTAATCAAGGAAAAGAGAAAAACAAAAATGTACAACTAATCAATGAGACAGTAAAACCACAGACAGGCCTATATTTTGGACATAATAATAATGTATTAAGTATAGCTATTTATCAAAAAATTTGAAGGTCTAGATAAAATTACTGATTTTCTTGGAAATATAAATGTTAAACATTGACTCAAGAATACATAGAAAAGCTAATAGACCACTAATCAATGAAAAACTTTTATTGAATATCTACTTTTTAAAAATTTCAATAGATTAAGGGAATACAAGTGTTTTTTGTTACACACATTGATAGGCACTTAGGTTGATTCCATTATCAAAAATCTCCTTCTAAAATATACGCCCTGACCAGGTGATTTTTTTGTTTGTATAAATTTATGTGGTACAAGTGTAATTTTACTACATGCATAGATTATGTAGTGGCGCATTCAGGGCTTTTAGGGTGTCCATCACCCAAATAATTTACATTGCACTCATTACGTAATTTCTCATTACCCACTTCCCTCCTATCCCTCACCCTTCCAAGTCTCTATTATCTATCATTCCACACTGTACATCCATGTGTACACACTATTTAGCTGCCACTTGCAGAACTACAATTCAATCCAGTAATCCCACTACCAGGTATCTACACAAAGGAAATGAAATCATTATGTCAAAAAGATACCTGCAGCTGTACATATATTTATCACAGCACTATTCACAATAGCAAAGATAAGTGTCCATCAATGGATGATTGGATAAAAAAAGTGGTATATATACAAAATGGAATACTATTCAGCCATAAAAAAGAATGAAATCATGTCTTTTGCAGCAACATGGGTGAAACCGGAGGCCGCTATCTTCAATGAAACAAGCCACGTGATTTTATAGGTAGGTCTGTTCTGACCTTCAAAGAACAGATAGCCCCTGTGTTATCTAAATTATGCTGAACATTAAAAGATGGAAACCTTTCCAATTCATTTTAGAAAACTAGCATATTTCTTATACCAAATCTGATGTAGATAGCACAAAAGAATAAAACATAGGTCAATTTCATTTACAAATATGGTGCTGTCTTAAACAATGAAGTTTTGATAGAATTTTCATGCCAAATAATCCCAGGCTGCTGCTTCTTCCCTCGTAAACCCTGTATCCCTATGGTGGGGTGTGAAGGAGAGTTAAAAGCGCAGAAAGTAAATCTGAAACTTCAGGAAAAGCCAAGGCAGAATGTATGTGTTGTAAGTGAGTTCTGAGGTATTTACAAAAGACTTGCAAATTTTTAGAGGCAAGCTTTAAAACTTAAGGGTGTTTTGTGATTCATTAGCTCACAAAGTAAATATTGATTATATTGATTACCGGTGCATCTATATTCTAGAGGGTGCAGCCTACAGACCCAGATCTTTTGGAAAACAACACTCTCTAATTTAGCTCATGTATACTTTGCACTCAATGGACTGATTCTCAGACTTGGGTGAGCACAACCCAGTAGTCAAGTCTTAGTCTCATCTAAGATCACACTTGGAAAATGCAATCCAAGCGAGAGGAGATGGCAATATGAACACAGCTGGTTCAAAAAAGTAAAAAAGGAAGACAGTCATACTTAGGTGGGAAAGCATTTGAAATCATACACGTACACCCTCCACTCCAACTTATGCCATGGCTACGATGTCCTGAACAGATTTTAGAAGCCAAATGGTCCAAATGTAAAAACCATTCTTAGTTCGTAGATCATATGAAAACAGGTCACAGGCCAGATTTCACATCGTCTGTAGTTTGCCAACCCCCGTCCTGTTGGAAGAGGCAATTCTGCCAGGGACCCTCAGTGTTCCTGCACATACTGGGTATTCCAGGAATGCAAGGCCCTGACTGCTCCTTACCAGGCCATCCTGAAGATTGTTTGCAGGAGTACCCTTCAGGGACCAGGTAACATGTCCCCCAGACAAAGAGTAGGTTTAGGATACAGTGGTAGATTCTCTAAGCTCACTGATCCCCTCTTGCAACGCAATTCACTGTTTCTGCAGGCATCCCTCATGGGCTCTGTGTGTTGTCCTGATGGACTTGACAGTCATGGGAAACTGATGCAAAGGAACTTGAAGCTCTGGCTACTGCTTTTGTTGTGAGTAATAATATTTTTATCTCTGACCCAGGAGTCTGTCTTCTCCTATTATCCATAATAACTTGTTAGCTTGTAAATACACTAAAATCTCAGACCTGGCCAGACATGGTGGCTCACACATGTAATCCCGGCACTTTGGGAGGTCAAGCGGGAAGGATCATTTGAAGCCAGGAGTTCCTGACCAGCTGGTCAACGTAGCAAGACTCTGTCTCTACAAAATATATTTTTAAAAAATTAGCCAGGCGTGGTGGCATGCACCTGTAGTCTAGCTACTTGGGAGGCTGAGGCAGGAGGAGCACCTGAACCCAGGAGTTTGAGGCTGCAGTGAGCTATGATTGTGCCACTGCACTCCAGCCTGCCAGACAGAGCAAGATGCTGTTACTAAAAAAAAAAAAAAAATTAAAAAAATAAAATCTCAGACCCATCACAGTCCTTGTCATGAATCTGAGAAATAAGAGCAAAGGTAATTACAGGACAACCAATTCCACATTGGATGAAATTAGAATATGGGGAAGAGAGCGGCCTAAGGCCCTAAGACTGATGGCATTATGCCATGGCCTGGTCCTCAGGGACAGCCTGGACGAGTCACCATTAAGCCAGTATGACCTGTCATCAGGCAATGGAAGTAGTGGAGCCCTAGTGTCCAACATTGTGCCAGTCTCAACTGAGAGTTTGCCACTTTTAAATGTGTTTTAATCAAAGATATAAAACACCTTACTAGAAATCCTTGAGCAAGAGAATCCTATAATAAACAATTCCAAGTCAAATTCCAGAAAGAAATGCTAATTTTACAATCAAGCGCCCAACATTTAGCACGCTAAGGCAGCAAAGAGCCTCTTTTGCTATCAGGAGCCTGAATCTTTCTTTCCTGATACTTTTCCCACAGCATATAATAGGAAATAAAAAATACCAGGGTTGTCTTAGTTTCCTAGGGCTGCTATAACAAAGTGCCACAAATTGGATGATTTAAAACAACAGGAATTTATTGTCTCTGAGTTCTGGAAGATAATGAACATGAAGTACCGACCACAGGGCTTGTCATGTACAGAGTGTTGCATAGATTAGCTATTATGGATGTATTTTTTTAAAAAATCACTTATTGTTTGATGATTTCAGTTGAATGGGTACAACAAATATAATACATTGGGCAGGTTGAAGCCCACTGGTCCTGAAGAACTGGCACCACGTTGGAATAAGACAATGTTTTTCTTTGTGTAGTTAACATATATATTTTTCATTTTTTAATATGTGTATACTGGTGATTGGCATTGGAAATTTTGTGCTTCTTTCAATATTGTAGTTATAAATGAGCAGTTATTGGGTAAAGAGATCATGCAACAATTTAGGGTAGGGAGCAACTATGCTGGAAACTTCAAGACTTAAAGAGGAACTTTAAGAAAATGGATCAGTAACAAAGGACAGGGTAGAGAGGAGAGAATAACCTAGCTGTTCTCCTGGAGAGGGGAATACTATGATTTGGATATTTGCCCTTCTAAACCGCCTGTGTGAATTTCACCCCCAGTGTTGGAGGTGGAGCCTGGTGGGAGGTGTCCAGGTCATAGGGGCAGATCCCTCATGAATAGATTAATGCCCTCCCTAGTAGAGGCAGGGTGGGGGATGATGAGTCCTCACTCTATTAGTTCCTTCAAGAGTTGGTTGTTGAAAAGAGCCAAGCACCTCCTTCCTTCCTTCCTTCCTTCTCTCTCTCTCTCTTGTGTCCTCTCTCGCCATGTGATCTCTGTACGTAAGGGCTACCTTTCACCTTCTGCCGTGAGTGGAAGCAGTCTGAGACTCTCCCCAGAAGCAGATGCTGGTGCCATGCTTCCTGGACAGCCTGCGGAACCAGGAGCCAAATAAACCTCTTTTCTTTATAAATTATGCAGCTTCAGATATTTCTTTATAGCAACACAAATGAACTAAGACAGAGTATAAAATTCAGACCAAATCATCTCCTAATTAGGCGAATGTAAGACTGGTGGTACTCAGCCTGCAAATCTTATCTGGTAAAAGGGTTTACAATTTTGCATGAATTAGTGCCTTTCTTTTAGGAGTTTTTTCTGTGTAAATCTTTTTTTTGTAAGAGAAAACAACATGTACTCTAAATTTGCATCCAGGAAAGTACTGGCAGAAAATTATGTGGGACTATGAGACTTGGAAATATCTAGAACCTTAGAAAATACCGCTTTTGTTAGGCTGGCATGCTATTGAGGAAAGGAACCAGTGCCATTTACTTTAAAATGGGCTGTTTTATTGTAATTTCAAATGGCAATTTAGAGAAAAATGTATTATACTTGATGCTATTATTCTTTGTGGCATAAATTTTTCTACCTTATGAATATTTTGTATTCTTTTACAAAAACTTTATTTTTGGGGAATAACTGTATATTCAGCTATAGAAAAGTACAAAGAAAAAAGCAAAAATTATGCAAATTCTACCACCTAGAGAGAGATTATCACTGATAATATTTGATACCTATACTACTACTTCTGGGCAACACTGTAGGGGTGTGTGTGTCTGTGCAGTGTGTATACATCTTTCTCTTCTATCTCTACATATACACACATATACATACCATATATGTGATTTTTTACTGTGTATAATGTGGAAATTTTTCAATGTCAACCAATCTGGATGTACATCTTTGTGTAATTAAGGGACAGGTCATACTCTGGTTTCTTTCAGATCATGTAAATCTTTCACCTTTTACTAATTAAGAGACAGGTGTAATGAGTAAATGCAGCTTTAGAGAAACTCTATAAAAAAAATTTTTTTTTAAAAATTAAACAAATTACTAACAGAAATTGTTCTAAAGATTGTATGTGTACATGTGGATATATTTGAATATTTGGGTGTTTATTTTTTAAAATAATTTTGCATTTAAATTCAAAAAGTATAAAGTTCCCTTTGACTCCTGCCTTCAGTTTCTTGGAGGTCCTTCCTGAAAGAAAAAAATTCTATCATTTACTCATATATCCTTCAAGAGAGAGTTAATGAATAGTTGTGCAAATATATGTATTTGCAAAACATATATTTATGTCAACAAAAATAAATATGAATATGAATGCAAAAACATATTATTTTCTCCTTTTTATATATATTATATACACTGTCCTATACCTAACTTTTTTCAATCAAACAATATATCTTAGAGGTAAGAACTAAAAGTAGACCTACCACTTGATCTACTATTGGGTATTTACCCAAAGGAAAAAAGGTCATTGAATCACGTGCACTCAAATGTTTATGGCAGCACAATTCACAATTGCAAAGATGTGGAATCAACCCAAGTACTCACCAATACACTAGTGGATTAATAAAATATACATCCATAAAGAAAAATATTGAACTTAACTCCTGCCTCACACTGTAGACAAAAATTAATACAAAAGGGGTCATTGACCTAAATGTGAAAACTAAAATTGTAAAATATCTAGAACAAAATAGAATAATATATTTTTGACTCTGGGATAAGCAAAAGATTCTTAGATAAGGCTCTATAAGAACTAATGATTAAAGAATCCAATTTAAATTGGATTTTACCAAAATTTATCTTTCTATAAGGATCTCCTAGCAGCACTTTACTTTTTTAGGTCTTAAAAAATGATGCTATAGGCCCTATCTCTGGTTTGGCCTATGACTTTACGACCATGGCTATGATTCAGTGAGGAACAGTTTCACTATCCAACCCTGCATTGTCTGAAGTCTCCTTATTCCCTTCCAGTTCTGCTTACAAACTGGCCTTTCTCTGCGCTCATTTCTTTCTTGCAGCAACCTGTTCACGCTATCAATATTCCACCGTGAAATCATTCTAATTCCATGAGTCCACTAGGTACATTGTCTGCCTTCCAAGGTAGGGCAGGTGATAGTTTAGCCATACGTTTTGCTAGTACCTACCACAGAGTGTAAGTTTTCCAACTTCCTATCCTAGGTGTCATACTGCCTGCTTCCGAGTCCCAAAGACAATATAGCACATTCTAGGTTTTTATAAAGGTGGCATCCCGCCTTCAGTATCAATGTCTGAATTAGTCTGCTTTACTTGCATAATAAATTCACGATTTCAGTGGCTTACAACAATAAAGGTTTATTTTCATCCTTACAAGTCTACACATTTCAGGGGTTTGGCTGATCTAGGCTGGGTTTTGCTATGCCTAGCTGAACTCTAGCCTCTGGTCTGGTTTATTTCAGCTACACATATATTCATTCTCAGGCCTCCACAAAGGAGTACCAGCTACCTGGGATGTGCTCTTTTTTATGATAGTTCAAAGGAACACATTTAAAGACTTTACATGAGTCATGTTCATTGATATTCCAAAGAAGGTCACATGGCCACACCCAGTGTCAACGGGGCAGGGAAGTATACCCCCCTACCCACCGTGACAAAATGGGAAGGTATAATTCTATCAGATAGATGTAGGGAAGAACTGGGAACAGTTATCTAATCTACTCTCCAAAAACAAAGGAAACAATTTAAATGAAAACTTGCTAAATCTATTTCCAATGAAATCAGAAATAAGACCAGTGATAACAACTATAAGCCATAATAGCTAAGGCAGCATAATAAAATAGCAATAATAGCCAATGCAGCATATTCAAATAAAGTTACCACATTACCTTAGTAAAAGCCATGTGGCAAAATTATCTGAATTAGACAAAGTCATAGCCAGTGAAAAAGGAGGCCAAACTGGCATTAGAATTTGCACCTAAAATCTGATTTAATAAAATTTTTTAGCCATTTAGGCACACTAAACCAGTTATCCTCCTTTTCTAAACTTAACCTTTCAATTACGATTGTTTCTGTAAAGATACTTACTAAAATCCCATGGACGAGTTTTGTTTATAAACCAATGATCTTTCTAGACCATGCAGTGAAGAGGTAAGAAGGCAATAGAAAGAAAGTCATCTCTGTGGACTTCATGGAACCGGAGCTACTGAGCAGCTGTAACTCCTGCAAATTCCAAAGCAAAATGTTCCCCCACCTTTATATAGGATTCCTGAAGTGCATCCGGTGCTGAGAGGGCTGTCTCTGTTCAGACTCCAGGTGGGGTAAACCAAGGGAGGAAGGGAGGAGGAAAAGGAGCAGAACCTGTTTTTTGGTTTTGTTTTGTTTCCTCTGTGTGTGTGTGTGTTAGTTATCATTACAAAATTATGACAGGTATTTTACTGTCATAATTATGTTTTAAGTTATGAAAAACCAGACCAACTATCTTTTGAAGCTAATGTTCATGACCAGGTGTTTGAAATGTACAATGATGAAATTCAGGGAAATAGAAAATAGCAGGGATCTTGATGTTTCTCAAATGATCACATTTCGTTTATCTTCATGCTGAAAATAATGCCACTTATTCATATAAATGAGTCATCATTGTAGAGCTTCTGCTGTTCTCTGCCCCTTTTCATTTCTTTTCAGTGTTAATTTCTAGTGACTAAAAATTAGGTAATAAATCAAAAATAGCTGGAGGCCCTCCTACCAGCAGCCCTTTGTTTTTAAGTGATAATGAAACATTGACAGTCACTTAGCTGCAACAGCACAAGGAGACAACATATCCAGGGGCCCGTGCCCAAGGGGACAGCACAACCCCCTGAATAGACACAGCTTCACTTGCAAGGTACAGGACTTGAAAACCCCTTTCACGTTTCATTCCTCCCCTCTGGTCAGCCTTGGCTTCGGCTTCTTAAAAATCAAGAAACCAGTAAAATGTGGTATTTGTATACCATGGAGTATTACTCAGCTATAAGAAATAATGCTGATACGACACCTCTTTGGTTCTCCTGGATAGAGTTGGAACCCATTCTATTAAGTGAAACATCCCAAGAATGGAAAAATAAGCACC
>CM052441.1:26220960-26285306 GCA_028533085.1 Varecia variegata
AAAAAAAAAAAAAAAAGAAACCTGCTACATTTTTTCAAACAAGTAGGCTCTATATTTAGAGGACATTTGAGAAATAAAAGCATCACCCTAAATCACAGGTATAGCTTTTCCTCTTGGGAAAACAATAGTAGGTTATTTTTGAGAGCTGCACAAGGCATGTAAGACAAAGCAAAGAGAACGCAGGAGACTAATGGAGATAGAGCCAATCAATAAAATGTAAAACGTAGAGCAATCCTGCAACTTTATATATGTCAGCGGCAGATCAAGCAAATCTCTCTCCAGACTCACATTATAAGACACGACTGAGTGAGACTGAAACCTGAATTTGGGAGATGGTAAATTTGTAATATTATTTTGCCTTTACCATGCACCAAGCATTGTATCCCCCTCAGTGCATTTCACTGGAACCAAATGAGACGTTATTCCTGAGCATATTGTCTTTCTGTTTGACTACAGTAGACACTGAGAAGAGCTGGAGATGTTTGAGTGTCTGTGAGCTCGCTCTGAGTTTTTGGAGTCCTGGCTTTCTATCATCTAGGTTAGATTGAATACCCAGTTGGAAAGAAATATGTGTATACTTCTTTATCTGGAAGCAAAATACCCAGAAACGCAAAGTAAGTTGACTGGGAAAACAAAGACAACTGATTATTATAATAATGACCATGAGGCACTACTAGAGGACTTGAATGCTTTTTGATTTCTGAAAAAATAAATTATGAACACTGTGATTTTAGTTTTAAGAGCTGATTTATTCAAATTCTTTGAAAAGTGGTCATTTATTTATTCAGTCAACAATTTTTTTTTTTTCTTAGAAACAGGGTCTCACTCTGTTGCCCAGGGTGTAGTGCAGTGGCACAATCATAGCTCAATGCAGCCTTGAACTCCTGGGCTCAAGCCATCCTTCTGTCTTAGCCTCCTCAGTAGCTGGGACTACAAGCTCACACCACCACTCCTGGGCAATTTTTAAAAATTTATTGGAGAGGCTGGATCTTGCTATGTTGTCCAGGCTGGTCTCAAACTCCTGGCCTCAAGCGATCCTCCTGTCTTAGCCTCCCAAAGCTCTGCAGTTACAGGCATGAGGTACCACACCTGGCTCAGTCACATCAACATCTACCAATGCTTGTTTCAATGGTGGGGGGAGGAGCCAGGCAAAATCACCCAACACACAGAATCAAGACTAAGATTCCCACAGAAGCTAACCAGATAGAATGAGACACAAAAGGAGCTTGGACCCTGAGCCTGATGGAAGCAAGTTGTAGATCTGCCTTCATCTTTTCTTAGCACATCCATCCTCAAGAACGTTGAGTGCTTTCTAACCTTGGCTGTTCATCTTATCCCTTTCATCATGAATAACTTCCAAACCATTGACAGCTTGTAAAATCCAGACCTTCCTTTAATACTCACTTCACTTACAGAAGATATTCACTGTATGTATGTCGAGTTACATGTAGGAGAACATAAAATATTTTTCATTGCACATTTAACAGTCAAGAAAATTCAAGAAATCATTAATGTAAAACCAGGACTTTTCACATTGAGTACATTCCAAAAGATAGTATCTGTGGTTCATTTGTGAATAAAGTAAAAAGATTTTTTTATAAATGACCTTTCAAGTTCATTTGTCAAGTAGAATGTCCTTTTAAAGTCATATCCAAATCATCAGATGATGTCATGCCTTATACCTGGAATGTAATTAGATGCTTTTTAAGTATCTATAGTTATGTGTTCCTAAAATACAGAACATATTTGAGAAGGATGCACATCAAACTCAAAGACCTTTTGAGTTAAATGGAAAAGATCTTTAAATATCTTACTCTGTGACTGTTTTAAAACATGATCATATATTCATTGACACTTCTGCCATAGGAAGGAGGAAAGGAGGGGTCTATGTCTTCTCCTCTTGAATATGGATGGGGCTCGTGACTCTTAGACCAATCAAGTCTAGTGGAAGTGACTTCTGAGGTTAGATCAAAGAAGGCCACACAGCCCACTCATTGACAGGAACATTTCCTCTTAGTACCCTGTGCAGCCAGGTAAGAAGAGTGAGGTCATGCTAGTGAGGTCACATGTAGGCAATTCAATTAACAGTCCCAGCTAAGCTTGGCCTTCCAGCCATCTCTGCAAAGTACAAAGCATGGGAGTAAAGCCATCTTGGACCCGTCAGACCATTTTATTATATTTTACAGTTCTGTGGGCCAGGAATCCCACGAGGCTCACCTGGGTGATTCTTCTGTTCCATGTGGTGCTATTAATAGAAGTCATTTGGTGGAACAAAAGAATGAACCAGCTAATTCCTGCCCAATACCAGACCCACAAAATTGTGAGATATGATACAATATGTTTTTTTAAGTCATTAAGTTTTAGAACAGTTTGCTATGTAGGTAGAATAAGATCCCTCTGCCCATACCTCCTGAAAGAATAAAAAGAACACGTGAGTGATTTATGATGCTGCTGGATGGGGGTCCTCATACTCTGAGTAGACAAAAGAACTGGCTAATATAAAACCTGAACACAGGGTTATGGACCATGAAGGCCATCAGGCCAACGTACTTAGAGAGTGATAATAGGACAAATCATGTCCCATCAGTGCTATCAACAAGAATCCAATCTGTCCTACCCAAAATCCCCCATTCTTATGGAATTTCAACTGGAATTCCGTAAGACAATATTCTATGAGATGATATCCTTCAAAGTTTTTGTGATGGTATAACTATTTCCTTGATGATTAAGCATCTTTCAACTCTAAAGATTTAGAATTAAATACAGAAATGTATAAGTGAATCAAAACCACAGTATTACTATTTATGTTAATATTGTGCATTTTTATATTTATGAACTTGTTATAAGAATTTGGCCAATTAAAGTAACAGGTCAGCCTTGTAACTCTAATTTAAAATGTATAATTGAGTAATTAATTTAAACTTGTGATTTCAAAATGAAATCTTACTAAGTTTACAGTTTGAGCACATTTAAGAGGATTTGTTTCTCGAATATTACATATAATATTTTGTATTTTTAAAGTATTTTGAGTTTTTTTTTTTTTAGTTAAGTTACATAGTTTATGTACTAACAGAGAAATTATACAGGTAATTTATAAATGAATTTAACATGTTTGAAAACATTTCATGAAGTTTCCCCAAATGGGACCAAACACTATTTAAAGGCAATATATTTCCTAATTTAAACTCCTTAGAAGAGAATTTCCTCTTGTCGTAATTTGCTAAGAGCTATTCTTATTCTTCCTCTACGGGGTATTTAACTGAGCTGTCTTTAAGAAATATGACTGGTCACTGCAAGGGGGAAGAAAAAAGGAAATTCTCCCTGAATAAGGGTGAAGAAGAATCTGTTAATTATCAGCCACAGAAACAAGCTCAGCAGTTTCTGAACAAAAGAAACTTCTTCCTGGAGAACCACGCAGCTCTGCCAGTGCTGAGCTGCTCAGGGTGTGTTCCCTTGGAGCATTCACACACTACTTCACCACCTGCAGGCACGTGGGAAAGCCACCGGCAATCAGTGCTCAGGGAGGTTACATGAGAAGGGAGCAGGGGCTGCTACCTCTTACCAGTCTTCCCCTTTAAGTGACATAACAATATAAACCTTTCTTCCTAGGAAGAGGATATTGTTGTTAAAATCATCAGAGAATGGGAAAGCAAAAAAATGGGTCCCAGGCAAAAGCCAGTTTTTACCAACTCTCGCTCCCTAAATCTATTGGGCTCATTTTTGATACATTTCATTTAGACTTACTCCATATAATCTGATGTGTGCTAATGGTTTGCACAGCATTGTAATAGATCCTGAGGGGTTGCCAAAGAAATAGAGAGAATTTCTATTTCTCTCCCCAGAGAACTTACAATGTGAAAAATATGGCACACACCTGGAACAGAAGTACAACACAAAGCACATTTAGATATGTGCAGGTTAACATGTTACATGGTTAGGTTAACTACAGCAGTGCTGACGTAGAGAAGGGTCAGTGGATAGATATATCTGATTTGCATTTTAAAGATGTGAATTTCGAAGAGATGAATTAAAATGTAGAGGAGAAGAGTTAAGTTCTAGGTGTTAAAAATGAAATATTGTTTATTTCACTTAAGGCCCATAATTATATTAGATTTAAAATGTTACACAATAAGTGTAAATGTAGAAGTATAAATAAATTCTTAGGATATGTATAATAGATAAACTAGAGGATGGAGACTGATAAAGGATAAAGACAATTGTATGTACATTTATCCAAATAAAGCCCTCATCACAGTTTCTAACATAGAGAAATACAAATACCAAGCACAATTATGATTCTCAGAATTCATCCTTGACTTGATGTGCACTAAGATTTCTTCAGAGGTCCCACTGTGCTATCTCATCAACTTTCAGCAAAATCCACAGTCTACTGGGCCCTTTGCCTGAATGAACATTTATGCAACATTCCCAGATTTATATTTCGAACCCCGAAGTCTGTTTACTGTAATGACAATGATGTAACAACGATAATGGCCTGTTTATACTTAATGAGCCCTTATTTTGCTCCAGGCACTACATGAAGCATTTTATAAATAAGATTTCCTTAGTCCTCACAACATCCACATGAAGTAAACTTTGTCTTTCTCCCCTCTTTAGAGATGAAAAAACTCAGCAAAAGAAAGGGTAAGCAATATGCCCACAGTTGGCCGGAGAAGTCAGGAAGTGGTAGCCCAGGCAGCCTGACTCCAGAGGCCAAATGCTTGTTCCTGTGTCTGTAAGCCTTGACCACTCCTCGAAATGCAAGCCTCTCCAGTCACCTTGCTTTTTCCATACCATCATCCCCATTCTGTCCTGAACCAAGCACACACTGCCTCACTCTCTCCCAGTTTTTCTTTTTCCTTGTCCCTAACTTATGATTCTTTCTCTCCCAAGTCCCAGTCAAGTGTCTTGAAAGAACATTCTATCCTTGCTCTCCTTCCATTTTCTCTTCAGTCTACTTTGGTCTAGTTCTACACACTTTGCTCCTCTCTTCTCCATGATTTATCTGAAGGTGCTAACACTAACCTCCATCTGGTTCCAAAGTCAAGTGTATATTTGGTCTTTCTCTTAACGTTTGTTACCGTGTTCTTCTGAGACTCCAATTCCCTAGACTTTCAGGACACTGCTCTCTTCATTGCTCCCCACGTCTACGCCAGGTCTAGGTCACTCTGTTGGGCCTCGCCTCCCCTTCCCAGATGCATCTAGAAATTAATCTAAACTGTGCTCTTTCCTCTTCATGTTTTCCCTGGGCTCCTCGACTCATTTCCTATGTTCTCCAGCTCTTCATGTTTAGCTCAGGTCACTCTAAGGATACATTTGGAAATGCATCTAATTTCTTGGCTTAGAAAGCCAAGGACACCACTCCCGGGTTCACTGGCAGACGCAGAGGCTGGCACTGCCTGGACAGCCCACTCAAAGCTTCCTCTTGCCCAGCAGAGCAGTAGATGACACCTTTTCTTGTCTCAGCAGGCACTCCTCAGTCTCCTCCTCTTTTCTCCACATGTATCTTAAATATTCATTTCATCAGAATTCTTTTGACCTTATACAAACCACCATCAGTTGGTGGATCTATGATACTGTCTGACCAGATCCCCTTCCAGCTCTGGGGAGTGACCCAGATGCCATTGTGTGGCTACAATGGGACTTGCCGTCTCACAGATCCACTTCCTTGGTCACAGTTGACTGGCCCAGGGGTGTCACCTGATCTCCAGTTGGGTCATGAGAATCATTCTTCAGTTTTCTTCTAACTGGAATTGAGAAAAAAACAATAATCCTTCTTGCAATGGGTTGAATTGTGTTATTGAAGAGCATTTTGTTTTATCTCCTCACATTTAGGAATTTTCCAGTTTTTCCTCCATTACTGATTTCTAGTGGTAATTGCAAATTTGTAAGCTTTATTGAGACTTGTTTTGTATTCTAACATATGGTCTATCCTGGAGAACGTTTCATGTGCACTTGAGAAAAATATGCATTCTGCTGGTTTGGGGTAATCTACGTCTTTTAGGTCGTTTGTTTGCAATGTTGTCAGGTCCTCAGTTTCCTTATTGCTTTTCTCTCTAGTTGTTCTGTCCATTATAAAAAGTAGAGTATAGAAGTATCCAACTATGGTGTAGAATTATGTATTTATTCCTGCCTTTAATTCTGTCAATTTTTGCTTCATATATTTTGGGGCTCTGTTTTCAGGTGTGCATATGTTTATTATATCTGCTTAATAATGAAGCCTATCTATATCTATTCAGAAACTTAAAGGACCGTGGCTTTTTTCCAAGACATAATAATATAGTAAGTAGTTCTATGTTTTACAGTTTAACATAATATTTGCAATATACACAGCTTTTGCTATGTGGGATCCAGAAGCTTTTGTATAGTTAGTTAATTCACATTAAGGGATATAGAAAGTTTTTAAAACAGGAAAAAAAGAAAGATCAAGACAATGAAATGAATTTCTAATCAAATATGAAATGAAGATTAATTATAGAAACCTCTGCATAACTTCCTCTTTGTGGAAATGTTACAATATTCAATTTATATTAAATATAGATACAAAGAATGCTTTGTAAGAAGTAAGACTCCCAGTAAATTAACTTTATTTATGTAAGTGCCTGTCATGATGCTTTTAGTAACTTTGTAACCCAAAGGTGATGCTTGTATAAAGTATTTTCTAGTTCTCTGTCATTAAAAAGTAATTTGATCTGGTTCCAGGCAGCAAGGAACAAACAGCTGTGCTGTGTTCCTTTGCATTTTTTTTGATGTTGTCCTCCTGTGAGTTGATCCCAGTGTCAGATGTGAGGGCTGCTGTTTCTTTAAAGGATATGTAAGATCGGTTCCCTGTGCTTTTGATGCCTGTCAGAAATTTCAATATGGTACATTAAGCAGCCTGAATGAGTCAGAGAATCTTTAAATAATAGGACAAGCAAAGCTAGAAGGTGTAAAACAGCTTTAAAAAGGAAATATAAGAACAAAAGGCCCTATTTGATGTGTAAGCATCGTTCTGGTGCTGCAAATAGGTGGAAATCATCCCTGGGTTCACAAAGGGAATCTATGATCTATAAATTATGCATTGGTTTGACTTGTTTTTACTTGCTACATCTGCTCAGTCCATAACTCCTGCATTGGAAAATGTACTCCCCCTTCCCTGGAACAGTGAGGAAGGAAGGGAGGGCCAGAAATAGTGTGTAACCTAATTCTTCCCTGGTCTATCACCACCTCTCCCAACTCACACATGCACACGCACGCACGTGCGCACACACAAACACACACACACACACACACACACACACACACATGCACCCAGAGGTCATTCCTAGGTAGCCCTCATGGGAGTGAGAAATGGGGCTGAGGCCAGGGCCAGGGCTCCCCTTACCAGATTTGAGGCTGGGAAGGGAAATGGGAGTGGGCTGCTCTGGCAAAGGAACAAGTGGGTCGACTGCAGGAGGGCACAGGTGGCCTGAATCCTCTGGGGTGCCGCTGAGCTGCGGCTGCTCTGCACTGCCAATAAGTAGATAGACAGGGAGAGCGAGAACAGAGACACCAGATGAGACAGCATGATGGGAAGGCAACACAGGCAAGAGGGACATTTATATAACCCTTTGCAGTTCACGAGTGCTTTCCTTCTTCACTGTGCCATTTATTTTTAAGCAAATAATTACATAAGGGGTAGATGTTATTATCCCCAGATAATGTAATTATTCCCTCTTATTTTCTCAAATAAAGAAATTGAGGCTTGCCTAAGGACACAGTTGTCCCAAGGACAGACTCCATTATAAGTAATGCGGAGGAAAACTAGAACTGGGGAAATCCAGAATTTCCAGGCAAAACTAAAGGACCAGCTGAAGATCTGTGAGTTGTGTGATTTTCTCCACCAGTGTGAAGGCTTTAAGTAGAAAAATAAACACAAAATTTTAGGAGTGAGGAGTTGCGAAGTCTCAAAAGTCTAGCTATGAGAGGTGATAGCAATGCCTAAAGTTTTTAGTATAATCATCATCTAATCTTCCACTTTTGTGAATATTCTAGCTTTTGGCTTTGAATCAACTTGAGGTCCCAAAAGACTACAGATATAACCATAGTAACAGCCCCTCATGGAGGTGTCTTAAGTTTCAGGTAAATTTTATGATTTCCTCTAGCTTATAGATTGAACCCAAATTCATTGGGATTTGTATTATAGTAAGATCTAGCTTGATCCTAAACTGTGTTAAGCCTAAGATTCAAGTGAGTCTGAGTATGTTTGGAGGGCTGATGGGCGGGTCTCTAGGAATATCTTTACATGAGGGTTACAAGAGCCAGATGGGAAACACATCTTAAGGAACAAGAGAATTAATGTATTGACATCTTGAATATTGATATAAGGAAAGGTCACCAACAATTATTTCACCAAATTCTCTTTGAGCACAAGGTATCAGCATTATTGGTATCCAGGGTGATAATTTGAGTGCTGGCTTATGAGGAGTTAAGCATTGTTCTAGGCCTTTGACCTAAAGTGTCTCATTTAACTGAGTCATGTTTTAAGGAAGTATGACTATTGTTCCCCTTTAATGGATGAGGCAATTGAGGCTTGAGATGCTAAGTAACTTTTTCTGAGATCACACAACTGATATTATTAGTAGCACCAGGATTTACAGTGTTGAAGCCAAAACTATCATAGACACCTTTCTGGTAATAGGAGTAACATAAGGTATTTTAAGCCTCATCCTGAAACTTATGAGTAGTCAACCTAGGTCATTTCATGGCTTCCATCCCTCCCATTCTACGCTGAGTTAACATTTGGTGGCTTACACCAGTGGTCCCCAGCCTTTTTGGCACCAGGAACCGGTTTCATGGAAGACAATTTTTCCACAGACTGGGAACAGGTAGGGGGTACGAGTGGAGTGGGGACGGAGCTCAGGTGTGGATGTGAGCAATGGAGAGTGGCTGTAGATACAGATGAAGCTTTGCTCGCTCACCCACCAGCCAGGGGGGTTGAGGACTGCAGGCTTACACAACATCCAGGCATTGGGGGGCCCCTGGACCTTAGTATTCTGTCCATATTACATACTAGTAAGATATTTTGTCCCACTCAATGAGCTCTAATGAGGTCAATGTGGCTCTAATGAGGCCAATGTGGCCTCATAAGCCAAAAAGTAGTCAGGTAAAACAGATTCATTTCATTTGCCCTCACAGTAGTTTTAAATATAGAAGTAGGCTACCTTTGGGCAGGGCACACACTCTAGAGTTTTGCATCATCCCTCCTGGTCTCCCAGTTACACCACTCCAAACCTGATTCTCATGTCTATGTTACCCCCAGGAACTTGGACACACTGGGTTTATGACCTTGGTTAGAGAACCCACAAAGCCTTGGTGGCCCTGGAGGCCAGGCATTCGTCCCTTCCGTTCTTGGAACCCAAAGACCCTCACAGGTCTTTCTCCCTCTCTGGTAGCTCTACCAGGCAGCAGGGCATGAGATCCTCCATCTCTTTCTCCACAGCCCTTGGCCCTGGAGAGTACTTCTCATCTTGCGGAATCCTTTACCAGCCATGCTTAGCAAGGTCACTTTCCCTGGGCCCACAAATTGTACCCTCTCTCTAGGGCTTAGGATATAGAAAATCAAAGCTAGGATTTCCAAGTTTATCCTGCCCTTTCCTCTCCAGAGGCAAGGAGGAACAGACTTATGAGCTGTCTCAACAAAGGGGGAAAAGCATGATAAAATAGGATAAGACAATCCCAAAATAGTAGCTTGCCACTTTGAGTTAGTTCTGTAGGAGAAAAATGCCACTGAACTGTAAGGAACAAAGTATAGAATAAAGGTCCTTAGATGATTTGGGTGAGAGCTGTAGTGACTTATCTTCTGGCACCAGCCCAACAACCAGAAAGAAGAGAATAATACACAAAATACTGCAGAGCAGATTTGATATCCAAGAAATTTAGAAGTTAAAAAAAAAGTTGTGCTTTCACAGAATTTTCAAGTAAGAGCAATTGTACAAACCTCTTTTCAACACATGTGGTAGCATTGTGACAGCCTGGCCATTTGCCTGGTGAAACACTTTCTGGTGACTTGAGGTCACAGAGTGCTGACACCATTTCATTCATTTTCCCATTTCTCATATGTGCTGCGTTGACCCCTCAGGGTTCTCATAAGTAGAATCATTTTCTTTTTAAATTACAGGTCAATTTAGGTCTCTTCTCCCCCAAGTCAAAAAGTACTTGCCATTGTAATATAAATAAGTTTCAGAGATCTAACGTACAGCATGGTGACTATAGTTAATAATAATGTATTATATGCAGCACTTAAAATTTTCTGAGAAAGAAGTATTCTCACCACAAAAAAAATGATAACTATGTGAGGTGATGGATATATTAATTAGCCGATTGTGATAATCATTTCACAATGTATACATATATCAAAACATCACATTGTACATCTTGAATACATACAATCTTTATTTGTCAATTATGCCTAAATAAAGCTGAAAAAATGATGAGAGAGCAAATATATGAAGAATGTAGCATGGCATTTGTAGTTTTCGTCTATTTTTATCTAAGTGTGGCTTTGGAAGGTGAAGTCTCATGAGTCTCCCTATTCTCAAGTCCTTTATATGAGATGTTCTCTCTTGAAAAAGTGACAGTGGCAGTTTCTCCTGCAATCCTGTACTCTCTAAATACCCAGTTTAGCTTTCACCTTAAGACAATGCACCTAAGTTGTACATGAAAATATACTCCAGACCTGTAACCTGGGTTCAGAAGTGTAGAGTATGGGGATAAAAGTGTCCCCTAAGCAGGCTGGGTTTGGAGGTTGGGGAAGGTAGATGATGTGGCAGGTGGGGCAGAGATACAGTGAGGGTCTCGGTGAACAGGCAGAGTTTGTAGCATCTGGCAAATGCAACATTAGGGACCTGAAAGGACCTGAAAGGATTGAACATGCACAACTGAGATCTTCTGCAACAAATGGCAGATGATAGAGGAAGCAGGACCCATGCACTGAGGAACAGAAGGCGTAGATATTAGTCATAGGATTGGGGGCCTGAGCAACAGTAAGAGCTACAGGCAATCAGACCTCACCAAAAATGTTGTTTTATCTAATTGTGCACAACCATTCTGGGCAAGAGCTTTCCCTGTTGAGATAAGGGAACTAAATGTCAGGGGAGTTGAGTTGCCTGGTCATGCATCTGAGTTCATAGAAAGCTGAACATTTCCCAACTTTACCAAGATTGACAGGCTACAGACCTGAGTCTTCTCCTGTAGAATCCTGTCTAAGCCAGTTCTAGAGCTTGCAGTGTTTCTCAAAACACAGTCTGGGAACCCCCTCAATAAAAATCACCCTAACAGCTCATAACAGTACGAACTCCTGGGACTCTTCCCAAAATATTCTGATTCAGAAGGTCTGGAGTGAATCTTGAGAATTTTAATTTTCTTAGAACTCCCGATCTGGGATGACCAATGACAATGCTTCATTGCCCTGGCCATGGCAACTGATTTATGGTTGGGCATAAGACAGGCAGGGCCAACTGGTGTCTTCTCTAACATTAATATATATACATTTGGAAAGAGCAATATTCTGTTCACTGATATTGCTAACCTTTGAGGATGTCAGCTGGGTCAGCCAGGTTCATCTTTCTACCAGGTAGAAAGAAGCTTCCATAGAAGGTTGCAAATCAGAAATAAGCACATCAAGTGTTTGAATTCCTGGGTGCAGCAATATATGAAGCACACCTTGGATGTTCTTCATATGTTCTTGGCGCCCATGCTCCCTTTTTTAAATCTTAATTAGTTTGAATTGGTTACCTACCACTTGCAACCAGATGGCCTCACGTGAAACAAACCAGGTTTCCATGAGTGCACAGTATGAGTCTCCAGTGCAATGGGACTCTGACCTCATTGAGATCGTCCTTAGGCTTCAAAGCACAGAGACTAAATTACATTTTGTTTTGTTTTGTTTTTATTTCTTGATCTTTGCAGTGTCCTTGCCTGATTTTTTCTACTTCTGTGCCTTCAATTAACACAATGCTTCAAAAATCAATCTCTCCACCTACATCTGTCTACTGTGGTTTTGATCAATAATTCAATTCAGATGCCTGCTGGACACTCCATGTGTGTGTGTCCCCAGGCATCTCAAATTCAGTGGGTACAAAAGTGTATCTTTCCCCCTTTGGAAAAGATTCACCTCTTGTTCTCCTGTGAAAGGCACTGCCATTGTCCCAGTTCCCAAGCCAGAAGCCTGGGCGTCCTATTGAACACGGCTCTTTCCACCACCATCCCTATCCTTCTCTGACCACATTAAGTTGTTCATGCCATGAAACTCCAAAATACGGCTTACAGTACTACTCATAATTTGGTCATTGTTTACCTAATCTGTCCCTCTTTCCCCTTGGATTAGATGTGCTAGCCATATTAAACTTTTTTAGTGCTTCAAAGCACCATCCACACTTGCCACTGGTGCTTCCTATAAGTTGATCTAGTTGTCTGAAACTTTCTTCCTTCCCCCTCCTCTCTCTCTCTCCTCTCACTCCCCCCCACATCCCCCATTTAGTGAACTCCTATTCACTCTCTATGACCCAACTGCGATGCCACTTTTGGAAAGCCTTGCCTGTAATCCTGAGTCTGGCTTAGGTTTTACTGTCATAAGTTCTTACAGGACCCCAATAGTTCCCTGTTATAGCAATATTTAGTATGTTTAGTTTACTATTCAATTCACTGAGTGATAGAAAATTTATGAAAGTGGAGAGAAATATGTCAAGCTTGGAAAACTAAACCATTTCTTCTCAACTTGATTTTTAGGTTTAACCCAATACAATCATTCACAGTGGGATTTTAAAAAATTGATAAAGTTATTTTTAAAAACTCATCTAGATGAATAACTAAGCCAAAACAGTTTAAAATTTCAAAACTAAAAATAAGCGGAGGCTAGCCTTATCAGATACCTAACCCTGTTTAAAGCTATACATGCTGGAACACTGCTAAAATCCTTCCATGCCCTTCCATTGCATTTAGGCAAGCATGTTGCCTTGCCTGAGTTGCATTTATTTAGTGGAACATAATTTTTATCCAAAATTTCATCCACAAAGCAGTCTAGGAAACTGTAGACTGCATAGCAATGCAGTCTGCATAGCTTTCCAGGCTATGCAGAAAAGGCAGGCAAACCAGGTGGGATGAATGCTGAGTGCCAATCAGCCATCCACTACAACACATCTCAAGGCTTGGAATTATTTCATTGACTGTTTTGTAACTTTCTTTTGATGAGGTCTTTTTCCCCTTCCTCACCATTCCCCAAACATAAGCTTCATAAGAATAAGAATTATGTCTATTTTGTTCGTTATTATATCCAAGCACATAGAAGACACTGAATATGTTTGAGTAAAATTTAAATAAAAGTGGCCTCACTGTACTTTGAACTGTTAGATATACCTCTTAAGATAGTGGCCCATTTTGAAGGCTACAGAGAAACAATAACAAGCTAGACTGAATTACAAGAAGATGACACTGACTGTGAGAGGCTAGGGGTGCCATGTCATATAAGGAATGGTATGGGAAATATTTTACCTGAGCACAGAAACTCAAGCTAAACAGGAGCTCTGACTTCAAAAATTTGAAAGTCTGAGGCCGGGAGCAGTGGCTCATACCTGTAATCCTAGCACTCTGGGAGGCCGAGATAGGTGGATCGTTTGAACTCAGGAGTTCCAGACCAGCCTGAGCAAGAGTGAGACCCAGGCTCTACTAAAAAAATAGAAAGAAATTAGCTGGACAACTAAAAATATATAGGAAAATTAGCCGGGCATGGTGGCACATGCCTGTAGTCCCACCTACTCGGGAGGCTGAGGCAGTAGGATCGCTTAAGCCCAGGAGTTTGAGGTTGCTGTGAGCTAGGCTGACGCCACGGCACTCACTCTAGCCCGGGCAACAGAGTGAGACTCTGTCTCAAAAAGAAAAAAAAATTGAAAGTCTGATACATAGAAGAAGAACAGGCTGATTTTGTTGCTTCAGAGAGCAGGACTGGAGCCAATGGGTAGAGGATACAGGCAATCAGAATTCAAGTCGGTGTCAGGAAGACCTGCTGTCTAACACGTTCACCAGGAGGTGGCGACTGTGTTCCACAGGGAAGGGCCCTATCAGGGAGGGGTTCCTATACCACTGGGCCTCTAGGATCTCAGGCTAAACTGGAAGTAGACATATGTCTTGCAAATACTTGTTGAAATGCCTGACTATGTAAGTGTTAATGTTTTGCTTCTTTAGGGATAAAATGAGTTATTCATCCCCTTAGACCATGGCAAAGCCTTCCAAGGACTCCCAGGCTAGGCACTATCTGAACTGTAGGTCCAGTCACAGAGCAGGTCCTTTGTCATCTCTCCCCTTCCAGTCACCCTACACTGACAGGGTTTTCACTGGCCACTTCACACATTGTTAACAATGTGTTTTCAATTGTTCTCATTGGCATTCACTCCACACCCTCTTGCTGGGAGGCTGATATTATTCTCTTTTTTCTTTCTTTTTTTTTTTTTTTTTTTACAACTTGATGTTTTCAGCAAAGATATTATTCTCTACACCTTAAATGCAAGCAGAGGCACAGACAGCTGAGGTCATTTTCATGAGGTCACAGAGGATCAGATGAAGGCTCCAGAGCCAGCATGATGCCCAGTTCCCTGAGTCACCACCACTGTGCAGGGGGCCTGGGCTGGCAGTTTCAGGAAAACATGGCCGTGGCGTGGCCCTAGTTCTATCTTTCTGCCCATGCTTTTGAATGAGCAAAGCAATAATTGTATTTTAAAAAAAATTTAAAGAAATAAAGAAGCACAGAACCAGGAACACAGTCCATTGACAGGATGCTTATTTTGTAGTACATGCCCAGATTCTAATTACTCTTTCCTTGTTCCTTAAGATTCTGGAGTCATTTGGCTCACTAGGAAGGGTTTTAATATATCCACGTGAATGTGGTATTTTAGTGGAAAAGTTGATTTTGTTATTTCCTCCTATGTACTGCTTTAACCATGATGGAACTGAGGAAGGAATTCTGAACAGAAGAGTGCCTGTGTGAAGGCACACTTTCCGTTTGTAGCTATAAGTGCGCTTCCATCTGCCCATTCGTGAATTATTCAACCAACATGAAACAACACTGTTTGGGGGTGGGGTTTTTATAAATGGTGAAATTTAAATGAGTTTCTCTCAAGCCCACTCCTGTATCCTCAATTCCCTGAAATAACTAAAAAAAGAAACCACATCAGCACCTCCCCCACAGGCAAATGTGGCCAAACCCTGTTTATCACCAACAGCTCTGTGGAGTTTTTTAAATTTTTCTAAGAAAACAGAGGAGGTTGGTTTTCAAAGAAATGAGGCATTTTATGAAAACATCCATTCAACTCTTAAATGTATTATCCAACATTCATTTCTTATTCTGAAATAATTTTCCTTGGAGGAAGAAAAATAATAGATTCATCCCTCATAGATATTTAACTTTTTCTGACCATGCAAGTAACTCTAGAGAAATGCAGCTATAGAGGGGAGCAATGGAAAGGAAAAGTTAGGCCCTGGATCGCCCCCTTTCTATGCAAAGCATCGCAGTGAGAGCAATTGCAACTGCAGTACTAAACTTTGCCTCTCATCTCTAAGAGTATTGTTAAATGTTTTTGGTTTAAGTGTGCATATTACACAACCAAAAGTGAAAACCTTTCTGGAAGAATCCCAATTTCAATAATCAAAATGATATGTATCTTTGGAGTCAGACAAAATGCAATCTAATTTCTTTCATCAGCCTTTTCAAAGACTCATTGACAGAATTTCATAAATTGTGACATGTAACTGCCCATTAATTTATGCAGAAACACCTTATAAGATGAAGAAAATCAGAGGTAAATTACAAGCCATGGGGCTTTTTGTTGGTTTTCCTTGCCTCTTTTGCTTACTTTCTTTCTATTTATTTGTTTGCTACAGAAGAATCCGAAAGAATGAGAAGTATTTGTCCTTCCCCTACCGCTCCAACCTTGGTGGCAAGCAGGGATCTAAGGCTTGAAGATCTGTGATTTCCTTTACCTCCACTGCAGAACTGAAAGATTTTGAAAATATCTGCCTTATTTGGTGGTTGGAGGGGGGATTAGAGATTCATGGGGTTGGGAGCGGGGGTACAGAGTGGCCTGAACTGTTCTGACCAGGAAAGCAGATGGGAGCCTGAGGGAGGAACAGGGACCCTTCCCCACCTGGCAGGTGGGATTGGTGGGAGTACGGGGCATAGTACAGCTGCCTCACCAAAGTGAGGAGGTAGCAAGACCCCTGGGAAGGGAATACCTGCCTGGTGCACCTAGACAGGGAGAACTCTGGGAAGGGGCCTTGATACTTGGCAAAGACCTCAATGCCCATTGTTGGTAAGACCAGCAGAACATCTGGCTTCTATGTGCTACCACTACAATCAGCAGTGATCATGAACACCACACACCAGAGGGCCCTTCATATAAGATCTGGCCTGAATGAGATTCCCTGGACCTTTGAATAACCTGGTCGAAGTGGGGGCAAGGGGATCTTGTAATGAGTGAGATTGAATTTCCCACCATTACAGCAAGATGGATTGGAAAATGTTATCTTTCACTTAAAGGGTGAAAAAATGACATATTTTTTACCCTAAAGTAAAATATTTATCTGGGGTGTGTGTGTATGTATGTGTGTGGGTGTGGGTGTGTGTATACTTCCATATTATCAGGAGATTGCAAACCAAAAGTCCAATTTGAGTAATAATTTAATAGTTTGGAACTATGGACACTATGAAGAACTATGTTTTTCCATAAAAACAAAGAAAAAATTTTACTCCTGGAAAGTAGGTAATCAGACTGGATTTCAAAAATTTAATTAATTTGTTACATATTTACAATGAAAAATATTATTACAATACTGGTAATTCGATAAAAGAGGGAAGGGTTAGGGGAAAATTTTTGTCTTTATCATGAATGCTGGCAGTTGAGGAGAAACAAATTGTTAGGAGCTGGGTTTTATTCTGTCTAATTTGCTCAAGAAAGTAGTGAACAACTTTTGGGTTGGACGATTCGCACCACTAGTTAGCAGATGGTGACATTGACCCAACACTGCTTGGTGGCTCCTTAAGGAAGGTCATGGAAAAGTGGTCCATGGGTCATACGGTGGAGCACCACTCTCAGGCCAAGAGGCAACCACCATCCATGTCCTGCAGTGGGCAGGTTTGACATGTGCTCCTGGGAACTTTGACCCTTTTTTAGTCACATGGGCTGGGATGCCACATACTGTGTGACCATCTGAGTTTGCACTGTGTAGGGAACTTTCACTTTTTTAAGCTTCCAGGATGAGCTTTATGCAAAAACAGAGTGGGCAGCCACCCTCCTGTGTGCTTGAAGAAACATTCATTAGATGAGGCCCCTGCCAAAAAGTAGCCACCCCCACCAATCCTACAGAGTAGAAGAAATACAGGTATTAATGTCTTTGGATCAAGGCTCCTAGTCAATGTGTATATTTTCTGGGGAGGTAATCCTCTCTCCTAAAATTTCAATTAGTATTTCCCTTTCATTGAGAGTGAAAATAAGAAAACATGCATATGTCAGAAGACCAAATGTCAACGGTGAATATGTTATAGGGAGACTTTTCTTCCCAGAGTTAAAAAATAGCATAAAACAACCAATTACATTTCATGCAGACATCTTTTCCCATCTAAAGAGTATTGAAAATGTTGAGAAGAATCCATAATGGTACTAACAACTGAAAAACACCTTCCTCAATGAGAGACACAGACAGTCTTTTACTGGAGATTACCAATGGCTCCTTCTGTCCTCTGCCCCTGGGAACGGGGGATCCCACACCTGCAGGACAGAGCTAGTGCCTGCAGGTGCGGGGGGCTGGGTGTGTGCCAATAGAGAAGAAGGAAGATAAAGAAGATGGAGAAAACTCATACAATTACTCTAGACTTAGCCCAGTGCCTGATTATTCTCACAACAAGATTCCTGTCTTCTTAACTCATCTTAAATCTTAAATCATGTTTCAATAAATAAGGCAACTTTTTATAAATTAACATAATCACTAGCCAATTTGAGCTTATAATGTTAAACCCTTATCTTGAACTATTACTCGTGCATTTTAGTCACTTCAAATTTGGAGCAATTCTTCTTCTAAGGGCTTCTTTGCAGCTTTGAACAAATGATTATTAGCCTTTCATTGCATTATTGTATAAGTCTCACCAAAGTACTGAGACCGAAACCCAGACAGAGACCAGGGGAGGGCAGTGGCAGAGTGACACTGAATTCTGTGTGCTAAAGGAAGTGAGACAGTGTAGTTTAGGGCTTCCATTAGTTTGCAAGGGATGTCATAACAAAGTGCCACAAATGGGGTGGCTTCAAAAAACAGACATTTATTGTCTCACAGTTCTGAGGGCTAGAAGTCTGAAATCAAGGTGTCAGCGGGACCATGCTTGCTCTGAAGCCTACAGGCAAGGATCCTTCCTTGCCTCTTCCTAGCTTCCGGTGGTTTCGGCAGTCTTCAGTTTATAGAGACATCATTCTAATTCTCCATCTCCATGTGGCTGTCTTCCCTCTGTGCCTGTCTGTCTCTGTGCCCCCACGTCCCCTTTTTATATGGATACTAGTCATATTGGATTAGCGCCTACCCTAATGACCTCATTTTAACTCCATTACTTCTGTAAAGACCCTATTTCCACATAAGATTGTATTCTGATACTGTGGGTTAGGACTTCAATATGTCTTTTTGAGAGAACATGATTCAACCCATAACAGGGATGTCAATGAGTACCAAACAATGATCTGAACTGTAAAAAATATATCAAGGGGCAGCCATACTACTTCTAGGGACACTAAAAAGAAAAGAAAAGCTAAAAATTTCTGAATGATTATGGGATGGAAAGGTTAGAAACATGAACTACTGTCCTGGAGAGTTGCCCATAGAGTATTGCTATGGTTTGAATGTTTGCGTCTCCTTCAAAATTTGTGTTACAACATAATCCCCAGCACAACAGTTTTAAGAGGTGGGGCCTTTAGGAGGTGATTAGGCCATGAGGGCCCCTCAAAAGATATGTCCATGTTTTAAACCCCAGAACCTAGGCATGTTATCTTCTTTTGAAGAAGAGTCTTTGCAGATGTAATCAATTTTAAGATTTTGAGATGAGGTGATCATCCTGCATTGTCCAGGTGGCCCTAGATCCAATGACAGGTGTCCTTATAGGATGGAGACACAGACACCAAAGAGAAAATGAGGTGAAGACACAGGCAGAGATGACAGTCACGGAATGCCAACAGCCACCAGAAACTGCAGAGGCAAAGAACAGATAGTCCCCTATAGCCCCAGAGCAATGGTAGCCTCCCAAACTATGAGAAAATAAATTTCTGTCTTTAAGCCACCCAGTTTATGGTATATTTTGTAACAGGCCTAGGAAATTAATACATGGTCATTTCTTTGTGTAGTCTGGAAGAAAGTAGAGGCTCACTGTTTACAATGTCAATTCTGATGGTCCAGGTTTGGGTTCTAACACTTTCCCACCATTCAGCTCGCACGTCACGTCATCAGACATCTGTGCCTATGACATGCACCACCTGACACAAACACACCCAAGTGCAAAGCAAACAGTATGATATTCATTAATTCAAAAATTAACACATCAGGAAAGAGCTAGGTGCATTGAAATATAGCAGGGTAAAGTAGGGAGCTGTGAGCCATTTAAGGAGGATGGTCAGGAGAGCTCTTTGAGGAAGTGATATTAGAACAAAGACCTAAAGGAAACAGGCCATGCAGGGCGTGGGGGTCAGTGGGCCAGTCAAGCAGCTTGTGCCCAGCTGTCCCATGGGGAGGGGCTTACCAGGAGCTGTTGTTCAGAGCAGACATCTAGATGGACCATCTCGAGGGACCACCTTGAGCAACGGGGAGGCGGTGGAGAACTGGAAATTGTGCCAAGCGTGGCTGAGCCTGCTTCTGGTAGGAGAAAGTTAGACCTATATTCAAAATGGACGCTGAGGCACAGTATAAGAATTCACTACAATTCACCTCTTGAGGCCCTGGAGTCCCTTTTCAAATGCAAGGCAGCTGTCGTTGAGTGGTAGAGAAATTGACTGTCAGAGACTGCGGCGGAAACCCGGAGGGGGAATAGTAGGAAAAGACACACGGAGTGGGTGGTCCTGCCCCCAGGGAGCCAATATGAGGCAACGGCAAGAAATCATCTCCGTTAATTCGAATAACTTGTACCAGATTTCCCTTTAGGTATGAAATGAAAGTATAGGGATGTGCATTTAAACAGAGAGCGAGGAATGGGCGGAGCAGACAGAGAGTTCAGGAAGAAAAGCAAAGAAGTCCTGTGTCCGTTTTGTGTCTTAGGAGAGGCGGTCCATGGCATCACTGGGTGGAGGTTTTGGTGTCTGGGGTGAAGTAGGCTCCAACAGAGGGAGCAAAGTTATCTCCAGCAGAGAGGTTTCCAGCCACAGAGATGTGCGACTGGGGTATCCTTTTCCAGTGGGACACTCTCGAGTTGACGTGGGCCTTTGGGTTGTAAACCATACAAGAGAGCCAGCAGTCAACACAGTGGCAGGTACCTGCACCCGACAGGGTTTTCTCTTGGGCAGAAGTTCATCCAGGTCCCATATCAGATGAGCCGCAGCCTGGCCTGTGGGTTAATCTATGGTTTATAATTCCAAGAGAGTAGGTGCCCTCGATCAGGCCTCCAGTCCTTATGGGACAGGGGAAATATTAAAAATTTATAAAAAATAAGTTAAAGCCTGAGGCGAGACAGAGAACATTAGGGGTTTATTTGTTGGACTGGAATTTGAAAAGGAATTATTTGAAGATATCCTTGTGTCTCTCAGTTAAAGTGCCTATTTGGGGCCACTCAGGGACATAAATATCCTATCAAATGCCTCCTTCAAGAACCCAGCATTGTGGATTTTAAGAAGTGAAATGTGTGTCTTGGTTACTACAAGTAATGTCTGTAACTCTGAAGGGAATAAGGTGTGTTTTGGCAAAGCCTTGTGTTGTGGCCTTAGTATTAATAGATGTGGAAACATGTAGTTCTGCTTAATGTTTTGGGTATCTATGAAGCAAGAGATTTTCAGAGTTGTTTTTTTGTTTTGTTTTGTTTTGTTTTGGGGTTTTTCTTGGAGGGGGTGTTTTTGTTTTTTACCTTGAAAGGGACAATTTTTAGGTAATGGTCCAAAAGTTGATAATAAATGTGAACATGGGACCATTTGCTGACCAGGGCATCCAGTGTTAAGATAACTGCCTGAAGTTTGATTGTGTTGCTTCTTGGGCCCCATCTTTTATTAGGGACATCCTAGCTAAGGGATGAAAAGTAGCAACATCCCACTAAGCTCCATCATGTATGATGGGTAGCAGTGCCTTCCATGGTTTATGAACTCCCATTGCTGTTCGATCAGTTAATCCCAAGGGGCTTTCCAAATAGTCAAGGGTCTGTGGGAGAAATAACCTTCTCCAGCACCCAGGCATCTGGCAAGGGACTGAGGACAGGGGAAGCCACCCCCTCCTGCAGGTAGAATATACCAGAGGGCCCAGGTTTGTCTCTGTCCCATCTTAAGGAGGCCTTGGTAGATGTGCCAAGCTTGGGGGTGCTGTTGCCATGACCCAAAACATAATGTCAGTTGGGTATGGGGGTCACAGGCATAGGGTCTATGAGAGCCTGTATTTCCAAGAAAGCCCGGTAGGTAGCCACACATTTGTTATTTAAATGGTGCATAGCACAAGGCTGAAAGGGGCAATTTTTTGCATCAGAAGCCATGGGACACCACATGGCTGTCATAAGTGGTCCAGAGACTCCAGGAGGCATGAAAAGATGCTGCTAAAGTCTCTATAGTGAAGGAAGGTCTGAGGGCACTCACAAGAGTGCCCACTGATTTAAATTTGTAACTAAAATTTATAAATGAGGAATATGTTGGCACCAGTACCCAAAAAGTACTAAAAGATAATGGATTTATATGTTCTTAAAAAATATGTCAACTGATTCTCCTTGGAGGAGGATGCCATCAACATACTGTAATGTCATACCTGTGTTTCTGGAGAGGGGCATATCATCAAGATCTTGTCTGCAAAGATTGTGTACGAAAAAGCTGTTGAGGTGTCCCATGAGTAACCTGGAGAAAATATTTTATCTCATGTCCCTTCAGACCTGAAGGCAAACTGCAGCTGAGAGGCTACTGAAACAGGCACTGAGCAGAACATGTGGGCCAAATCTGTAAGAGCAAAATATTTACCAGATTGATTGAATAGAATCAGTAAGTTTAGTAATATAGGGTATTGGGGCTGTGATGGATGGGCCCATAGCATTGAGGGTGCAGTAATTTATCATAAGACACCCTTTATTTTTCCCAGATTGGAGAACAGAAAAACACGGGCTATCAAAAGTAGAAACAGTGGGGATAATCAGCCCCTTATTAATTAGGTTTTATATATATGATTTTTAATCATTGAAGACCCTGTTTTAACTTACATTGGGTCATATTAACTATCCTAAGGGGGTTCATAGGATTCCATTGGATTAAGCCAATTTTTAAATGTCAGAAACTTACTTGAATTGTAATTTATTACTCATTGTGTCAGAGCACCTATGCCCAATAAAGAGTATATTTCAGCAATGAGTACTATGACTATGGGAAATTTAGGCAAGCCTATATTTAAAGTGAGACATTCTCATTTTTCTCTATTTTATATCTAGTTATCTTCTCAAGATTATAGGGGCAGGGTGTTTAAATTTAGTGGGATCTCCAGGTATAACTATAATTTGAACCCCAGTATTGATTAAGCCCATGAAGTTTTGTCAGTTGGTACATTGCAGTGATTGTTAAAAATAGAATCTATGTTGTGCAGACACAAAGCCAATTAGTACCCTTTTTTCTCTTTTTGTTATATAAATTCTTTAGTGTATAAATTTCAGATTTCAAATTATGGGAATCAAATTATGGGAATTTATTTTAATTTAGTTATATATCATATATACATATTTACATTTTATGTACTTATTACATATTTATATTAAAATAATATATATAAGCATTTATGAATCAGTGAGTAATCTAAGACTAGCATTAGGTTTGTTAGAACTGGCATTTGCTCAGTAATTAAAGTTCCTCTTTTTTTTTTACTGAACTTGTAGCTGCCTAAAGCTGCAGTCTTTTTTCCTTTTTTTTTTTTCTGTTTTTTTTGTTTATTTTGTTTGGTTGGGGGGTTTTTTTTGTTTTTTTTTTTTAATGTTTGCCTGTTTTTTTCTTTTCTGCTTTTAGCAGCCTGAAGCCCCAGTTTTAGTTTGTGTCTCTGGAAGGAGGAAGGAAGGGTGGTACCTCTCAGCAGTAGCCTCTCTCTGGCATCCTCCCCCGAGATAATCAGTCTCCCCACAGCACTGCCCACTTTTTAAGTAAAAGCTTTAGAATGGCTCTTTTTAGACAGCTAAAAAAAATTTTTCCCCCTCTCTCTTTGGATGTTTACTTGACAAGCTCCTGGTTGTTGGAGGGGCCCCTGCTGGGAGTGAGGTTCCTATTAGCCAGTTTGTAGATAGATAGCTGCCTCCCTCTCGGAGATGTCCCCATTGACCTCATTAGGGTCCGGGGACAAACAGGACAGAGCAAAGGAAGGCAGCAGCATAGAGACTGCAGACCACAGTGGCACCGTTGCCAAAGTGCGTCATTATTTCCTGGTGAAGGGGAGCATCCCTGTGTCAAGCAGGGAAGTCTAGTGACCTCCCTAGACTCTGCCTCCCCAGCTCAGCGGTAGCCAGAGTGTGAGGCTCCCTCCTGCTCTGGCACTGGCCCAGCGTCCACCTGATGGCCCCCCACGGGGTTGGGGAGCAGAGGGTACCCCCTTGTGCCACTCAGAAACAAGCCCTTCTGCCACCGGGCTGGGCCTCTAGCATATAGTCAATTTCACTCTGCCCAGTAGTTCCTGTTCCGAGCAGCAGCAGCAGCTGCAGGTGTTGATCGTGCTTGCCTCTCTTGCTAAGGCTGGCAATTGGTGGTCCCTGAAAGCCCCCGGACGTTGTAGGACCCACCCAACGTTGGGAGGGCAGTTTGGGAGCGCTCAACGCAGCGCGCACAGCGCAGATGCGCATTGGCCCACGGGGAGCCTTGCCAAACGGGGCCAGCCGCGTGGGAGGGACAATTAGGACGCCAAGGGCAGTCGGGAGGCATTTCCTTGTGCCCCTCATGGTCGCGACTGCACACCTTGCTCACTGCGCCAACTGTTTCGATCTCCACTGTGATGGTTTCTTTCTAATTTGGTCCTGAGATCTGTCCATTGAGAGCAGAGCGACCACAAGCCAAGAAAGCCAGTCTCTAGGAGAGCCCTGGGTGGGCAGGGGGGGAGTTAGAGTCAGGTGTTAGTCAGATGAGACACAATGAGGAGGTGAAACCAAAACACATGAAACAGAAGAAATTTACTACTTCAGATCCCAGGGAGGCTGGGGGTACCCAGGAGTGGCTGCTGCGAAGCCCGGAGGCGGCAGGGAGCTCCCCCAGCCATGGGAGTGAGACAGAGGACGTGTGGGACCGACTGTGCCTTTATCTGTGGGCACTGTCCCTTAGGCTTTCCCCAGCGGGGCTGTGGATTGACTAGAGACATGAAGGCAGAAACTTATTTACATGACCCTGGTTTTATGTTGCAATGGGTTTTGGGTCACTGGGATGAGGAAGAAGTGGTCTGTATCACAAACCACCACACACGGGTGAGAAGGTTTTGACTCTGCCAAAGGTGATAGGTAAGACTGGGTTTCAAACAACTTATGTCAGGCCTAAAACTGCATGCGGAGGCAACAACCATTGTAAACAAATTTAGGACAACTGCTCTGCCCTACAGAATAATGAGGTCATCCTAGTCTCCCAGAAAAACCTTTGCCTTACAATTTCCACAGCTTCAGGCAAGTGCTAGATGTCAGTGGTTGTCTTCAATGCTTAGTGACAGCTGGCTCCAAAGAGCAGAGGTGGGCACGGTTTCAATTTCTGCTCCTTATGCTACTGGCATTTGGGGAGGTAATGGGCAGGCTCTTCTCATGAATGGAGATAGATTTCACCCTTGGCACTGGCTGCTTTTTTCCAAAAGCATTTGGAATCAAATAACCTTTGTCATCATAAAGATTGTACTTCTGAGGGCCATCCCATTGCATTAGAAATTCATGTTCCTTCTAATAACATGAGTTTGACCATATTTTTTAGGAAAAAATAGTTAACTCAAGACTTATGATATTAAAGAAGCAGACATCTTTTCCCTCCCTGTGTTTTACTACAAAGCTTCTTCCCATCGTAGGCCATCCACCCTCAAACTGACCTTCCAGACGACTGAAGGTGCAAGAGGAAGCCTGGCAGAAATAAAGTGAGCAAAACCACCTCCAGGACTGAAAGGCTCCTGGAAATTAATAAATAGTTGTTTTAAGCCACTAAGTTTTGAGCTTATTAACTTAAATATTTAATAGGAAAAGGATCTGTTTGATTCATTTTTGCTTTCTTTGGTGCAGTGGACATGTACTAATGACAATGAAATTCATTTTTTATGTAAAAAACATATGCCCCCCCCATCTCCACAGTTTCACTTTCCACAGTTTGTTACCCACAGTCAACTGTGGTCCAAAAATATTTAATGGAAAATTCCAGAAGTAATCAATTCATAAGTTTTAAATTACCTGCTGTTCTGAGTAGCATGATGAGATCTTGCACCATCCTGCTTTGTCAGCTTGGAACATGAATCATCCCTTTTTCCAGGGTATCCACATGTTAGATGCTACCCGCCAATCGTCACTTAGTAGCCATCTTGGTTATCAGATCAAAAAACATAGTACTCTTTGTATAGGGTTTGGTAGTATCCACTGTTCCAGGCATCCACTGAGGGTCTTGGAACATAGCCCCTGAGGTTAAGGGGGACTACTGTATTTATATGTTGCTACCAGCCACACGTGAAACACATAGGTAAATGAGACATAGTTTCCACAATGAAAGATATAATGTGCATTTGCTTTTGAGACTAATTTTGTTAGATAAATAAATTTGTAGTTTGTATAACATGCAACACCTTTTAAGAGTTTTAAGTATAGGTAAGTAATTAGTGAGCAAAAAGTTTGTTAGACATGGGCAGAAATCATGGAATGTATTAAGTAGTCAGCAAGTAGAATGTATGTTTAACAGACTGAGACCGATGGAAGGATCAAGAGATACCTAATATTGATGAGGCACCTGGGTACTCAATATATATGAGACTAAAAATGCCGAAGGCACTAAATATTCAGAATACACCACACATGAGCACTTAACATTCGTGAAGTCTTAATCTAGCCACTCATAGGTGACTTTCATTCTGGCTCCATGTGTCCTCTGCCCAAGAAACGTAAATAAAACTCATGGCTAGTCAGCAGGCTGATTGGCTACAGCTGTTCCAGGAGTACCTGTCTTTGTATCTCTTCAATAGAACAAATGTGTGTGTTTGGCCCTAGACACCTTCTGCCTATGGGCCCCCTTGCTAGATCCTCAACTCTAATTCTCATAATCACCATCAGCTGTGAAGGATAATTCAGTGCACCCATGTACACACATACACAGAGAGTGCACGAGGGAGGCAGCATATGAACACTGCACACCCTAGGATTCAGATAGTGTGTTCCTTTCACCCCACTTGCACTCAATCCTAAGTGTGTTCATTCACCCCATCTCTTTTCCATTGATTTTCCCTGTGAGCTTTAAAATGATTTCATAAGCCATGTGATTCAAGCACTTGATCTGTGAGGCTTTCTGTTCTGTGACCTCTGGGGTAGCTTGTCTGTAGTAGACTTGGAGGCTGCCATTGCAGCAGGTGATTTCCCACATGACACGTGAAAAGATGGAAGAACAATGCTGCTCCACTGAACAGTCGGCTGAATAGTTCCCAGGACTTCCATTATCTCAAGGCTATTTGCCTGCATTTCATTCTCTGCTTCTCTCCAGTTCCCCCACCTCCTCTCTTCCTCTTTGTTCCACCCAAAGCCATTTGTTCCTCTGACCGTAGAGAGAGCTGCAAGCAGGAATGTCGCTGGCTGGAGTCGTCAGCCTACTAGAATGCCTCCAAGAGCCTGATTTCTTCCAGTAGGGGTCTGAAGAAGCCTGATTAATAAGTGAAACTTCCCTTTCACCTACTGATTGGAGGGTTATTTAGCAGCTGGAAGCCAGAATAAAAATGGTGAGTAAGGCTTTGAATCCATTTTCCCAAAGGCTAACAGCCTAAAATGAATGGATGATAGAATTCAGGACAAAGTGAGAGAAAGAGAGCTACTTCTGAAATAGCTTAGTTTCAGTGTTTTTCACAAGTTTAGTGCTGTTGGTTCTAGAGGCATAGTGTGGAAAAAGATTGCAACCTTCTACTAGTTTCCATTATTAGTGTCAGAGAAGGTAACCCAGACCCCTTCTGACGTGACAACTTAAACCATTCTGAAAGGTCTCAGTGGAAAAACTCATCTTCCATCATAACCACTTAGTCAAATAATGTCTACAAATAGGAAAGCTTGTGTTAGCACATTTAGTCAACATTCAGTAAATATTTAGCAAGTGCTTACACTGTCAGAAATCAATGAATTAGGTAGGCTTTTGTTGCCTTTCTAGTTGTGCAAAAAATTACTTGAGGGGTGAGAATTATGTGTCTCATTTGGGTTGAAGGTGCAAGACAACAGATGACTCACTGCAAAGTTGATGAGTGTCCCCTGCACACTAAGTGTCACCCAAGGGCTGGTATTCAACTAGTACCAGATGAACCCAAAGGGTAGAGGTGGGCTGGCCAGCTGCTCTGATGCTGGAGAAAAGAGTGGGCACTGCATTGGCAGGTTACATGAGCCAGTCATAGAAATGGTTACATGAGTGTGTCCTTGGATATCAGCTGTGACAGAAAACCTGTCCAAGGCACAATAAAGGAACCCTAACAGGGGGATGGACCTCCGTAGGTCCGGAGGCTAATAAAGCAGCCAGAGGAGATATAATGTTCCAAAACAGGGACTGCAGCTGAGACATCTCCAGTGATGGGTGATCATCAAAATTCCACAGATGGTCCTAGGAGAGAGAGACAGCTTCAAATACTGCCCCAAAGCCAGGGAAAGCCCTTTCCCCCTCCTCTTTCTCCCTGTCCTCCATACAGCTCTGATCCTGGGGAGTAAGAAATGGAGGCATCAAGAAGTGGGGTACGTAGAAGGCCTGCCAGGAAAAAGAGGGACAAGCCAATCTTGCTCCTTCCCCAGTCACTGTTCACAGCCAGCTGGGCGGCCCTGAGCTGGGGAAAGACAGCCACTGAGCCCTGAATGAAATTCAAGGATTGCATGTTTTAATTGCTGACTTGAGATTGTTTTTATTACCAGAATGTGACCAAAGAAGTTTTGGGACTTTAAATTTCTGTAAGCCGGGAAGATGCAAAGCCATAAAATTTAAAAGGATAGTGAGAGAGAAATAGTACAGTTAGTTCTGATTAAACTCACAGATTTTACTTGTTCAATTTATGGTTATATCAGTGGTCAACTTTAACAACCTCTTTTAATTTTCTGATTGTGTCCCTGCCCAGCAGAGAAAATGTGCGCTTAAACGTTAATAATCCATATGATTTGGGTTCATTTTCAGTTATTAGCAGGGGTCTACTTGATTTCAATATTGTCAGAGTATGGCCATTTTGGGGAGAGGACAAGTTTTCACCTAAGTCAGAAAATTTGAATGTTTGTGGGGTACACACATTTTTTTCAATGTATAATATGTTAATTGTGTGTGAATACACAGAAAAAATCTTCCTAATTCATTCTTGGGCAGCCTGTTTATTTTTCTTTCCTACTGAATCACCTTGAGAAACCATTCAACTTTTCATACAAAGAATTTTTTTTGCACTCAAACTTATCATTAGTTTGTATAATATTTACTAATATATCCTATTAAAGAAACGAATACAGTAGGCTTAGTTTCAGATTATTAGCAAACACAACTGACTCTTGTAATCATATGCCCTAACAAATGGAGAAATATGTTAGACTACTATGTGAGTGTTTAACATTCCACGGACATCTGTTGGAAGTTTTAACAAAAGAAATGGTGAATGTTAGTTAATCTACAAGTCAATTCACAGGAAGTCATTTAGAAACCTAAGATTTTTCTCTTGAAAAAAATGTTAATTTACTTCTCTTGGCGTTTGCCCCACCTGTAAGAGTTTAGCTTCCTAAAACATCCCAGTCATCCAAGACTTCAATTCCAAGTACCTTTGTGGGGGTATTCCATGTGTTGTAATTAACAAGTCTCATCAGTTAATACACATGCATAACAAAACACAAATCGTATATATGTAGCTTGATGGATTATTATAAGGTGAACACACTCATGTTACCAGATGAAAAGAAGAGAATACCACTGGAATTAAGACCCCTGTACTGCACATTACTATACCTTCCCTGTTTCCCAGAGATAGACGCTATCTTCTTCAGCTTGTCTGATATATTGTTAAACCTATATATTGAGTTCTTAATTTCAATTATGGAAATTTTTAAAGAATTCCCTGTTGATTTTTTAATTTAGAGTTCTAGTCTTCTAACGAAATTCTCCATAATATGTAATTGGTTGAACTTATTAATCACAGCTATTTTAAATTCTGGGTCCAAGAACTCCAAAATTTAGCTCTTCTACAGGTCAGTTTGTATTTTCTGTTTTTTCTTTTGGTATTTTGTCATTTTAACTTCTTTCCTATTATGTCCTGATAATTTTTTTATTGAATGTTAGATATTGGGTGTGAAAATTCTAAATAAAAATTTAAGGTTCTCAGTGGTGCTTTTCCTTGCAGCAAACAATTGGGATAGAGATAGATCAAATCAGTTTAATGATGGATTGAGCCATTTCAATGCTGAGCTGCAGTCATTGTAAGGGCTTGTCCATTTCCAACTTCTCCTGCTCCCAGTATATAGCACTTTTTAAGTCCCAACTGAACAGTAAGGTCTATCCTTCTTGATAGATTCTGAATACATTTTTTCCCCTGTAGTATCTTAAGACCAGCAGAAATTCCCCTCAACTTTTTAGCTTCTCCATGTTGCTAGTGAATTGGCAAATGCCTTCGAGGTAAAGCTAACTGAATGTGGGCTCACGTTATTTATTGTGCTTTTCTTCCCTCTGGGATTTTGGACCCCTAAGCCATAGCTCCCTTGGTAGTTCTCTGATGCTTTCAAATAGGTATTTTGTAATATTGTATACAGTGTTTCTAGTTGTTCTTGGTAAGAAATGTTGGTCAGCAAAAAGCTGACAAAAGTATTTTTAAAAAACTGCTGTTTGTGATATCTCATGATTTGTTTCAAAATACAAATTTTACAGTGTTTAAAAAGTTTTTCTACAGTAAATTGTACTTATTGAATCCTAAGCAATCATTTCATGGTTCTGTCCTCATTGAAGTTAAAAAAAATTCTTATTACTGATAGCAGAAATACTTCAGGAATTTCTATTTTTTATGGTAGAGTTAGTTTCTAAATGGCTGGCTTCAGAGCATTGGCTGCAAGATGGTTAGGTTTAGGGACCTGGTCAATCTCCCAACAAGCAGGTGGAACCTAGTCATTTCTTACTCTACCCCATTCTTGATTAGTAGATTACTAATATACTCTCTGGTATGAGCCTTCAGGTACTTTTTATGAGTTATCCTAGAACATTTAAACCAAGTATAAAAATGGCCTTGAATTTATCAAGTTCAAAACAAAAACTAGTGCCTCACTTGAAACTAACAAAGTGCCAAGAAATGTCTCACTGATAATTTTCCTGGGCTTTGGTTTTTTCTTTTTCTGTGCCTTTTATCTCTGTCAACCAACTTTCTTTTAATTATTTGTTCCCACCAAAGTGACAGAATTGGGTCATTCCAAATTCTATGTGGCAGATAAAACTTCTCTTGTGCAAGACAGAGAAGGAAAAGCCTTTGAATCCCAGGTGCTTTCAATAGAACAAAATTAAGATTCAAGGCTGCACTTGGCTAGATAGTGTGCCTCTTTCAGTGAGCAGAAAAATTAGTGTCTATTTATAGCTCTCGTTGAAAAGAGTAGTGTCCATTTTGACCAAGAAAAAACCAAAACTGTACTCTTTCCAACTTGACATATTTTCCTTTTAGGAACAGTACTCTTTCCTAAATTAATATTGATTGCCACTTAAGACACATGTGTAAACTCAAATGTCAAATGATATGACAAAATTAATGTAGCTTTAAAGTGTAATTCTAACCACTTTTATTTAATTCAGCAAACTTTTATTGAAGTCTTATAATGATCAAGTCACCTTTGAAAAAAATTTTGAAGGATGCAAAACTGAATTAAAACAATTCTCCATCTCAAAGAACTTACAATATAATAATATGAGGCTTAAAGTAATTGAAATAAAATGTAGAAACAAAGGGTGACAATGCAGAGTGGAAAGATTAGTTTTGTTTGGTAACATAAATGAAGGACGTAGGAAGTAGAATTTGAGCTGGATCTCAAAGGGTAGGTAAGTTTCACCAAACTTATCTTAAAGTCATTTTTCCATGAAGCAGTTCCAGATGCTTCCCTGAGATGCAGCTGACCCTATGCCTTATCTTTCCTGCCCACATCTTCCACCTGTAACTTATTCGTTTGCAGATAGGTCTCATCTAACCAAGCCGTAAGCCCCTTACAGATCTCCAGAGCTCCACATGGGGCTTGCACTATTCCAGCCCAGAGAAAACATTTGTAAGCATTTTTAAATTAACTAATTAGCTAAGTAATTTAACTCATGGAGGGATTAAAAACAAAGGAGAGTAAGGATTCCAGTTTCATAGTTATTACAGGTTGGGATCCCCAGGAGGCAAATTCTGATTGCACATTAGAATCACCAGGTGAGATTTTTTTAAAAAACATTTTATTATGGAAATTTTCAAACATTTACAAAAGTACACTGAACAGTGTAATGAACCCGATGTACCGACCACCCCACTTCAGCAATTATTAAGGCTTGACTAACCTTGTTTCATCTCCACCTCCACACAAATCCCGCCCCCTCCTCCATACTGTGTTAGTATTTTGAAGTAAACTAGGGAGCTTTTTAAAAATACTGGTTTGGCGGCAGTGGTTTAATCTGCCCAGGTGATTCTAATGTGTACCCCGGATTGGGAATTTGGTGTAGGATAACATAAACACGTGTAGCTAAAGCATCAGAGTTACACAATTTCAGAGTGAACACAAGGATTGGTGAATTTCTCTGTCTGGCCAGAGCCTATTTTATGTCTAAGATAATAAGAGAAGTGACAGGAAAAAGGGCCTGGTTTGGGGGGGGGGAGGGTGGAGCTGAGATCAGTCTTACTGGTAGTATAGAGTTTGGATTTTACGCTGAAGTTTATTTTTATCATCATTATCATCATTTTGGACTGAGCCATGGCCTCTATGGCTAATTTCCAAATGGGAAAATTGGATAATAAGCAATTAAATGTCTAATTATGCAGGCATATTAAATTCACATTGAAAGTCAAACAATTAAACCAAGATTCTTCATTTCTAGAAAACCTCTGTGATTTTTCATGTTTTTCACAATGATTTCTAATAAAGGAATTAATTCACCCAAGGTAAGTAAAAGGGCATAAGTTAAGTGGCTACAAATGTATAAGTGCCATGGGCTAAAGGGTAACGATGTCAGTAGTGGCTCAAGATTGAGCTACTAACCAAAAGGACAATAATAACTACTAATATAAACACAGTCCCTCATTCTGAAAAAAAAAAAATTCCATTTCTTTGCAATTCTTAGTTCACCACTTCTACTTATCAAATTGTATTTAATGGTGAAATTTTGTTTTCTCCATTCACAGTTCTCTGACAAAGTCTTTATTATATTCTTTGTACTTTATTACTTATTTTAATATGGGCTGTCATATATTGATTCAGTATTTGTTTGAAAAATGCAATTGGCGAATTCACCACAAATTGGCGAATTAGAGTCAGTTATAGACTGGTGATCTTAAAATTTCAATCTTTTAAAAATTTGAGCCATAATAGATATCAGACTTATGATGGTGATAGAATGAATAAATATACATTCCACTAAATCAACATATTTTTGAGATCCTCTTAATTTCAAAATAAGTAAAAGAGAATGGTTCCTTTATATTTGTATCTATATGTAACCTCCCTTCAAAAAATATTGCAAAACCAAAAAACCCTGCAAAAGTGCATTCTTCAAATCTAGTTTTGTTTTAGAATATAAATCAACAAATGTTTGTTGAACATGTATTATGTACAAATTTAAATTAAGTTTTCTGATTTCAATGTTTTTGAAAGCCATTACAATTTCTTACGAGTTTTGCATGACTGATTAGGTGTTTGAGCAATATTATGGCATTGGCATCTTGTCAAATTCAAGAAAAAGAATTTAATTTTCATATTGTTATTCATATTTGCAGACAGCAAGGAAATAAAGGCAGTGCAACATGATGAACAAAAAGATAGATTGCTTACACCCTGCAGCTGTGGCTTTAGCCTTACATAAAGCTTTTCTTCCTTTACTTTTAATCAGTAGGGTGTTCTCAGAAATGTAAAATGTCCTTTAAAATGGAATATTTTTTCAGCCTAAACGTCATTTCATAATCCATGCTCCAAGTGTTCAGAAACCTTTAGATGAAAGTAGTGTGATGACAGATATTTCATCGGGGTATGAAGCATTTTGGTGCAAATGGTTTTAGATCCAAGAAAACCATTTGGGGGTGGAGGGGAGGTGGAAGATGCAGAGCAGCAGATGCACTACCTTTAGCTCCTTTTTCAAAGCTCGAAGTAGATGAAGATATCAGTAAAAACATACACCTTTAGCATCAAACAGTAATTGGGGAAAAGAATGGCTTGAAATATGAATCAGCAATCTTTTTGTCACTGTGGAGTAGAATTCCGTATAAAAGAAGTCTGTCTTGGATCACATCTTACAGGCTTAGCCAATGAAGCATCAGAAGAAATAAGATCGTGTGGGTGCACAGGTGGATTCACTGGGAAGCTAATGAAGTATAAGCTCCAGCAGGGGTCCCCAACCTGTGGTGAGTTGTATAATTATTTCATTATATATTACAATGTAATAATAATAGAAATAAAGTGCACAAGAAATGTAATGCACTTGAATCATCCCAAAACCCTCTCCCCTCCCCACAATCCATGGAAAAATTGTTTTCCATGAAAACAGCCCCTGGTGCTAAAAAGGTTAGGGACTTCTGAGTTATGGTACCCCTCACCTCTGCTAGCCCTTTCCAAGGTCTTGAGAAGGTTCCAGCAATGTATTGAATTGGTCATATATTTTATGTTATTTATGTTATAAAATGTTATTTTGTAACATTTACAAAATTAGCTATTAACTGCAGTTGCTTAAGGCCACTGTTTCCACTCTGACATACTTTTATTGCTCCCACGTGATCACCAGAATTTCCAGGATCCAGCTAATGGGAAGTTGAGATGGGCTTACATTTGCTTAAGAATAAGTGAGATATGTGTATGTGCTTCTCAGTCATTTTCAGTAATAGTTACATTCTACTAGCTGTCCTGCAGTGAGAATGCCTCCCAGGAATACTCCTGCCCACTGTGCTGACTAATTGACAATGAGACATGATTCAGGCAGGAGATTGTAATCCCATTATGGGTGTAATCCCATTATGGGTGTAATCCCATTATAATCCCTATGACTCCCAGCCCCAGCAAGACTTTTCTATTTTTGCTACAAAAATGATATTACAAAATCATTATCTTAGGAAGAGGTTATCAAAGGAAATGCAGCCAAGAAAATGTAGGAAAATATATTTAGAAGTGTGTCAGGCAGTTAATGAAGATTTATATATTTTTCTTCATTTTGTTATATCTGTGCTGTTTGTTAAAATTAATGTTTTATGGTAGTTTCTTTTCTAAAAGAAAATGCTAAAGAAAAAAATCCTTTTTAAAAATTCACTTTTCCCCTTGTTTTTGAATTTGTAATTTTTCATTTATCTTTTTAAAGAGAGCTTCCCAAATTATATATGCTTTGGGCCCTGCAGACCTGAATTCAGCCTCCACAGGCAGCCTGGAGAGGACTGTGCAAGTTCCAGCATAGCATTCAGGTCACTGTGGGAGGCTATTGTTGCACTTTCAGTGATTTCTGATGGCCAACAGGATCTGAACTTCTGTGTCCTCCATCTAGTGACATGGGTGAGATTTCCCCAGTGAATGTGTTCTCCCAGGAACCAGTCCCTTGTGTTTGTGCTCTGCTCTATACCAGGAAACATCAGTCTCTTTCCCTAACTCCTTGCCCCACAGCTGAGATCAGAGCACAATCTCTACAGGAACTTACTGAAGGTTCTAGGACCTCCAGACGGATAAACCAGGCAGGTGAGTACAAAGGAGACCACGTGAGTTGCTCTTGAAGCTCACAAACTCAGATCCAGCCCATTCCCAGCCAGCTTCTTCCCCCTGCACCCCCCATCCTCTTACCACTGAACTTTAGGCCATGCCTGCAGATTTCATTTACAGAAATGCATCTCTTCATTCAACTTGTACTGATTGAGAGCCCTTCCATAATAATAATAAATATTTATGGAGTTGTACACTATATGTCATAAATTGTGCTTTAGTGTTTTACATGCTGTTATGAATATAATTCTCCTGGTCACAGTATGATGTTGGTATTGTTATTTCTCCATTTTATAAATGGATTCTGGGAGTTAGAAGTTTGCCCAAATTTTACACAGAAAGTATCCTGCAGGAATAGGATTTAAACCCATGCAGGCTCACCCTAGATTCTACATTCCTAACCACTGAACATGGGCCTGTCACTGTGCTAGGAGCAGGTCGGGTGGGCAACAGTGGTGACCAAAAGAGTCAGCATCTCTGTCCTCCTCTGGCTGACACATGCCTTAAAATAATGATTGACAACGATCTCCAGCCACAGCGGGGTGCTCACAACCTCATTCCCACCCTAAAACTTGCAACTCAGTCCTCCTTGATCTTTTTATGATTGGCCCTTTTTTACTATTTTCACCTCTGTTCAAATTTAAGTTCCTCAGACAGGCCACCCCAGATCATCCAATAACTTAAGCTCCTAAGTTATTCTTAGAAACACTTAACACTGTGTGGCATTTTTCTTGTTTCTTGTAAACAATCTAGTACTGTTTTCTTCACAGAGTTTATTCTCGTGTGTGTGTGTGTGTGTGTGTGTGTGTGTGTGTGTGTGTGTAAAGAAGCCAGGAAGAAGGCAGGAAGGAGGGTAAAAATAAAAAAATGCAAGAAGAAGGAAGAGAGAAAGGGGGAAGAAGAGAGGTGTGCATGAGTATGATCAAGAAGGAAGGAAAGACAGGAGGAAGGGCATCCTGGATGATCCTAACAGCACATGTTTTGAATGCCTTTGACCTTCACTGTAGTAATTTCCTGTGGCTATTGTAACAAATTACCACAATCTTGGTGGCCTAATATAACAAATTTATTCTCTCACTGTTCTGGAGTTCAGAAGTCTGAAATAAAGGTGTTGGCAGGACCTCACTCCCTCCAGAGACTCTAGAGAAACTTCTACACCCTGCCTGCTTGAGTTACCATCTGACCTTTCCTTTCCCCTCTTAAACAGTTCAAAAAAGTAGTATAAACTGCACCAATATTCGCATCTCCCATTCACTGCACAATTTATGGTAATCTGGCTTCTTTTCTTCTCCGTTTGCTGGAAGTACTTTAGCTAAGGTCACAAATATCTCCTAATTATCAAATTCAGTGGATATTTTTCAGTTATTTAGTGCTGGATTAGCACATTATTTTGGTGATATTAATTACTTCCTCTTTTGAAATTCTCTACTTTATTGACTTTCACTACATTTGATTTTCCTGGTTCTTTCTTCTTTCTAATATTTAGTTTTTTCCTCTTTGGACTTATCTTCCTCTGCCAACCCTTATAAAGAGTGTATTTCCTGGGATTCCATCTTTGTCCATTGCTTTTATTCTACATAGTAGTTATAATGGGGCAATTTCATTTGCTCTTGTGATTTCAAATAGCACCAGTGTGCTAATGACTTCCAAACATTTAATCATAGTGAAGACTCTTCTCTTGAACTTCTGGACATACATGTAACTACTCACCCATGTCACACTCTTACCATAAACTCATCAAGTCCCAAAATGAAATGATCAACCTTGTCTATAAACCTTCCTATATACTCTCTCTCTCTTAGTGCCACTATCATTCATAAAATCATCCCAACTAGAATTTGGTGACTCAGCCCATCTTTGGTTCTTCCATCATCCTTATATCTCATCACTCAAAACCCCTGCCTGTCTTACCAAGCTGCACCCCTCCCTCCAAACCCACTGTACCCTGCCAGTGCAGACACTCGTCATCTCTCCAAGCTGGTCACTCTGCCTTCTGTGTCAATCCATTATACAGACACCAGATTAACACATCTCAAAGAAATATGGCATCATCACCATTAATATAAAAGCAAAGTTCCTTTCTCTCTCACCTCTCCAACCACATTTTCCATTTTTGCCTCTGGAACATGTAAATTACCATAGTTATACACCTTGAGATGGCCAATGCCCCTGTGACTTCTTCATGTGGTTCTTCTCACCAGGACAGGTATACCTGACTTGTAACCTGATTCACTTTTAATCCCCCTTTATGTTTAAGCACCAAATCACTTCTGGAAAGAATTCCTTGGACTTCTAAACTGTTTTGAATATCTCCCTCCATTTCTGTATTTCTTTGTATAGACCTCTATTATTGCTTCCCCTTGTTGAGTTGTAATTACCAGTTTACCTGCCTGATTCTCGCAGTAGACAGAAAGTTCCATGAGGATGGGAACTACATCTGTTTAAAATGTGTGTTCCATTACCTGGCACACTGGTGAAGAATGATGGGAATCTTGTATTCTATTCCAAACTGAGGAGGGAGCTCTCCTGGGGGGAAACAAAGAATTTTGGTACCATTCAAATAACACCACACAATCTAATTTTCAGTCCTTCCTGTTAAGACCAGATAATGCAAAATCCAATTACACTTTAGGTTATCTCAATGGCAGAGTGTGGAAATGAAAATGCCATGATAAACTTCTGCTTTGTAATGAACATTCTTTTTCTCTGGGCAGCATGGAAAACAGAACACTTGCCCACCTCGGAACCGTGATATGTTGCTCCTTTTGGAAAAGCTATTCTCGTTTAACAGAGAAGTTTCATTACCAGAACCCCCAGTTTTGCAAGGTCTCCCATGGCCAAAGGGACAGATTCAAAGCATCCTTCACAGGAGGGTGGCCTGTCTTATTTCTGCAGGTTTCAGAGATGCGGGGGTTATACAGACACTAGAGTTTGTATTGATACTGTTTTAATAATCTGAAGGAATCAAAAATGAAATCATATAAAGTATTTATGTATTAGGTATTCTGAGTAAATGTACTAAAATATTCTGTCCTGTAACTTTTTTAAAGAAGAAAAAGAGTACTGGGAAGATGAATTGGCCCTGTCCTAGTATATACCTCATTGTGAATGTTCATAGCCATGAAAACATTGGCCTATACAAGGAGCCTGAAACAGTGGACTCAGAACTGTTCTTTTGGCCAGCACAGTATACTTACTGATTTGTTTAACTTTTTTAAAATTGTGAAATATAGTATAAAAGTCATAAATGTGCATAAAAGGATATATAGTTTAACAAATAATTATAATTTTTTTTAATAATTATAAATTAAAGACTCCTGAATCTAACTCTTGGGTCAAGAAATAAAACATCAGCACCTGTTATGGGCTGAATTGTATCCTCCGAAAATTCTTACATTAAAGCCCTAACCCCCAGTACCACAGAATGGGACTGTGTGGAAACGGCCTTTAAAGATGTAATGAAGGTTCTGTGAAGTCATTAGGGTGGGCCCTAATCCAATATAACAGGTGTCCTTTATAAGAGGAAATTTGGACACAGACGTGAGACATGCACACACCCAGAGGAAAGACCACGCGTGAACATAGCAAGAAGGCAGCCATCTTGAAGCCCAGGAGAAAGGCTTCAGAAGAAATTGAACCTGCCGACACCTTGATCTTAGACTTCTAGCCTCCAGAACTGTGAGAAAATAAATTTCTGTTGCTTAAGCCCCCTAGTCTGTGACATTTTGTTTTGGCGTCCCAGAAGCACCCTTGGGTCCCTGCCTGATGACAGGGCCCCGTCTCCATCTCACGCGCAGTTACCTGCTGGATTTACTATTGTTGGCAAACAGGATGATCCTTTTTACTGAAGTTTTAGCACCTGCACTTTCATCCCAAAAATTATAGCTTGGCTTTGCTAGTTTTGCAGCTTCTTTATATTAATTTGAATTTGAATAGCTTTAGGCAAAGCATCCTTTCTCTCAGTTGCAATAGCCAAGATCTTCTATTGTCTGCACCTGACTAGTCCTTGGGCAGGTGTGTTTGCTATTCCTTGGTCTCTTGCCCAGTCTTCTGGAATGTACCTCCCTTAATGGCCAATTATCATCTCAAGAATGATGGAGTCAATGATTCTAACAATCACACTCCTCCACTCCCACCTGTTACAGGTGCTAAATGTCAAATTTTTGTTTTTGAATTACGGTGGAAACTGGAAAACTTTGTGACACTTATTGAAATAGCATCACCTAGAACTGTCACAACCCAAGATAGAAAATTGTGAGTTTAGCCTGGGTGAGCTTTATTTAAAGAAGCAGGAACACCAAACCCCTTTCTTGCCTGTATCTTTCACGGTTCCAACAGAAAACAGATGGACAGGTTAAACTAATTCAGAAAGAGTTTCTTTAAAAAGGAACTCCTTACAAAAGTAGGAGAAGCACAAGGAATGGTGCAGGAACCTGACACTAGTAGCAAAGAGAAAGACACCAAAATGCAGAGAAAGAAGGGTCTAAAAGAGTGTCCTTGAGAGACCTTTTGTCAAGGGTCCCAGCCAGCCTGAGGGAACTGCCCAGGAAGGGAGCCAAAAAGAAAAAAAACCTCATCCTCACTCTTCTCTCTCTGATACTCTCCCTGGGCTCGCCATTGGCCAAACCTGACCAGACGCCAGAGGGCCTGGGGACCTGTAGACAAAATATAGCTAGATCTCGGGAGAACGGTGAGTCTGGAGAGGAAATGGGAGATTTCTGACACTTTGCCTTTGGAATGGCAACATGAGGGAATGTGGATATTGGTTTTTCCAGGCAATTCCCGGTTTGAAATGTGATAATTCTCCAGGGAAGACAGGGCGTGAAGAATATGCAGCTCTACCGTAACCCTTCTGGGAGTTCACAAAACCAGGATGACCAGATGGTGATATAACCAAGAAAATAACAAAGAGTGGGTGGTATCTTCAGGATTCAGATATGGCGTGCCTCTTAGACATCTTGCTACCAGTTAGATTGGATGGCATTGTAGTTTACTAATTTTAACACTTGAGACATTCCACTGCCAAATGACAAGAACAATTAGGAGTAAAATACAGAGCTACCATCTGGAAGGATCAGTATGCTTTTTAGTAAACTAGGGGCGGCCTGCTGAAAGGTTTGGAACCAAAGCTATCTAACCTTAAAGCATAAATCTTTTCCTGAAAAAAAAAATTTGTGTATGGGATCAAAATGGGAATTTTTTTTTTTTTCAGTTTCTTTTTCAGGAGCCTGGTATAATAATATTTCCTTACATATAGCACAAAAAGTCACAGTTATTTCCAGTTAATTTTTATTATAATGAAATTCACTGTAATCCTATTTGTAAATTTGGAATTGGGCATAAAGAAGATTCAACTTGGCCAGGCGAGGTGGCTCACGCCTGTAATCCTAACACTCTGGGAGGCCGAGGCGGGTGGATCGTTTGAGCTCAGGAGTTTGAGACCAGCCTGAGCAAGATCGATGACCCCATCTCTACTAAAAATAGAAAGAAATTATATGGACAATTAAAAATATGTATAGAATATATTAGCCGGGCATGGTGGCGCATGCCTGTAGTCCCAGCTACTCAGGAGGCTGAGGCAAGAGGATTGCTTGAGCCCAGGAGTTTGAGGTTGCTGTGAGCTAGGCTGACACCACGGCACTCACTCTAGCCTGGGCAACAGAGTGAGACTCTGTCTCAAAAAAAAAAAAAAAAAAAAGAAGATCCAACTTGATTCAGCCAAAAATTCTTAGCAACTGAAATACCAAAGTTATTATTAATACATAAAGGGTAATCTACAAGCATAGATAGCAAGGCAAGTGATTAATCTTTCCCCAGAGAGAGTTGTCATTAATAATTTAATGGAAGAAAGAGAAAAGAATCATGCACCAAAGAATGAGATGTACCATGAGAGTTATTGGTAAACAACAAACCAGATTCTTAGAAGAGCTGGGATTAGAAATCAGATTCCAAATTTACCTCAATCCCAACACTGGAACCCTCATATTTCACTGGTGAAGTGTAAAATGGTAGAGTCACTGTGGAAAAGAGTTTGGCTATTCCTCAAAAAGTTAAACATAGAATTATGATATGACCCACAATTGCACTCCTAGGTATATACCCAAAGAACTGAAAATTGGGACTCAAATACTCGCATGCTGCTGCTCATAAAAGCACTATTCACAATAGCAAAAAGGTGGAAACAACCCAACTGTCCATCAACAGATGGATGGACAAAATGTGGTATATACATACATGAAATATTATTTAGCCATAAAAAGGAAGGAAAATCTTATTTATGCTACACATCTGTGAACTTTGAAAATATTATACTAAGTGAAGTAAGCCAGACACAATAAAACAAATATTGGATGATTTCACTCATATGAAATATCTAGAACAGGCAAATTTGTAGAAATTACGAGTAAATTAGAGGTTATAAAGGTAGAGGAGAGAAAGGAAAATGAGGAGTTATTGCTTAATGGGTACTGAGTTTCTATTTGGGGTGATGAAAATGTTTTGGAAATAGGTACTGTTGATGGTTGTACAACATTGTGAATGTAATTAATGCTATTGAATTGCACACTTAAGGATTAAAATGGAAGATTTTGTTATATATATATACTTTACCATGATTTTTAAAAATCTTCATCCCATTCTTCCCCTTTGCATTTCATTTTAACTGAGGATATCAAAGGAGCCTCAGAAACTGCACAGTGCCGTAAGATGAACTTAAGCAAAGCCACACCAAGTGACACTGATAAAATTTCTGAAATGTTCATTTCTGGTTTGAGTTCAAAGCACAAGGATGACGTTTTTTAAGCCTTAGTTCTCAAACAGGAAATGTTATTAAATCATTAGAATATTGAAGATGGATTGAAGAGCAGATATTTCAGTATTTCTAAGTCAAAGGCTTCCAGACTTTTTCTTGCTAAGACCCTAAAGTAAGCTATGCTTCCCAGAGGCCCAAACAGAACAATAATGTCCACAGCTGTGGCTTATCAGAGCCCAGTGGGAAATGAGGAAGAGGCCACCTCTGCTTGTCAGAGGTGATGGAGCACTGTGTCACCGCTGGACTGGAGGAAACTGCTTATCCCTGCTCTGCCAGACCCTGGACTTGGTGTTTCTGTCCCCCATACTCCAGTATATTTGTCCAGAAATGTAGCTTTCATTTTGTTAATAAACAGAATTATTTGTCAAAAGATTTTAAAATAGCAACTGTTGACGTCTACTTTTAAAAGTAATACACTTTTATTGTAATGAATTTTAGGGGAAAAAAATTCAAGGAAGGAAAAATAAATCACCCGTAATTTTACCACCCATAATTACTTATGGCTAGCATTGTGATGTGTGTGTGCAGTGTAAGACATGTGTGATTAATTTTAGTCCAAAATGATGGTGCCTAACTTTTTCTCATTATGAAAGAAAATTTTTCATTGAAAAGCACGTATTTGGAAAAGCAGAAAATACAAAGAGGAAGGACAATTCTACCACGTGAAACAGTCACCATAACCATTTTGATGTGTCCTAGCCCAATCACCCAAGGCCACCAGCAGGACAAAGCTGTCATCTGAAGACAATACCATTCATAGACTTTTACAATGAGGGAGATCACATGGCAGAGGAACATGGCGCATCTCACCAAAAAAAGAAATGGGGCTACTATAGGATTTGAGAGAGGCAGTGCTTTGATAGGCACGGAGCAAAGCAGGGCCGTGGATAAAAGAGTCAACATGAAGTCTGGACTGCAAAGTAGACCCGAGGGTGCTTTTCCTTGGAAACCACAGCGTTAAGATAGATGTGAAATGCTGCCTGTAGAAACCCCTTATCTGCAGCGCTGCACCTGGGCTGAGATCAAGGTTGCGTCTCGGTGTCAAAGTGACTCAAATCCTCCCAGCACGAAGAGTGCGCGCTTCATTCTCATTTTTATGATTTCAAACAGCCAAATTTCTGACAGCCTATGATTTCAGAAAACAAGATTTTTCAGTAAGAGAGTAATAGTCCCTCAAAGCAAGGTACCATTATGACACTTGATAGCCGCCGCATGACCTTGGGAGAAATGATGCTTCCTGTCAGCTTGGTAGCTGGCTTGATCTGGGTCTGGTCTGTTATCCCAGCCTGAAGATGGGCAGGGAGAGTTTTTACCCTCTCAGTCCCAGTTAGTTTTTATTTTTGCAGATGTTTTCTTCCATTTTTTATGCCTAAGTTTTTGTTTCTTTTCATCTACATTATTGCAATATTATATATCCAATTGTGGATTCAATTTTTCTACTTAATATAATTTGACTATGATTTTTATGTAATTACCTAGTCTTTAATGCATATCATTTGAATGGCTAAATAATAGACCATCTTATGAGTGTGACAAAGATCACTTAACAAATGCAAATGGGTCGTTACCAATTTTTAATTATCATAAATGCCTCATTTTTACTATAATTTTTATTTTGATAAACATTTTCATGAGTATAGCTTCACGCAAGCTAATTACTGGGCCTAAGGTTATGAGTATTTTTGAGGCTTTAGATATTTATTTGCCAAACTTCTATCCCAAAGGTTGTATCTATTTTATACTGATTCAAGTAATCTATGAAAATGGTCATTTTGTGGTACCCACCTAACACAGGGAACAATTTTCTCTTATGTGTTTTTAATTGTTAATTCTAAGGCCTTAAAGTGATAGCTCCTTGTTATTTTAACTTGCATTTTTTTAGTTATTAGTAAGGTGAAAGTTTTCCCATATTTACTAATTCTAGTTCATTCTTATGACCTATTTAAAAAAATTTTGCAATTATATATTAGGAAGCTATAGTATTTCTCATCAAACCATCTTAGCTCTGTATGTTATAAAAATATAATATTTGTAAAAAATACTGATTCTTTGTCATGTCAGCAGCAATATTTTCTTCCCAGGATGTAGTAGAAATATTTGTACTTTAGAACAAGTATTTGTGAGGTTATTCTCTCACTTTTTTGAAATTCTCCTTAATTAACCTCGCAACCTAAAGTTGGCAACCAGAAATCTAAATCATCAAGTTTCACTGATCTCCTATTGATGGAAATTAGTTTGTTGTGATTGGTTGTGATATCTGACACCAATAATATGTTACCAATTATAAAATATCATCTTTGGAAAATGATTTCTATTAAAAATAAATTATTGCAAATTCAAAATTATCCTGTAAAACTGTTACATTCCAGTATTCACTCTTCAGAGCAATGAGCATAGTTAAAGCTAACGTGCTTTACAATTCATGCAGGCAATGAAATCCAAGTCATCAGTACTGTTAAACATGGCAACTAGAGAATACTATCGTGTTTTTCTGTGTGAGATTTCTGTTTTGTGTGTATCTTAGATAAATAAGGGGAAAACTGCTGAGTTAAATCATAGCATACACCAAGACTGGATCAATGAGTGACTCGAGGAAGGAATGCCTAATGCAGAAACCACTGCTGCAATTTCAAATACCCGTTTTGATTCTATTCCATCATATCTGCTTTCTTTTAGGTCTGGTGTGATTTCTTTCCCACAATGCCCTTTCAGCCACAGTTAATTTGGATAGTTATCTTAGTGATTTCTGTGAAGTCTAGAAGTCTGCGACACTGTGGTTGTCACAGCAATTTACGATTTCAGTTTACCATCTCCCCGGCCCCTCCACTCCTGCATTCCTATCACTGCTAACTGAAAGGAGAAAGTTCAAGAACTCGAAATGTCTCAAAATACCTTCTCTTCCTCTTTTAATGCCTTTTCCTTGATTCACTTAATAACCGATGGGGTACAAGAGAGCCTTGGTTCAAAATCCACTTTGGAGAGCCACATGGCCTAATGAAGGTGACAGTAACCTGTGAAAGAGCTGTTTTTCTCCTGTGCATGGCCTCAATATTGCTTTTATTTAATGTCAAACTTCAGAGCTACACTGCTCAATGCTGCTGATATTCTGTTTATAGAATGGATGACAATCTTGCAAACCAGGGATCACTGAAAGCATGATAAAAACAAATAAAAGGTTTGTCCAGCTGGGGCAGGCAGGTGGGTGGCGGCGCTTCTCAATCTATATCCAGGACTGTATGGGATGCCATGGCTAATCTTGGGGTATCCTTCTCAACTTTAGTATTTTAGTACAGATGAGACAAGCTTAAAATGAATATTCAGGGAGATCTTGAAAGAGAAAGGATGAAGGAAAGAAATCACAAAGACACAAAATAAGCAGTCTTATGTCTGTAAGAGATGCATTGGGGAAAGTTTGGTCATCTTTTTTCCTCCAGGCTTACTGTATAAATAAAATGAATAAAAATTATGTATATTCAGGGTGTACAAGTGATAATTTGATGTACACATACATTATGAGATGATTACCACAATCAAATTAATTAGCACACCCATCGCCATGCATAGTTATCATTGTGTGTGTGTATGTGTGTATGTGGGAAGAACACTTAAGATCTACTCGAGCAAATTTCTAGTAAACAATACAGTATTATCAACGATAGTCACCATGCTGTACATTAGAGCCTCAGAACTTATTCATCTCATAACTCATTGCTTTTAAAAGTTAAGTAAACGCAAGGTTCACTTACATTATTTTTCTTTAAATTCATAAATCTGTTTGAAGTAATAGTATCATGACTATAAGTGTGAGTCCAGAATAATGATAATCTTTATTTTAAGTAAATTAAAAATATAGCCAAGTACAGAATCAAGAACGGTTAACATTTGCTCATATTTACTTTTCTTTCTAATCGAAGGAACAAAATGTTACCATATAGTTGAAATCTCCTTTAACTCCCATTTCCAGCCTCTTGTCCCTCCTTCTCCCCAGAGGCAACTATCATGACTTCATGTGTTTGTACATTAGCACTCTATTTTTGGTATAACATTCGATTTTTAAAATCTATCCATGTCAAAATGCATTATCTTACAGATACAATATATATAATCTTGTTCATTCTTTTTAGCCACTATCTAGCATTCAGTTGTAATGAATACCACATTTAATTTATATATCCCTCTTTGATATATATTTTGAGTTTCAAGTTTTTGTTGTTATGAGAAGTGCACTCAATTAAATATCCTTGGATATGTTTCCTTGTACTCACATACAAAATATAATTCCAGACTATACATGAAGAAGTAGAATTATGAGGTTGTAAGGTGGATATATTTTCAAATTTACTCAATATAAACAAATTTAATTGCATAGGAATTATATCAATGACACTTTCTCCAGAAATGACAGTCAATTCCTATTTCCCCATATTTTGGCCAATAATATTCAATATTATCATATGTTAAAATCTTTGTCACTCTGAGGCATATTCTATTGCTTTAATGTGCATTTGCCTACTGATCAATACATTTTAACCCCTTTTATCTCAGGGACCTTGACCTTCTGATCTGGGAAGATTATCTAAACAGATACCTCTTGAAGAAAGTGAAGCAGAGTTTTCCTACAAAGTTCAGTTTGGGGTTCTAGCAAGAAGCCCTGCCCCAAAGTATCTGGAATCCCTTGGAGATTTGAAGGTTTTCTGGTCAAAATCCTTACAACAACCTTTTTTAAAAATCATTTTTATTTACAGACAGGGTCTTGCTCTTTCACCCAGGCTGGAGTGCAGTGGTAGATTGTAGGTCACTGTAAACTCAAACTCCTGGGCTGAAGCGATACTCTCACCTCTGCCTCCCAAAGTGCTAGGATTACAGCCGTGAGCCACTGTGCCCAGCCACAACAGCCCTTTGAAGTATGCACAACTATCGTCATCATTTTACACATAAGGGTTAAAAAAACTTGCCTATTGTAATAAGACCAGGAAGAAAGAAAGCAAGAAAAGTATTTAAAGTTCTGAGTTAGAGGAAGATCAACCAGTTGGGTGCAGAAAAAAATTTGTGGAGGAGGTGAAGTCAAGTGTTGAAAGACAGTTTTCTTTCTTCCCCACTTTCCCCTAGATTCAGCCTTGTAGAATCACAGGGCAGCATAGCTACAAGGGATCTTTCAAAACGTCCTTCTGAACCTTTTATTATTCTTCAGCAAAGAAACTGAGTCATCATCTAACTTGACTTACAGGAATCAAGTAATGGCAAGAACACGCTGGCAGAAACCCCAGCCAGGACTGATGTATGGGGATCTAAGCAGAATATGCACATTTCGAAACATGAAGAAGCTTTCTTTACTTTATGGTTTTTTTAGTTGAACTTTCTGTAACAAGGACTCTCAGTTAACAAGGAGCACAACCAACTTCAAATCTAAACAAAGGAGAGACAGTGGTCTAAAGAGTCTTTGAGTGTGTGTGTTTATAGATCTAGAATTCTCTTCTGCATAGAGTTGCATATGCTGCTGCTTTAGTCTTTTTGGTTTCCCAGCAATAAGAATCTACTTCATTCATCCTTCCAATCCTGATACCTCCCTCATCAGGAGGCTGATTTCTCTCCACCCCACCTCATCGGTGGACATACTCCACCTGTTCCCGTCCCTGGAGCTATGTCCACTGGAAGGAGGAGCGTTTCATGTAGGAGGAGGGTAAGAAGGATGAAGGGAAGAAAGCCTGTTCCATCTGATTCTGGTGACTTGTGAAAAGACAAAGAACAAAGAATAAAGGAAAAGTAAAGCAAATCCGTGGCGAGATGGGACGCTCTGCCCTCCTCTGGCCAACGTCATGGAAGGAGGAGGCAGGAGAGAGGGGCATGAAGGGGAGGGGCCACTGCCCACTTTCCACCTGGAAGTGCAGGAGAGGTCATCTCACAGGTGGTCCCTGCCACCTGCTGAGAGAGGGAGCAGTGGGCCTGAGTCTGGCCCTCCCAAGCCAGTCTCAGTTTCTATACAGGATGGATGGGATCCCAGAACCTGTCCAATGACCTCAAAGGGTGTTTAGAAGTGAGTGAGCATTTGGCTAGACATTTGCTGGAGGAGATCACCATTGTTGGGACAAAGAGACTCTGTAGCTGAGGAATCCACCTCTAGCATAGGAGACATAGCCACATTTCAGGGGCCCACAGCAAGAGCAAGGGCTGAGGAAGGGATGGGTCAGTAGACAGGGCTCACCAGATGAGCTAAACCACGAGAGAACAGACCTCAAGCTATGCTAGCTGCCTGCTTCAGCAATGGATGTCAGAAGATGCTGAATTGATGTAAGGCCTCAAAATTCCCAGATGCCATGTTGGGGAAGAGCAGTGAGGGGGAGCTAATCAAAAATATTAAATCATCCATAGCATATGAGTCATCTGACCTGCTTTAAATCATTGGATGGTACTGCATTTACTGACTATGTCTTAAATACAGTTCTCTTACTACCCAAGAGAGCTGTAATGAAAATCATACCTATTTTTTAGATGAAAAGCACTTATGTTTTCTATGCTTATCCAATTGTAATGTGGTAATTTTTCAATGCAATGATATCAGCTTAAGTAGAAGGGGAAAGAATTGAAGTGGTACCAGTGAGAGCCTAGATATTGCTCTTGAAGCCATCAGAAATCCAGGCATCTAGTGTGTCTGTCTCTTTCTTTCTCTCTGCAGCTCCATGCGCACATGGCCTTATGTGTGGTCAGCAGAGAAGAGTATTTTTCAATTTCAATCCCAATCCTAACTTCATTGGAAATAGAAAACAAATATGGCTGCTGGGAGGGCATTCCCTAGGGGTGGCAGCATGGTTATGAAAAAATTGAGGTGACTGTCATGGTTGTCTGTAAGCCTTTGTTGGTTTTTTTTTTAATCTTTCAGTTATTTAATTAGGTTCTTTATAAAAATTTAGAATACCAGTCTGTGAGGATAAACTCCATTCGTCAGGGAAACACAGATCACAGGTAGCCCTGGAGCTGAGGAATAGCCTTGATTTTTGGTAAAATTTAGGAGTTCACAGATTTCTGCTCCACTTCGCGCTGTTCTGTAATCTCGTATTTCTCTTTTTATGTGTGGAAGATCTCACCCTCCTGGTGTCTGGGCTCCCTCAGCTTCTTCTTGAAGTAAATATCAGTAAGATGTTTAGGGATTTTCACATTGCTGATATGAATTTTTGTGGAGGTGGTGATAACAAATTTCTGGTGTGTCCTTCGCAGAGGAACTCGATTGAGGGACAGAGATCCAGTCACAAGAAACAAGCCACTGCCTAGTTGCTTGGGGAAAACCACCCTCTTGCCTCTGTGGCACCAGGTGAGGATGATGAGGATGGTCTCAGAGGGATGATGAGGATGGTCTCAGAGTGATGCTAGCTCAAAGTTTTCTCACGTGTTGGCTAAAGTGTTTTTTGCCATGGCTCAAAAGCTTTTGAAACACATCTTCAGTTGGATAACATCTAGGCATTTTGCAAAGTTTAACCATCCAAGTACCACCATTCTTGTCACCACAACTGGCTTTGTAACAGTGGCAAGGACCTTCTCCTTTTTCCTTTCAACCCTGGATTTTAGCCACTGAATATTTCCTCTTGTATATGGCCTTTCTAGAATACATAGCAGATCGGAATATCTACTGATTCCTCTGACGAGAACAGGATTTCGGCTGCAGTGGGGCTTCCCCTTCTTGAGCTTTTTAGCCTTGAGGTTTCCGCTTTTTAGTTTGCCAGTGGCATCGGCCTTCTTGGCTTCCGGTTTCTTCTCTTTAGTATCCAGCTTCTCAACCTTTTCACCCACCATCTTGCAAGATGGGAAAGAGCTGTCTGCAAGTCTTTTACTTTTTAACTTTAACATTTTATCATATTATTAACTATATCATGTAAATATTTTATATGGGTGCATAATAGTCCATTCTCCTCTTGTTGGTAATTTAGTTTTTTATCTCGATGCTTTTCCAATATTATATAAATAATACTAATACTATGTCGAACATGCTTAGACTTAAATTTTTGTGCCCATATGTGATTATTTCTTTAGGACAGTTTCATAGACATGGAATTACTGATTCCTAAGGATCTGGAATTTCTAACTGTGTCTAATAGTGAAAATTCTTAAACTCATCCTATTTGTAAAATATCCCTTATAAATATAGTCATTCTAAAACAAAAATATCCCAAATATTCCCTCTCTTGCACACACAGTGAGATTATTACATTAGGACTTATAATTTAGTGCAAATTGATGTAGTTTTAGGTTTTAAATTTGGTAATATTTTAAATTTGTGGTTGTGTTTTGGTCACATAGAGATCTTTTAAGTATTGCAAATATCAAAAGCTGAAGCTGTTAGTTCACATACTTTTTAAACCTTAGATTAAATTCTTTTCATTTCTAGCCTTTGCTATAAATAGCTGCAAACACGGTGCCACATTCGTCAAGTCTGTGAAGATGCTTAGCTTTGGAGAAAGCGCCTCCTGAAGTAAGCAAATCCCATTTAAAAATGGAGTTTACAGCACCTAAGAGAATAAAAGATTCACACATTTGAAAATATACATACTTCAAGCAGTATCTGTCACAAGGCATATACAACCCCAAAGGAGCACTCAGCGTGTTAAGGAGGGAGGGAGCACTGGCATCAGTAGATTGTATGCTAAGGTACCACTTAACTATTAATAACAATATTGTAACCCTTGCTTACACTTTCTCTCCCCAACTAGATGGGTGTCCTGCCTCGTTTATCTTTCTTATCCTTGCACCTAGAGTGGGAATTCAATGTGTGCTGTTGAATTGATTGGCCATCGGCTTGCTCAGGTTCTGATGTAGAGAGGGAACCTTGAGGAGAAAGGGAGGTGAGTGCCAAATCCTCCAAACCATCCCTTCAACCCTTGATCTCCTTGGGAGGAATCAACTATGCTATAATAGGACAGGTGGAAACTAAATTTCTCCAAGTCCTCTGTATATGCACCATCTTGCACAGATTTACATTTTGTATTTGTTTATTTATTGAAATGGTGAAGTGGCTCAGGATTCAGCAGTGCAATGTTTAATCTCTAAGGCTCTAAGCTTCATCTGTGAAATGGGGATGATAATAGCACCGACCTCACAGTGATCTGAGGATTGAAGGAGAGAAACACGTGAAGGGCTCGGCCTAGTGCCAGGCCCGCAGAGCCACCAGCAAGTAAGTGTCAGCCATCCTGATGTCAAGAATCTGGTTCTTGCTCTGCCACTTTTTACACAATCAAAGTTCGTAAAATATTTTCAGCTTTTTTCAGGTTAGAATCTCATGCTGACTCAACTGAGGGAGGCTGATCAGAAATGGAAATGCCATTTGATGAATATGCTTTTTGTCTAAAATTCACGAAATGCCGAAAAGTGTTTATAAAATATCTAAGATTACTTTGTGATTAGATTCAGTAATTCACCCAAGGTAGAATGAAAACTTCTGGAAAAATAAAGTACCCAGGGAGTATTTCCTGCCTTCAGATCTTTCCAAGAATACTGCCAACCTTGCCATTTTGTTCACACATATACTCCCTGATACTGTCATTTGCTTGGACACATATAATCTATCCTATTTTTTAAATAAAAAGATAAACCTCTACTGCCACATATTTTAAGCAATAACTTATTGGATATTTCATGTAATATTTATATCAATTTCCTCCTTAATTAAGTATAAATCCAGGATCCTTAGGCCGATAGAGATGGCTACTCTCTCTCCTGTTCGTAGCACCTCATGGAAAATTTTCTAAGGGCAAGGTAAGAAATTCAACAAGGTTGTTCAAAGTTTTACTGATCTTTACTATCCTTTGATGCCATGGCTGATGGTATTGAGGATGAGCCAAGCTCTTTGGATTCAAAACACAACCCCAGCTATTGATTTTAATAGAGAACTCTCTCCTTATTGTTACAAGTGTCAGGGTCTGTGGGAACACAGGTCTGATAACAATGCTTACTGGAATTATAAGGGGCGTAACCTGACTCACAAAGAATTTCAGACCACTTTTGGATGAGCTGAATGCATAAAGCATAAAACAATAAGCACTCCTCCCTGTGCAGACAACATGACTCATTGTCACACAACAGTAACTATTTTAACAGAGCCTGGCCTTGCTGTCTATTTATAGTACTATTAGAAATAAGAGTTAAAGCTCAATGTTTCCAAAGCAAAAGCTATAATTTTTGGAAAATGACTTTTACCATTTTATTTGAGAATACAACTCATTCACTTCACTAAGGATACATTATATAAGTTCCAAAAGTATCTAATAAGAAACTACATTAATTAAATCTTATCCTCCTGAGAGTACTTTATCAGAGACTTCCTTTAATGGTATGAGAGAGATTTGTTAACTCTGATTTTGAACTTTTTTAAAAATAAAAATCAGAGGCCGGGCGTGGTGGCTCACGCCTGTAACCCTAGCACTCTGGGAGACCGAGGCGGGTGGATCGCTCGAGGTCAGGAGTTCGAGACCAGCCTGAGCAAGATCGAGACCCCGCCTCTACTAAAAAAATAAGAAAGAAATTATCTGAACAACTACAAATATATAGAAAAAATTAGCCGGGCATGGTGGCACATGCCTGTAGTCTCAGTTACTCAGAAGGCTGAGGCAGAAGGATTGCTTGAGCCCAGGAGTTTGAGGTTGCTGTGAGCTAGGCTGACGCCACGGCCCTCGAACCCAGGCAACAGAGTGAGACTCTGTCTCCAAAAAATAAAATAAAATAAAATAAAAATCAGAGTCTGGGACAAGGTTTCTTAGTCAGGTTACATGTAGACCCCCTTTTAAAATGTTTAAATTGTTATATTTAATGCATATAAAATATTGTATAAAACTTATAAGCAAGTTATGAAATATACTTTGTTAAAAAATGAACTCACCCCCTACCTTAAGAAATAGGACATGGCCACACGTGATGAAAACCACTGTGGATTCCCTTGTGTCTACCTCATTCCCCTGAAGAATCCACTAGCCAGTTTTCAGCTTAGCTTTCCCTTGGGTTTTCAAAAATACTTTGAATACATATGAACCCATCCTTAAACAACATATTGTTCACATTTACTTTATAAAAATTGTTTTATACACTGTGTAATAATCTACAGTTTGCTTTTTAAACACAATTTTGTTGCTGTGAGTCACCTCTTGTTTCTTATGGCTATAGCTCATTTGTTTCAACTGCTCTATAATCTTCCATTGTGTGAATATACTGCAATATATCGAGCTAGTCTTCTGCTGATGTACATTTTTATTATTTCCAGGTTTTTTGTGTGCTATTACAATGCTGCTGTGAACATTCTTTAACAATTCAAGATATCTTGCTGGTACATCGTCATCAGTATTTTAGATTTTAGCCATTTCAATAGGTGTATAGTAGTATCTCATTTTTTTTAAATTTGCAATTCCCAATTGACATGCAATTGGGCTTATTTTCACAACATCTTCTCATATGTTTATTTACCATCTGTATATATTCTTTAGTGATATATCTTCAGATGTTTAGCCTATTTTTTAACTGGGTGTTTGTTTTCCTATTGTTGAATTTTAAGAGTTCTTTTTATATTTTAGATTCAAGTTTTTTGTCAAATAATGTGTTTTGCAAAAAATTTTCCCTAGTCTATAGTTTGTCTTTTCATTTCCTCAGCAGTGCCTTTCACAGAGCAGAAGTTTTTAATTTTAATGAAGTCCAGTTTATCTATTGTTTTCTTTCATGGAGTATGCTTTTGGTGGTGTATCTAAAAACTCATTGCTAAACCTGAGGTCACCTATTATCACTTATGTTACCTCCCAGAGGTTTTATAGTTTTGCGTTTTACATTAGGTCTATGATTCACTTTAAGTTAATTTTTGTGAAAGGTATAAGGTCTATGTCTAGATTCATTTTCTTCCATGTGGATGTTCAGTTGTTCCAGCACCATATGTTGAAAAAACTGGTTCTATCTTCACTGAATTGCTGTTGCTCCTTTGGCAAAGATGAGTTGATTATGTCTGTATGGGTTTATTTTAGGGACTTTCTATTCTGTCCCATTGAACTATGTGTTTATTCTTTGGCCAATATCACAGTGTCATGATTAATGTAGCTTTATAATAAGTCTTGAAGTCAGGTAGTGTCAGTCCTCTGAGTTTGTTCTACTTCTTCAATATTGTATTGGCTTTTCTGGGTCTTTTGCCTCTTTATATAAACAGTAGAGTCATTTTATCAATATCCACAAAATAATTTGCTGGGATTTTGATTTGGACTGCATTAACCTACAGATCAAGTTGGGAAGGATTGACATCTTAATAATATTAAAACTTTCTATCCATGGACATGGAATAGCTCTCTATTTAGATCTTTGATTTTTTTTCATCAGACTTCTTGTGATAAAAATTTTATTATAAATTCACTTTCTTTAATAGATATAGAACTATCTAGTTTATCTACTTTTTGACCGATATTTGATAGTTTTGATCTTTCTAGGAATTTATTCTTTTCATATAAATTGTCAAATTTATTGGCATAAAGTTGTTCATAATATTCCCTTATTATCCTTTTAAAATGTGCAGAAAGTGTAGTGATAGTGATGGCCCTCTCTCATTCCTCATGTTGGATATTGGAGCTCTCTTATCCCCACCACTCTATACTGATTAATCTATCTAGAGGTATATTAATTTTATTAATCTCCTCAACACACCAGCTTTGTGTTGGATTTATTTTCTGTATTGTTTATCTGTCTTTTATTGCATTGATTTCTACTCTGATGCTTACTGGTTTTTTTCTTCTACTTACTGTGTATTTCATTAATCTTCTTTTCTAGTTTCTTAAGGAGAAAGCTCAGGTCATGGTTTTGATCTTTTTCTTCTTTTCTAATACATGTGTTTAGTGCTATAAAATTTCCTCCAATTATTTCTTTAGTAGCATCCCCCCAAACTTATTATATTATGTTGTGTTTTCATTTTAATTCAGTTTAAAATACTTTCTAGGAGAATGAGGACTTCCAAAAATCTGCTCCTCCATACAAGCAATGAGAATGCTATGGCAAAATTTGTTAAAATTCGGAATTCTTGCAATTAACTAAAGGTTTGCAACAATCTGAGGAGTGTCTGTTCCAGGAAATCAGATGAATGTCAGTAAGAGCACTGACCTTTGTGGTCTTAACTTGACCTGTACTCATCCCTTGTAGCCTTGAAAACCAACAGCCTTGCCACCACAGTAACTGTATAAACCACAGCCTGGAAGCCACTGGAGGGGGCATAATAGGTTCAGATCTCCCCCAAATAGGTCAGTATTTGACCTGGAGGCTGGAAAAGCTTCATTCTCAGAGTTTGTCTTTATTTTACCCTACTCAGAGCATGCCCTGGGTAAACAATCCTATCACCAGAACATTTGTCAGAATTAATGAGTAGCAATTGTTTGACATCACCACTGCCTGAGGCAGTGATGCTATTTGGGACTAACATGAGGCTGAACAAAAATTTTAAAAGGAAAAACCGAAGAGTGAGATATCCATAAAGGGCTTTGAAAAATTCCAACATATGCCTGGAATTCTAGAAGCTCACATGCATGATTGGGGCTATGTGCATGCCCAGGAAAGAACTAAGAAGGCTCTAATCTCATCTCAGGCTGACCTTGAGGCTCAGCATGAAAATCTGCTTTAGGAAGGCTAAAATTCAATTAAAGCAAAGTTGTAAACTATCTGCCAGGTCATTGAAGTCATGCCTCAACACATACATAGAGCCATTTGGCAAAGATTGGAAGAATTATTGGTTTAGGTTACTTAAGACAATCTCTGTCCAACCATTACCTGATCACTAAGCTAACTACAGAGATGTCAGTGGTTACATACAAAGAATATAGACTTTGTAGAATTATCCAGAAAAGACACTAAGCAAACAAACAGCAACAACAACAACAAACAGTCACAAAAACAACCCCAAAAAGGGGGAGGTGGAATGTGATTTCTAGAGCTGCCACATTTTATCATTTAAAATGTCCAGTTTTTAACAAAACAATATGAGACATGCAAATAAGCATGAAAATATGGCTCATACACATGTGGAAAAAACAGCCAATAGAAACTGTCCCTGAGGAAACCCAGATGCTGGACTTACTAGACAAAGAGTTTAAATCAGCTATTATAAATATGTTCAAAAGATAAATGGAAACCATGTCTAAAGAATTAAAGATAATTATGAGAATGATTACCTATGAGAATGTCTCGCCAAATATAGAATACCTATAGGTAGAAATTATAAAAGGCAACAATTAGAAATTCTATTGTATAAGATATAACTGAAATTAAAATTCACTAGAAGGGCTTAACAGCAGATTGAATTAGCATAAGAAACAGTAAGTGAAATTGAAGATAGTTCAATTGACATACAAAAGGAGAAAAAAGAACAGAGCCTCTGAGACCTATGAGATATCATCAATTTTACTAACATATACCTAAAGGGAGTCACAGAAGGAGAGAAAAGACAAAAGAATAGAAAGAATAAAGAAATAATGGCTTAAAACTATCCCAAAGTAATTAAAAACATTAATCTACACATCTGAGAAGCTCAGTGAACTCCACATAAGATAAAAACAAAGAGGTTTGCACATCGATACATTGTAGTCAAACTGTTAAAAGACAGAGAAAATGTGAATGCAACAAGAGAAAAATGACTCATCCGTACAAGGGATTTACAGTAACATTAACAGCTGACTTCTCATCAGGAACCATGGAGGCCAGATGGCCACAGGATGACATAGCCAAAGTTCTGAGGGAAAAAAGAGGAATTCACCAAGAATTTTATATGCAGCAAAACTACCCTTCAAATGCTAAGGAGAAATTCATACACTTCCAGATAAGCAAAAACAAAGAGAAATTGCCACTAGCAGATATGCCCTACTAAAAACACTAAAGGGAGGCATTCAGGTTGACAAGAAAGGACACTAGACAGTAACTTGAATCTACAAAAGGAAATAAAGGCAACTGTATAGGTAAATATAAAAGACAGCATAATATATTTTTTATTGAAATATGATTCACATACCAAAAAATTAATCCTTTTAAACCATACGATTCAGTGGTTTTTAAGTATATTTAGAGAGTTGTGCAGCCATCACCACTGTCTCATTTTAGAACATTTTCATCACTCTTATAAGAAATAAAAAAGCATAGCAACCTCTTCTTCCCTTCTACTTCCATCCCCTGCATCCAATAATCTACTTTCTATCTCTATGGACATTTGGTATAAATGGAATCATAAAATATACACCTTGTGGACTGAGTTCTACTACTTAGGATAATGTTTTCAGAGTTCATCCATGTCATAGCATATATCATATCAGTACTTCATTTCTTTATATAGCTGACTAATATTCCATTGAATGGAGATACCCATTTTGTTTATCCATTTATCAGTCAATGAACACTTGGATTGTTTCTATTGTTTGGCTATTATGAATAATGCTGCTATGAACATTCATGTACAAGTTTTTGTGTGTGGACATGTTTGCAACTCTCTTGAGTATACCTGGAAATAAAATTGCTAGGTCATATGGTAACTTTATGGTTAACTCTTTGAGGAACTCACAAATTATTTTCCAAATGGCTGCACCATTTCACAATCCCACCAGCAGTGTATGAGGGTTCCCGTTTCTGCACATTCCTGTCAACATTTGTTATTGTCCATGATTTTAGCCATCCACGTGGGTTTAAGGTTTTATCTCATTGTAGTCTTTACTTGTATTTTCCTAATGACTAATGATATTTGAATATCTTTTCATGTGATTATTGGCCATTTGTATATCTTCTTTGGAAAAATTTCTGTTCAGACCCTTTGTTCATTTTTAAATTGAGTTATTTGTCTTTTTATTGCCAAGTTGTAAGTCATTTATATATTCTGGTTACTAGGCCCTTATCAGATATATGATTTGCAAATAATTTCTCCATTCAGTGCATTGTTTTTCGCCTTGTTGATGACATCCTTTGATGCACAAAAGTTTTTAATTTTGATGAAGTCCAATTTATTTCTTTCAATTTTGAAATTGAAACCTTTTCCACATTCTGAATTAGTTTCAGTAGCAAAAAAGTAATATATTTGTTGAATTAAAAAAAGAACAGATAGGGTTTTCAGCCCTCACATCTTTTAAAAAGTATTTTTTTATGCTGATTGATTTGTTAAGATTTTTAAAACTGTTTTTGAATTAATTTTGATAATTTTTTTCCAGAACATTTTTCATTGTAAAGGTTTTACTTTCAATCATTGTATAAACACCTGAAACTGGAGTGGCTTCTTTGTGAAATTAATCATTCCATATTTATTAGTTTTACTATTCAGGTTTTCTAAGCAGTATTTGCTGCCTTGTTCCATCAAACACTGTTATTGATGTCTTGAATTTCCATTAAGCATCCTGTAAATAACATATATTTGAGTTTTGATTTTAAAAACAATCTGAAATCTTTTCATTGCACCTTACCCTTCTTGACATAGCTGTTATATTTGACCTAACTTCAATCATTTTATTGCATGCTTCCTACTTTTTTATGCTGACTAGTATTTTTCATACTAGTGCTTTCTGCTTCTTGATGTGTGGACTGTACTTCATCTCATTTTATTTTCTATATGTATTTTGCTTTACTTCTCAGCAAGTTTTTATACTTTTGCTTACTATCTCCTTGAAATTCTTGCTTCCTTCAGCATCCATGAAGCCACATTTCTCCTGGTGTTTTGCCTTCCCTTGGCACTTTCCTCTCAATTATGATTGTTGGCTCCTCTCCCATACCCTTTCCTTACATGTTAGTGTTCTTCAGAGCTCCTTTTTTCTTTGTAACCCACTTTTCCTGGGCCATTTCATCCACTTCCTTGCATTTAAGTATCATCCACATGCTAACAATTCCTAGCCCTTAGGTCTATCTTAGATCTCACTCCTGAGCCCAAGCCCACAGATACATGACTGACTACCAGGTATCTCTATTTGGATGTCCCACAGGCATTAAACACAGCATGCTCAAAATGACGCTCATCTCTTCTTCAGTAAACCTGTCCCTCTACCAGAATTTTCCCTCCAGAAAATGACAGAACTATGCACCTCAATCCTAAAGCCAGAAAATCTGGGAACATCTTTAACTTTCCCCTTTCCTTCAGCCCCTATACCCCTAACCTGAATCTTTCCATACTCTTGATCCTTTGTTCTACGTAGCTATAGAATTCAACTTCCTCTCCTAGCTCTATGCTCCTGCCCCAGTCTAAGTGACCCTCAGCTCTTACCTGGATTCTGCAAAAACTGCCTAACTGATCTTCTTCAATCTTTTTACCTCCTGCAACCAGAGGAATCTTTCAAAATTCAAATCTGACTGTGGTAGTCTTCCACTTAAGACTCTTCAGTGGCTTTGAATTGCATCTAAATAAATGTTGTCAGGTCTCCTTGATCTTGTCCCTCAGCACTGCCTCCCCTCCAGCCACTCTCCAAGCCTCTCTATACTGTCCAGCCACACTGCATTTACTTCAGTTCCTGGAACGCACGGTGTACCCTGTGGCAGACACTGTAAATTGTCCTATTATCCATTCTTTCTAGTAATAGAACCCATTCCACTTTCATCCAGATTTAGTATGGTCCGTACCTGCGCAGCTGGGTATTACAGTTCCCAGCCTCCCCTGCTGCCCAGTGTGACCCTGTGACCAGGTTCTCACCAAAGCAATGTGCAGAGGGGTGATATATGCAACTCCACTTCCATAAAAGGAAATTGATTTCCTTTTGTTTCCTCTTTGCCACTTCCCTCTGGCTGGAATGCGATGTGGAACTAGTGAACAATGTTTAACTATGTGGATGAGGAAATGCACTAGGGGGACGACAAGGCTATAAAACAGAAGGAACCTGGGACCTTGCATGACCATGTAGCAGACAGTATATTCAGGTTGTCTATCATGGCAGTTTAGCCTATGTATCAGCCAGGATAATCTGGGTTATGCTGCAGTAACAAACTACCCCCCAAGCTTAGTGGCTTAACACAATAAAGGTTTATTTTTCACTCCTGCTATACGTCCAACACAGATCAGCAGAGTGGCTCTACTCATGTAGTCACTCAGGGATCCAGCCTAATGGAGGGCTTCATCTAAATATGTGCTTTCATGAGCACACAGGAGAGAAAGAGAATTGGCAAACTGTGCGCTGTCTCTTAAAACTTACAGCTGGACGTCAGCCACATCATTCCACTCACAGTCCATTGCACAAAGCATGGTTAAGGATGTGTAATTCTATTGTGTTCCCAGAAGGAAAAGAAAACCAGTATATTTGTAACTAATCCTCATGACTATTTCAGCTTCTACATTAGTATGTCTTAGCCCGTGTTCCCCCCAAAAGGGTAACTTTTGTTAGTCTTGCTGAAATGTTGATAGGATATTTTTCTTTATGTTTCAAAATATATATTTTTTAAAAATTCACAGGACCATATCTTCTCATTAATTTTTCCTGCAATCATTACCCTTGGGTGCCTAGAATAACTATTTCCTTTGCATAATGACTCCCAAATATGTATGTAAATATCTGAACTCTCTCCAGAGATCCAATACTAGACTTCCAACTGCCCACTACACGTCAAACTTAACAAGCTGAAAAAAATTGAATGTATTACTGCTCTTTCTCCCTTAAATCTCATTCTTCTACTGGGTTTATATTTGTTTTTGTTTCCTTTTTTTTTTCTTCAGTCCCATAATAGTACCTGGCATGGGAAAGGAGCACTACATACTCATTGAATGAATGAATGAATGCTGTCAAGATTTGACAACGGTTCTCAAATTTCTGATTCCACTCCCCGCCTTCCCAGTCTGCGTCATGTCAGCACCGCAGCCTGCAGGATCTGCCTCTGAACTCTCTCTTGCACCTGACCTTTCCCTCTACCTGCCACACTTGGCTATTCAGGTGCTCATTACCCATCACGCAGACTATTATGATAGCTTTCTTACAGTAAACCCCATCGCCAAGTTTTCTATTCTCCTGTCCATTTTACACAGCACTCCCCTTTGATGTCCTTGAAGCATGTGACTCATTTTGTCTCTGTTCCACATTCCTGTGAGGAGCACGTATTATGTGCAAGCACCGTGCTACATTCTGAAGAGAAAACAGGAACAAGACCTGGTCTCCACACTTGAGCAGCTCACAGCCCAGTGGGAGAGACAGATGTGTCTAGAGATTCAGAGCAGAGAGAGCAATGACAAGATGGGAAGAGCACAGAGGTGGGGTGACAGGTGCTGACTCAGCCAAGGAGTCACACAAGAGGGGGCATTGGCCCCGTGCCCTAACTGACAATTAGACATTTTCCAGGGTCGGCATTAGACAGAAATAGGAACAATTCATCTTTTGAGTCAGGAGGAAAAAAGGAAAGAACAGGCATTGAGATTAGTTTAGCAATGAGGGTCAGGGAAGGAAATTGATGGCGATTCAGTCTCAGGACTTCCGTTTTTTCTCTGGAGGACGAGTCACTATGCTGGGGAGTGTCTTCGTAAGCCAGCTGGTGGGGGTGGCTTTCTGTTCCCTGTCCCTACTGGAAACCCTCCGCTGTGTCCATAGCATGCAATCTAATTCTACAAACAGGCACTGATGTATTAGGGGTAGTGTTTGGCCACATCAGGAAGCTGTTGTTCCTCCTTCCTCCTTGTACATTTCCACGCTGGAAACCACAGTTTGGCTTTCACTGCCATGCTTAGATACATGCTGTTCTCCAGGGGAGGGAGCCTGAAGTCAAACGAATTGCTGCGTGGATTTTGTACATTCGTAGCAGACCCAATTGCTTGGAAGCCATAGCACTTTTTATTTACATAAGCCAGGCTTTTTTGAGAGACTAAATAGGAAGGTTTTTTTTTTTTTTAAAGGGGAAGAGGATATTATTTTTGGAATTCCAGGAGCTTAACTTTGAGTATAGAACCAACGTCTGGAAAATCAAAAGCATATATTTTGCAAATAAGTCACGGAAAAGGAAAAGATGACAAAATAGTTTTTGCCAGATGGCATCCCTCTCACTGCCCCCCCTCAACACACACACATACCGTCAGAAGGAATATGGCATAGGCTGGCCAGCAGGCAGGACAGTGAGGAGTTTTGTAATTTACTTTAAGTGCCTCTTTTGTGCAAGGCTCTTGGGGAATAAAAGAAAATTCCCTTTCAGAAAAGGATTGTATAATCTGGTGAGGGTTACAGACCCTCTCAACGGAAGCTTGAGGAGTGTCGTTTGTCTTCTTCATACTGATCAAGATTTTGCTGATTCCTGGCTCTGTGCTTGGGCTTCCAGAGAGCATACAGCCTCTGATAGGATCTTCTGGAAATTTCCATGGAGCTTTCCCTGATGATTTTCCAGGAGGACTAGAAATTTAACTTTATAGAATAGACAGGATGTTGAGATCAACTAAATAAGCTTGCTAAACACCAGCAGAAATAGGGGAATGGACTAAGTAGAATTCCCTCTATCATTTGATAAATATATAGAAAAGGAAACTAGAAGCTTTAAGAAAAGAAGCCTAAGCCCTTCACAGTTCTCTAAGGCATATGCTAGAAAAGACTTTACAGCTAAATAACAATTATGAGGCAAATTAATTAATCTTTACATTAAGAAGCACAGTGGTGCTCTTACTTTACACTAACAACTGCAGAGGATTACCTTGAAATCTTCTTGAAATAGGTCTAGAATTGCTTTATGGTAGAAAAAAATATCTGAAAGGCAGAAGATTTTCTTCTCTCTCTCTCTCTCTTTTCAACTTTTTTTGTGGGTAGATTTGTGAGAAAAATGAAAGCCATGAAACTAGCTTTTTCTTTTCAAAAGATAACTCCCCCCTCCCCTTTTTTTCAATACAGATCTTTCGTATTGCTCAAAAGACTACGGGCATGCCAAGTGCCCTTTGAAAAATACTTTTGATAGAAAGAAAGAAAAATAATCTAGACAGACGGGAGAACATCACAATTCCTTTAATCCTTAATAATCACTGGAACCGAGAGAAGAGCTTGCGAGTATTGTTAAAATTCCCCCAAGGAAATGTCAAGCTCTAAGCCAGAGAAGCCTTTTTATAGTCAACACTTAGGACTCCAAGAGGAGGAACATGAGGAACTTCATAAGCTATTTCAGTTGCTCGAAATTGTGTTAGTCAAACAGAGCCAATTCTGAGCACGTGTGGAGTGGGCGCAGGCAGTGCCCCACCCATCCTCCCCCTCCAGGTGTCAGCCCTTCCCCAGAGCAGCCCTCAGCTGAATGGGAATCTCCTGGCCTGGGAGGGCGTGCCCCGCCCAGGAACAGAGGGTGGGACAGCCAGCAGCCAATGACTGCCTGACACAGAGGTACAAAAGGCTGGCCTCTGGCCCTAAGGGGAGACAAAGCGTGGGAGGGTGTGGGTTGGGGTTTGCTGGTGTGGTCTGGCTATACGGGAACTTATCCTTGCTTAGCTTTCTTCCTCTTTCGGGTCTTGCTTTCCCATATTCCTCTGTCTCCCAAGAGCATGTCTTCAATGACCCTCTTCTGCAAAAATCCCCCTCTCGGCTCTGCTTCTAGGGAACCTAATCAAAGACAATGAATTGCACTATAATCTGACGCACACTACGCTACTTCTCTAATCCTCTCTCCCTCTATTTCCCCTACTCGCGCTTGCTTTCTCTGTCAAAACCTTTCCTAAAAAAAAAAAAAAAAAAATAGCTTCATACACACTTATATTAGGTTTAAAGGGCTCTCCTCTGGAGTATTCGCATTTTAACGTGACACAAATGTGGCTACAACTAAGGGATTTATTGTTGGTGGCTAAAGAATTTTAAGGGTATGGTGTTAACTTCTCAGCGTCTAAACCAACACATCAAGGGTCAGTGTATACTCTGCCTAAACATGTTCTACTCTAATTAGAAAGTACTATGGTGGGGTGTTTTGTTTTCTTGTTTTTCTGAGTTATAAGCCCTGTCCTTGCCATGAAAACTTCTTGGGGCTCCTCCAGCTTCTTCCTTCCTCAGGAAGGCATGGGGGGCGTTCTGGAGGCAGAGCCAGGTGCCTCTCTTTCCCCACTCCTGCATTTCGTGGCCTCATTCTCCTTCTGGAATCCTGGAACATTAGGCCTGCTGGCTCAGCATTGGCAAAGGATTCTATGTTCAAGCACCTTTAGGAAACATCTACCTTACCCTCATTTGAAGGAAGTCATAATATTAAATCTAAGAAATATTGGAGTAAAGAATCCTATTTTTCTTACTGAATCCAGACTTTCCTGCTCTTACCCATAGAATTCTATTTTAGTAGATCATAGCTTGGGAAACACCAATTTGGTCCAACTTCCTTATTTTTAACATGTGAGAACTTGAG
>CM052441.1:26285806-26405678 GCA_028533085.1 Varecia variegata
TTTAGATTTATGGTTGAGCCTGTGTAAATCCTACCACAGCAGCCTAGGATTAAAGTCAGAATGAAAGAATATTTTTCTAGTTTCACAGCACCTTGTTCTGCAGTCACTCAGTGTCCCTGAAATTCCTTCCAAATATCTCCAGGAATTTCCAGAAGTATCTGGAGCTAATCCCTCAGCAATGGCAGTTGCCATTTTCCTCCCACCTGTTCCACTTCAGAGATGGGTCTTGTCACTGTTGATAGGAAAAGTTGTAACTCTGCTGTTGCTACCAGCTCCATTGCTGACACCCACCATGCCCACAAAGCATCCGGGGCTGGAGCCAAGCAGGGAACACTCCTACGTGGAGTGTTGCATCTCCCTACCCTTCCATCCCATCTCCTGAGACTGAGAGAGGTGCAGGTGTCCTTCCTGTCACAGCCATTTTCGTTTTTACATGCAATAGATTGCAGCTACTTCACCACACGTCCCAGCCATGATGCAGCAAGGGCCAGCCTGGAAGGTCATCTGAGAGACAGTCATCAAGGGATCCTCTAACCAAACACGGCCTTCTCTCCTCCTCCACGTTCTTTCTCAAGCTTTGGTCCCTCGGGTAAAATACACTCCTAGAGATCCCACTCCGACAGGCTTGGACAGACATTCCCAAGAAAGGAATCGAGGAAAACCATCCAACAACTGCATAGACTCCCAGAGCAGTCATAGGCCAGATAGTATGTGATGGTGGCTGAGACCATGGCTCAGGACCCAGACTGTCTCAGTTCTGATTCTAGTATTGTCATTTCATAGCTCTGCCATCTTTGGCAAGTTACCTAATCTTTCTGTACCTCAATTGCTTCACCTGTAAAATGGGGATAATTGCACTTACCACATGGGGTTATTCTAAGAACTAAATGAGTAAATGTATATAAAACGGTTGGGAAACGGTTCCTTATGAAAAAGTTATAGGAATTTGCATCACCTGGTTGAAGCGGGAAATAAAGGCCTGTATTTAAGTGGCATATCTTCTATTTGCTTAGTATTTATTTACTTTTACATTCACACATTGCTATTCTAAAAAAAAAAAAAAAAGGAAAAACTAAAGCATTCAGAAATTGAAGAGAAGCATCCCTTTACCTCCCCAGATCTAGTGCCACCACCAGATGCTCACACCTCCTTCCAGAGGTTACCCTGACCACAGCACCTGTGTAGGTCTAACTTGTTAGCTGACTTGCTGCAGGCCTACATAGATGACCTCTAGAGGCCAAGGATCAGCCCTCCTACAACTTCCCTTTAGGGAGCTGACCATCTGGAGGAAGAGCCGATTCACAACAAAACAGGACAAAAAGGACACAAAGCTGCAATCAGGGAAGCCAGAAAACGGGGAGTGGGAGGAAGCAGAAGTAACTCCGGGTGGAACAGGTCGTGGAGATCGTCCCTGAGCCTAAACAAGTGAGTTGGCTCCTTTTGTGTGTATGTCTGGGCTCAGAAGTTCTTTTAGAGTCTAATCCTCAAAGTGTAAACTTCACAAAGAAACTTTAGCCAGTATGATTTGCCTTTACAACGTTGGGTATATACAAGTCACAGTATTTTACCTCTCTAAATAACTGAGCATTGAGCCCAGAGAATGATGCTCTGAAAAAGACCCTCTGGTCTCCAGGCTGCCACGCCCCTCAGGGTTGCCCTTTGTCCTAGCACATGCACGTGGAGCAGGCATTGGATCTTGTTCCAGTACACAGACTCTGCCCTCAGTGTGCAGAACTCAGGCCACCTCCAGCTGGGGTTCTCTCTGCACACAGAACCCAACGCCCCACTTGCAAACACATTAAAACCCCCAACCCCTCTCCAGGGTTTTGCAGAGTTTTGTCTCCAGCCTTGGCTCCTTCCAACCTGTTTTCTCTGCTGCAGCCACAATGACCTTTATTGCTTTTATTTGTCTGCTTGCTTGGTCTTTAATAAGACTTACATCAATATAATTTGCTTTCAAAAAGACATTCATATTAGTTACTATAGCAATTTATTTTAACTTACCCTATGCAGTTTGAACCAAAAGTTGTTCATAACTTAGGAGGAAAGTATCATTCTTATCAGGAAGTTGAGAATGAGGAAATTCTGTAAGACAAACCTTGTTAAAATCATTATCTTCCTTTAGCCACCTCACATACTTCAGTTATTTTCCCACAATTGCCTCTCTGTTCAACCTAGTATAAAGCATTTAGACTTGCCACTTCTTTGGGTCTTCGTTTCCTTATGAAGGGTTCCCATGTCACATAAAACTTAAAGCATGTATGCTTTTCTGCTTATCCATCTCATGTCAGTTTAATTCACAGGCCCAGCAGAAAAACTCTGAGAAGGTAGAAGAACTTTGGCCTCCCCTACATGATCTAAAACAAAATTGGTCCTACCACATCCCTGCTAAAACGCACTGATGATATGCTCTTTGCTCAGAGAATAAAGGCCTAACCCTAAATGTGGACCTGCAAGGTCTAGCCTTGGTCTCATTTCTCATCACATCCTCATTGGTTCTCTGTGGCCCAGCCACACGCACCTTGTCCACCAAATGCGGCACGCAATCCACACCTCGGGGGAGCATGCTTCTCTCTCAAACAAATGCTACCCCGCACTCCTCTCTTCTTTGCCCATCCTGCGGCTCTCAACTCAGTCCTCATTTTCTTGGGAGGTCTTCCCTGACCTTCTAGCCAGCTATTATTCAGGGCCCTTCTCACAGTTGTGCTTTTATGCCTATTTGAGTGGTTGTCTGATTGATGTCAATGCACCTGGTGATGGTGGACACTGCCTATTCTTGTTTTCCATTGTGTCTCCAGCCTCCAACAGAGTCTAGCATGTGACCGATATCTGACATACATACTTGTCAAATGAGTTAACAAATGAAATGATCAGCTTGCTCATCTCACTTTGTTGGGGTGGTATCCATAGATACAGCTATGGACATACCTGGATTGGATTCACGGCAAAAATCCTTTGGTAATCTTAGATAGCCTTGTTCCTGCTGAGAAAATTACAAACCTGATGAACAAAAGCTGAGGTTTGAAAACTGAGGGCAAGCACTGCTTTTGCGCAGTCAATAGAGATTTTCACAGCATGCTCTCACTTTTTTTTTCCCCCTTCGGAAAATGAGCTCTGTGTTGTTGCCTGAGTAGGAGGTATGCAAAGGAGAGGAAAGACGAGGGACTGGGCAGGGGGCCATGGTGAGTAGCAGGATATGATATCAGTTGACAACTTGTGAGCCATGTCCTCAGAATGCCCCTGCCAGGCCGTATTTGAATTGGTCACGTCTTCCCCGAAAGCCATAGTCCCCTTCTGTGCATGAAGCTGACGGAGTGTGGTGCTTTTCTGAGCGCCTGCCAACTCCCGAGGAAGGCTTGGTTGGCAGAAGCACCAGGAAGTCTTGGTTTCTTAAAGACAAGCAACCCACTGTTTGAATTTATATTGGCCTTCAACTACCACAAAGCAATCTGCTGAAGAGTTTATTTCAGGTTAAAATGAAAAGGAAATGTCTTAAATGAATCCAGCTGTTTGTTTTAGTTTGTAATTTTTAACTGGTTGAGCCAAACATGTTGACTTTCAGAAAAATAAAATAAAAAGGCTGCAGATGTGTATAGCCCAGGGTATTGATTTCTGGGGGAATTATTTAGTCATTTCTGGGAGAGAGTTCCCATCTTTTCAGATTTTCACTGAGAAATAATGAAACCTTCCAGCCAACTGAGGGGATAGCCGGGCCAACCTGCTCACAGGAAGCAGCAAAATCACCATTAGAAACTGGATTTTAGAGAAACCCCTGAGGGAACCTCCCTTTGCTAGTCACTCTCCTGTGTTTTCAGTGCTGATCTCGACACTGCAAAGGAAAGTAAAAACATTTTTTCATTATAGGAAAAATTGTAATTCAACGGTTGTTAAAATGCAGATTGCCAGGTCTCCTAACCATGAGATTTTGATGCAATGTCTGGCATGAGAGCCAGGAACCTGCACTTTAAACAAGAATTACCTCTAGCTCTGTGAGTACTAAGGAAGGTCCTTCTAAACAGCTATCACAAAGCTTCCCAAAATTTGTTATGGCACGTGTTAAAAATGCTAGTCTTTGCCCAGCACACTGGAATAAAAAAAAAAAAAACTCTTAAATCATCCTGAGGTTAAAAAAAAAAAAAAAGTCCTTGCCTATCATGATAGTTGTACTGTACTTACTGAATTCCTTCTGCAGAGAATTAAGCAAACATGGACTTTGCCAGAGGCTAGGACTTTACTCTCTTCTCCACCCCCACCCACCTCCTCACAGGCACCTGCACCCACTAGCCAAGCTCCCCTGAATTACTGACTTAACATAGACTCAGACTGAGGCTGGGCCAAGGGACCCCCTCCAGAAGAAATGATAGTCAATGAACTACATTTTTTAAGGTAAACTGTTAATTACTGCTTTTATCACCAGGTGAAATCATAGAGTAGTTAGCAATTTCTGAAAGGTATTAATAAAAAATCATTCTTACATAAACATACCGAGTACTTCACCAGGGCACATTGCATGTAGACCAAGTGCACTCAGATGTCACTGTACGTTAGTGGCTGTCACCTGGGAGTGATTCCCTCCACCCTGACCCCACTCTAGGGGACATTTGGCACTGTCTGCAGCCATTTTCATTGTTGCAACTGGAATCTAGTCAGTAAAGGTCAGGAGGGCTACTAAACATCCTACCAGCCCTCCACTACAAAGAATCATCTGGCCCAAAATGGTGGCGGTGCTGAGGTCAAGAAGCTCTGCCTTGCATTAACACGCAGTGAGAGGAGAGAGCGTGTCCAAAAGGAGAATGTTCGTTTCTGTGAATGACAGTGTCTGGCCAAACAGACTACATTTTGTTAAGGTAAAGTCTGGAAAGAAATGCAGATTTATAATGTCCATGAACCTATGTTTACATCATGTTTCAAGTTTAACAGCATTGGCAATCGTTTGAACCTCTGAATTGGTGACTCTGACAGCCTAATTGCAGACCAGTCCCACGAGGACCTGGGTACATCAGCTCTTAGGGCAAAAGGCTGAGCCGCACCAGCAAGCAGTAGTATTGTAACTACTTTAAAACAAACAAACAAACAAACAAACAAACAAAAAAAACCACTGTGCCTTTCACAGGAGACAAGCATTAAAGCTGATTGGAAAGAACCTACATTCTGGCTTATAACCTCATCTTTATCCCATGCTAGTTAATGCTTCTGAAGGATATTACAGATTTCTTTGCTTTTTGAGTGAAGAGATAGTGGCTGCAAAAATGAACTGCAAAAGAGAATCCCGGTTGCCATATTAATAAAAACGAATGTATTTTTATGGTAAAAGGCAAAAAAGCATTCAACTAGACTTAGAATTTCTAAATCTAAACTTGACTCTGATCCCTGTGCATCTTCTGGGTCCTTCCATCCGCCTGGAGACCTCGGTTGTTAGGACGCTAGCAAATTCCCAGACAGGAAGGGCCTCTGGAGAGGGTAATTGGGTCCTTCTTGCTGCCCGATCAGACTGTGCACCAAGCTTTCTTGACGTGGTTACTCAGCACAGCCAGACCAGCCTGCGGATGAGATTTCCTTCCAGAGTCTGCGCGTGAAAAGAGGCAGAAGACCTTCTGTGGCTCACCCACATCCCTTCCCCTCAATATTATGCCTGAGAAGGTGGAAGGAGAAAACTGGAACTCTGCTTTTCTACCTTTCCCTCCACTTCCGTTTCTGTTTTCACCCCTAAGCCAGAAGGCACAGACTGTGCCTTCTTTTACCATCCGTGTAGCTGCGTCTACCAGGCGCGTGGCAGGAGGACAGGCTTTGGTCCTTCCTCCTCCTGCCTCACTCCAGCCTCAAGGCTAAACGGTGCAGGAGAGCGAGCCCATAAGAGGAGCTACGATGAGAGACAATTTTTTGGTATTACACTCATTACACTAGGTACAATTGTCACCTTTTCTACATCTAGAAAAGGAAGATTAAAAAGACTGGAGGCAGGATTCAAACTCAGTTCTCTCTCCCCTCTGAACATGTGTTCCTTTCTGGAAAAACACCAGTGGGAGAATTAGTGACCTCTCACTAGCTGTGCGACCTCTCTGTGCCTCAGTTTTCTTATCTATAAAACACAGATGGCTATAAAACGTCTGTTTCCTGGGAATGTTATAAAGATCAACCAAGTTAATATCTGACGACATAAAAGCCTGATGCAAGTGTCAGGAGGAGCTATTGTGATGAATTCTGCCACCACATTGGTGATGAGAGAACTTGCTCTCAGCTACAGGTAATGCTGTTTTTGTGTGTGCTTTTTTATTTTTTCTCCTTTGTTTTCAGAAATTATGCTGCCTAATTAAAATCTCCATTAACAGTATGAATGATTAGCCTCTGTAGTCATTATCTAAAGAGATTGCTATTACAACTGTGCTTTTCAGACTTCATTCTAAGTGTTCAAAAAAGAATTTCATTCCTAATAGCAGCAAGTTGGACTGGACTCATCACTGCAATTACGACTAAAAGCAAATGTCGTAAAAAAATAGTCTCTGTAAGTAGAGCGTGAGTTTTCATAAAAGGAGATTTACTTTACAATTAGGCTTTACTTAGTTTATTAACAGAATTTTATATTACCCTAGTATGCGTCATCACCCACGTTCTCTGGAAAACCATAATAGCAGTCCCATTATTTTTCCCTCCTTTGGCATTTATCATCTATATTACACTGTTAATTCTTAGGTCATTGGCACTACCGCCCATCATGGACACCTGGTAAGACCCCCTTCGCTTCCTCACCCCCTCATCTGTTAAGAGGACACCCCCACCAAGGGGAATCTTTTCCATGTGGTTAGGAAAGGGATGAATCTCCAAAGATCCAAATCCCCTTCTAGTAGCGACTGGCTCAGGGACAAGCAGATGGCACAGTCTGGGGAACAAGGGTTTTCCCAGGGGCTTTTCGGCTAGAGCTTTCCAGAGAAACAGCTCCAGCAGGTTCCTAAGCAGGAGAGTGGGAGCCTTTGATTTCTGGCAGCCCAAAGAATGAAGCTAAGCAGAGACAGGTCTATGGTTTGAATGTGTCCCCCAAAGTTTCTGTGTCAAGTTTAATCCCTAATGCAACAGTGTTGAGAAGCAGGGCCTTTAAGAAGTGACCAGGGCATGAGGGCAAGGAGTCTTCAAGAATGAATTAATGTCATTATTGCAGGAGTGGACTCATCACAAGAGAGGATTTGTTATAAAAGCGAGTTTGGCCCTCTGTGCATGTGTGTGCTCATTCTCTCTCTCTCTTTTTCCCCTCCTCTCTCAGGCTCTTGCCCTTCCACCTCCCACCATGGGACTATATGGCAAGAAGGCCTTGCCAGATACAGGCCCCTTGACCTTGTATTTTCCGGCCTCCAGAATGGTAAGAAAAAAAATTTTTTTTAATTACCCAGTCCTGTGGTATTCTGTTATAGCAACGCAAAATGGCCTAAGACACAAGGTGAAGATAGAAAGATGGAACCCAGAGCTCCAAAACATCAGAGCTCCTTGAACCTGCCATTGCTAAAGCTAGTCAGCTCACCGCATCCCAGTTATGTATCCATAAATTCCTCCCCTACTTTTAATTTATTTTGTTACGATTTGAGTTGGTTTTCTGTCACTTGCAATTGAGAGAATTCAGACTAATTCATACCCAAATTGAAAATCTGATTTTTTTAGCTTGGTAAAAGTGACCTACACCTGTAAGTCTCGTGCCCAATGCCACAGACATAAATACAGTCAGTGGGACACCGTCATGAGGGTGGTCTCAGCGGTGGAAGGGCTCCTCGAGCACGTTACCTGCTGAAGAAGAGTCAAAGCCCCTGGACTGTTATTAGCCAGCCCCCTCACCCCTTCTTTCCTTAACCTTTCCATAGAAGCTGGCTATGGTTTCCTCTTGGATTTTGTGTAATACCCTGGTTTTTACACTTGCATGGAACTGGGCAGACCAGGGTCCTTACTCCTAATTTTTCATGCAGTATTGGGAAAAATTACTTAGCTCTTGGCTTCTGTTTTTTTCATCCACCAAACAAATGTGATGAAATAATCTCAGAAAATCATAATCTTATGAAATCACTGATTCTTGTAATTGTTCCTTGCATTTGTCTCATCTTCCCACATAAATCTTAAACTCTTCATATGTAGAAATAACATTATAGACTCATGTCCTCAGCACATCTGGTTTTATATCAGAATATTTTGGTTGGCCAGATTAAAATATTTTTAAGTCAAGTTTTTATTAATGAAACAATTGACAGAGTGGTGAGAAAGTAGAGTGGTTCTTCATCTCTCCCAAAGAAAAGGGAGTTGAACTCAGAAAGCTGCCATTGGCCAAGCACGATGGCACATGGCTATAATCCCAGCACTTTGAGGGGGGGAATTGTTTGAGGCTCTGAGTTCAAGATCAGCCTGGGCAGCATAGCAAGATCCCTGTCTCTACAAAATTTAAAAATCAGCTGGGCATGGTGGGTGCATACCTGTAGTCATAGCTATTCAGGCGGCTGAGGCAGCAGGATTACTTGAGCCTAGGAGTTCAAGGCTGCAGTGAGCTATGATTACACCACTGCACTCCATCCTGGGTGATAGAGCAAGACCTTGTCTCTTTTCTTTATTTAAAAAAAAAAAAAAAATAAACCTGTAGTTGTTAAAGTAAAATTTTCCAGACTGGCATTAATAGTTGGAATAGAGATCCCGTAAAAAAATATAAAAGCGCAAACCATGGAAGAATAATCAAGGATACTAATTTCTCAGCACAAGATTACTTAATATAACTAAAACTTATTAATTTTTCCTGATTGTAGAATTAACATTTTTAAGTTTTGAAAAATCTTAATTTTCTGCATGAAATTATAATTTGATCTCTTCAGTCTTTTGGGGGACAACTACTATTTTTTTGGTCCCCAAATTAGGAGCAATTAGTTTGCCCCACAGTTTTTTTCATTTAATATTGTGAATACTTTTTCATTAAAGGGCCTGAAATCATGATTATTGATAGCTGTAAAATATTCCATGTCAATAAATCACAATTTATTGCCTAGAATTGCCATTTAGGTCATTTCCAATTTTTCCTTATTACAAATAATGTTCCATTGAACATTCCAGTATTTAAATTTGAGTATCCTCACTTCTTTAGTAGGCATTAATTTTAAATAACATTACTCATAAAAAAAATTTGAAATATTTAATGGCCAAATTTCTTAGAGTGTCATAGTGAACGCAGAAGCCGTTTCTATGCTGTTTCTTATAAAAACCCTAATAGCCACATGTAGAACATTAATGTGCAAGTGAGTTAAGGTAATTTTGAGGACGGCATCACTGATGTATTCTTTGTCACGTGCCTGAAAAATCTGGCTGAAATATGCTCAGGATTAAATCTCAAACTGCTATGGATGCACAGAAGTATGCTGTCTGCTCAATATTCATTCTCACGGAAGATACATCTGATTTTATTGCCAAAAGACATTAATAAATATTTCACATCTATATCTTGCTATATGATTTAGCAGACACTTTCACGTGCATTACTTCATTCCTACAACAAATGTCGTAGGAGGAATATTTCATCTCATTCCTAAGTGAAGCAACTGAGGATCTGTGTTATCTTTCAGCAAAATAAATCTGATTACGTCAAACCTCATGCCCTCTCTTTGAAAGTTTCTGTGATGGAGCGCATCATGTTACATGTATTTTCACCTTCATGGTAGAATCCTCCATGGGAAAAGCACTCACCAGCAAACAGCCTAAGAACCTTCCAGAGCTGGGCCCAAGCCCCATCTCGGCCCCCTCTCTCTACCCACCTCATCAACTTCTTCCTGTCTCCTAATTCAGACATGCTCTGAACACCTCCCGATGGGCCCTTCCGTATGCCTTCAGGGTCTCCTCCCTTGCCTGATAAACTACTACTCATCCTCCTAGGCTCCAGACATGCTTTCCCATACATCTAAAATAAATATTGGCTCTACCACAATTTAAGTGGGTAATGCATTTATGTGAAAAGAAAATGCCCATCACATATTTCACAACGGACGCAAGAAGCTGCACTGTAGCCTCACAGTGCAGCCCCTCCTTAAGGCAGGCAGTAGAGAGGTACCTGAGGTCAGCAGAGCTACACAGCTGAACGTCTGAGAGATAATAGTACATGACAATGTACTGTTCATAGGAATGATGTATTTTAATATCCCAATTTTGGACAGCTTGTTATGCCCCCAGGTAGTTAGTTGCCTAGTTTTGAAAAGTTGCATGCAATAAACTTATCTTGAACATACAAAAGGCAAACAACTTCACTAAATGTAAAATTAATTTCTCTGCATGTGATGGTTAACTTGGCTAGGCCATGGTGCCCAGTTGTTGGGTCAAACGCCAATCTACACGTTGCTGTGAAAGTATCTTTCAGGTGTTACTCATATTTAAATAGCTAGATTTTGAGTGAAACAGATTGTTCTCCATAATATGGATGGGTCTCATTCAATAAATCGAAGGCCTGAGGAGCAGAAACTGAGGTTCCTCGAAGAAGGAATCCGGGCTTGTCAGGTAGCAGTCTGAAACGTCAGTTCTCGGTGTGCTCTTGGTGGAAGAATGACCAGACACACCGAAAGCCAGGTAAGCATAAAATGAGGCTTATTGAGAGAAAGACAGGATTATAGAGCCAAGAGCAAGATACGTTCGCCACAGATGAACAAGACATCTTGTAACTAAAAGGCCTTGGTCATTGGGGTCTTGTTTTATAGTGTCTGGATTGGGCCCTCCTGGGATTCACATGTCACCATGGAACCACTTTGGACAGTTAGGTGTTACATGACCTGAGTCTTACTGCACATGCAGAGAGGCTCCTATGAGCCTATCTGAAAGCCCATTTTTAGGGGTAAACCGCAATGTAGATTTCAGCTAATGACATGATAATTAGCCATAGGTTGTCCTAGATCACCTTCCAGACCCTATTGTACCTGTGCTGCTTGGTCCATGGGCTAGAGAGTCCTCTGTGTTCTTTTGTAGCTGGCATGCTAAGTTCTGGTTGGCAGATTTGTAGGGTGTTCCCTCCTTCTCCAGATGTAGCAATTGTTCAGGGCACCTGGCTTTGTCCCCTGAAGAGCCCAGAGGTTCCCTGGCTGTCTGCCTAATAGTCTCAAGACCACAACATAGAAATCCTGACTGATTTTTACATACACCTTCTCACTTAATCCTCACCATAGTAACATGGAGGCAGGGGAAGCATATTCTCCCGTTTTTCAGGTGAGAAATCTGAAACTCAAAGAGATTTAGTAATTTTCCCCAGGGTAAACGTGTTAGAAGTAGCAAATCCCAAGTTGAAACCCACATACTCCTGGCCTCAGAGTTCATGCATTTTCCAACCTCTACATTGCTGCCGTCCTACACACACAATGTGCAGAAGGGCACAGTTTACAACTTACTGTTTGTATCTAGTGCTCAGAAGTTCGAGTATAGCATGTCACAGTGTGGCTCACTTGAGTTTATCCTGCTTGGAGTTGGCTCATCTTCTGCAATCTAATCTTTTGCCAAACGTGGGAAATTTGCAGCCATTATTCTTTGACTATTTTTTCAGCTCCACCCTCTCTCTTCTCTCCTTCCACACCTCCAGTGGAAAAAAAAAGTTAAATCTTTTGTTACAGTCCTCCAGGTCCCTGCAGCTCTGTTAAAATTTTTTTTTTCCTCCGTCTATCTTCTCTGCTATTCAGACTGAGTAATTTCTAGTGTTCTCCCTTCTAGGTCACTGATTCTTTCCTCTGTCTTCTCATTCTGTTGAATCTACTCACTGAGTTTTTAATTTTAACTTTTTTTTCAGTTCTAAAATTTCCATGTGGCTCTTTATACTTCTCATTTGCTTTGCAAGGCTTCTATATCTTTACTGAGACAATTTTTTAATTTATTTCAAGTTTGTTCATAACTGCTTTTTGAAGCATTTTTATAAAGGCTGCATTGTAATTTTTGTCACATAATTCTAAAATTTCTGTCATCTTGATGTTGGCATCTGTTGTGGGCTGAATTGTGTCTCCCCCATTCAAAATTCATATGTTGAAATCTCAACATCCAGAACATCAGAATGTAACCACATTTGGAAATAGTCTTTAAAGAAGTAATTACTATTAAATTCATATGGGTGGACCCTAATCCATGTGACTATATTTGGGGATAGGACCTTCAAAGGGGTGATTATGTTGAAATAAGGCCAATAGGTCAGGGCCTTAATCTAACTGATGTCCTTATGAGAAAAGAGACATGATGGGTGCACACTTACAGAGGAAAGGCTGTGTAGGAACACAGCAAGAAGGCAGCCACCCACAAACCAAGGAGAGTGGCCTCAGGAGAAACAAACCCTGCCCAACACCTTGATCTTGGACTTCCCAGCCTCCAGAACAGTGAGAAATGTTTAAGCCACCTGGTTTGTGATATTTTACGGCAACCCTGTAAGACTAATGCAGCATCTACTTACTGTCTTTCTTCACTAAGTCTGAGATCTTCCTAGTTCTTGGTATAATGAGTGATTATCAATTGAAACCTGGACCTTTCCAGTATTATGTTATGAGACTCCAGTTCTTACTTAAATTCTGTGTTTTAGTTGGCTCTTGTTGACACCGTTCCAGGAAGGCAAGGGGAGGGCACTGCCTCATTATGGCCAGGTAGGAGAAGTTCAAGTTTCCCACTTGTCCTCTGTAGTGGTTGATTCTGAGTGTCAACTTGACTACATTAAGGAATGCGCAGATAGCTGGTAAAGCATTAATTATTCTCCTGCTACAGTAGACACTGAAGGGAAATCAAGGCAATGCAGTATTTCATTAGAATGATTGGGCTGCCCCAGGTGCATCTCTGAGGGTGTTTCTGGAGGAGATTGGTGGGCGAGTCAGTGGACTGAGTGGGGAAGAGCCACCCTCAAGGTGGGAAGGTACCCTCCATCAGCTGGAGGCCCAGATGGAACAAGAAGGAAGAGAAGTGCAAATTCTGGCTCTCTTCCAAAGCTGGAAACACCCTATTTCTCCTTCCCTTGGGCATCAGAACCATAGATTCTCTGGCCTTTGCACTCTGGGACTTTCACCCATGCCCCTCATTGCAGCTCTTGGGCCTTTGGCCTCAGACTGAGAGTTACATCATCAGCTTCCCTGGTTTGGAGGCCTTCAGACCTGAACCAAGACATAGGACCAGTTTTGCTGGTTCTCCAGCTCGCAGATGGCCTGTCGTGGGACTTCTCTGCCTCTGTAATCAATCGACTGAGCCAATTCCCCTAATAAATCCCTTCTCATCTCTCTCTCTCTCTCTCTCTCTCTCAAAATATATATATATATATTTATTCTCTGGAGGACCCTGACTAAAACAGCCCCCATTGACACCCAAGATGTCTCTTCATTACTTCTGACTTGAGAGAATCCAGCCCCTACTAGACCTCCACTGACAGTCCCTGGCTGGCATGATTGCAATGCCTCATGACTGCTTCTCAGGGGGCTCCCACTGGCGCCACAGGGAGGGGGTGGCCTGTTACTGCTGGGCAGTGGTGGTCCTGTCTCCCTACTAGGCCTCCTCTGATGCCATCCAGCAAAGAGAGGTACAGCACGTCTTTACTGCTGGGTTGGGGTGGAAGTCTAGGCTCTCCACATGGTCTTCCCTCACACTGCAGTGTGACAGGGAATGAAAGCCCTATTCCCTACACATTCTCTGCCACCATCTTGGTGGAGGGATTAGGGAGTTATAGGCTGACAAGATTGGAAGTCAAGCCCATTCAGCCTTTGCTGGTGTGGGGCTAGGTGTGGCCAGTTTTTTCTGTGGTGTTTGGAGTAGAGTGGTTATTGTTTAAAAGCTTTCTGTTTTGCTAACCCTTTCCTGGCTCTTTGGCCAGAGAAAGTGGGCTTTTAGCTGGGCTGTTTCATCTGTATTTGCAGGTGTTTCTGTGATGGCAGCTTCAGCTCCTAGTCAAGGATTTATGAAGCAAAAAGAAAACCTGAGGAACTAACCACTGTATTGTTCCCTGTGTTCAGAGGTCCCTGTGCAGGGAGCCACCTTCCAGAGTCGTCTTATGTTTCGTATATCATGTCCAGGACTTTTAATTATACTTAGCAGGAGAAATAGGGGAAAGTGTCTACTCCATCTTCCTGGCAACAAAAGCTTTCATTCATTTTTGAGCACCTGAAAAGCCAACTTATGGAACAATTTTTCAAATAACTTTAAGTCTTAAACGTTTTCAGTTTTCAACTTAAACTAGTTGCAGCCTACCACCATCTTTTTGGATTTCTTTTTTCCTTTTCTTTTCACTGGTCTTTCCCCTTCCTGCTTAGTTGAAAACCCACACTTTGCTGAAATCTTAGTGAATTTTATCAAGTAGCTTCCATGTGTCTAACTTGGCAGAATATGTACAGCTAAAACTTTCCTAGTTGTGAACAGAGAAAGCTGCTGAGAAAATATGAAAAAAATAAAGTAAAAAGTACTAAGTCTCCAAGTTTGTGTGTGTGTGCACGTGCGGGACATTAACAAACGGGAAAGGCAACCTCCCACCTTCTGCCAATCGGATCACTTATCAGTTGGAAGTATCGTTAACCTTTTGTCCTAAAAACTCCCAATGTGACTTTTTTTTAACCAAAAAGAGGCTAATGTGACTCTTCCTTTGTTAGGGAAAACACATTATTTGCTGAGTTCAATAATCCTCCCATGTGACCCAATTCCTTTGTCATTCTTTCCTCAATATTAAAATCCTCATTATTAATGTGAATATGATTAGCATTCTAATTATGTACTAACAGAAAGATCCTGTTTTTCAGTTTTTTCCCCATCCACAGTTTTCAGTGTTTGGAGAGCCTAACATTGAGGGTCAGGTTTTGAAAGCTGTTCCAAGTCCCCCACCGGCTTTATTTACAACTTCACACGGTTCCCACGCAGCTGCAGATGGGTCCTGAGGCCCTTAGTCTATCACAGATTTCTTTCTGGAATGTGTGAGGAGTGACCTAGATTTTTCAAATGCCTACAATCTCCTTTGAAATAGCAGCTGCTTCAAAGGAAAGATCTATTACGGAGAATACAAACAATATTTCCTCTGGGAGCTACTCGGGAGATTTTATAATTTGCCATTTACGAGGATTTCTTGCATTGGCATAGGGAAGGCATTCTGCCACCGCAAAGCATTTCAATCGATTAGAGTCCAGTATCACATGGCTAAGAAGGCAAAAATAATCTTACCATCCATCTAGCTGAGTAGATCAGCCAGAACGCTTTATATTACAAATACAACTGAAGAAAGCTAAGCTGGCTGTGGTAGAAGATAAGACCTCTGTAGTCAACTGCAAACACTGCTAATTTTTCCAAGTCCTTGGTCAAACCATTTTTTTTTCTAGGTATGGGTCTCAGAGAAAAAGCTCTATTTCTAAATTTCTTCTAGAAGTGTGATATAAAAACCCATCTTCTTGGAAATTTCTTGCCATGGTTAGGCTGTTTCTGGGATACTCCCTGACTTCCAACAGCATCATATACCCTTAAGACAGATCAATTTTATAGACTATGATTTTTTTTAACTTTTTTCTACATGACTGTGCTAGGAATAGTACCTTGAATTCATCATGGTTTTCAAATCAAATTTAAATTGATGAATTTCTCTTACTTGCTGCACAAAAGTCTTCTCCATAATATTTGTGTGTTAAATATTTACACTGTGCTTGCTGGAAGTCACAGTGCTCAGTCCATGACACGTTATCATCAGTGGTCCCTACAAGGTCCCCCTTGTGTGCTGCTAAAAAAAAAAAAAAAAAAAAAAAATCAATTATCTACTTGTCTTGTTCCCATAGCCAATTCTTTCCTCCACTCCTCTATGTGAATTTTTTGGTTAAGTGTGTTGCTATAAAATGCTCTTTGGGATGTGCGTGTATGTTTTATAGATCTCATTCTGCTTCTTTCCTCACCCAGGATTATTTTTAAGATTCATTATGTAGCTCCGTCTAACTCAATCTGTTGCTCTAACGACTGCACAATTCTCCATATGCACATTTCCCGCAGGGCTTCTACTCACTATCCTAGTGAGGGTCACCCAGCCTGCCTGGAACTCCTGCCATCACAAATAATGCTGCAAAGGACATCTTCACAGGTGTCCCACATAAAACGTCATGATCATTTCTTTAGGTTTATGCCCAGGAGTGGATTTTCTGGGCCATGGCGGGTGGCAGACTCTGCGCCACACCCACATGCCCTTGTCCCATCCCCGGCCGGGCCTCTGCACCTGCATCTCTCTGGCTGTGGGCTGTCTTGGTGGCCCTCAGCAATGCATGAGGAGCATTGTTTATAAATACCCCAGCTCATTCAGCTCTTGCATGGGAAAACTGACACTCATTCTTGTTCTACACTGGCTCCTGCAAGTCCCCTGTAAGCTCCAGTGACCCACAGTGGTACCTTGCTTGAAAACACACTCTTTATTGAGTGCCTTCCCTTCCTGCCAGTGTCTCCTAAATAAACCACTTGCACTCAAATCCATACCCCAGCAGCTGTTTCTGGGAGAATCCAAACTAAGACACAGGGGATGTGTAAATTTATCCTAAGTGGTCTCGGGTTGCTCAATGGAATGACAGCACAGATCACACTCCCGACAGCAGTGGTGAGGGTGGCGCCCAAGTCCCACATTCTCCCCAGCTCTGGCCTCATCCAGCTTTCTCATCTGTGCCCATCTGATTGGCTTAAAGTGATATCTCACTATTTCAATTTCCATTTCTCTGATTGCAAATCCTTTTGAGCTTTTCTTTATTTAGTGTGCTTCCACCTTCACCTTCCTGTGAAGCCCTTCTGCCAAGGAGACCAATGATGATGCCTAACACTTAGATCCTTGCAGTACTCGGGCCATTTCCCAAGAGCTCTACACATGTTAACTCTCAAATTATGACAGCAGCCCTAAGTACTATTTGTACTGTCATCCACATTTTGAAGATAAAACAAGGGCCAGAGATGTTAAGTAACTTTCCCAAAGCCACAGAGCTAGTAGGTTATAGGGACTGCATTTAAGCCCAGAGTCAGGCTGGGAGTCAGCTTTTAACATGCTCACCCTGCTGTCTTCCCTAGTTGACATTTCATGAGCCTGTCCCTCTTCCATTCTATAGTCTCTCTTGTTAGCCTAATTCTCCTTCCTGGTAAATCAGTAATGCAGGGATAAGTCCCAGAATTGGATGGGGTTCGTCTGAAGAACTGTACACCAAACCTCTGTAACTATACACAATACAAAGTGTACTTGGTCAGCACAGTCATTACAGAAAGAAATAGTCTACTTAACTAAATGCTCTGGTTAACTGAAGATTATGTGACTACCTGTCTTGAAATGTAAAAGATACCCTAAAATGACATGACCTGCATTAGTTTTCTATTGCTGCTTTAAATATTACCCCAAATCTAGTAGCTTAAAACATTCCAAATGCATCATCCCACCATTCCTTAGGTCAGAAGTTCATACAAGCCCAACTGATTGCTCTGGGTCTCAGAAGGTTGAAATCGAGGAATCAGCTGGCGCCTAGGCTCTCATCTGAAGGTTCTGGGAAAAATCTACCTCCAGACTGACTCAGGTTGCTGGCAGAATCATCTTCCTCACAGCCACAGGGCTGAGGTCCAGTTTCCTTCTTTGCTAGGAGCTGGGAGGCCCAGCAGCAACTTAAGGCCACCTGCATCACACATCATGCCACACCTCCCATATTCAACCCAGCGACAGTGCCTCCAGTTTCTCTTGTGCCTCTAATCTCTCTGACTTCTCCTTCGGCATCTCTTCTGCCTTTAGTCAGAGAAAGTTCTCCATATTTAAGGGCCCACCTCAAATCCAGGATAAACTCCCTATTTTAGAGTATGTAACATTAATTATCTCTTCAAGTCCCTTTGCTATGTAATACAACATATTCATAGGTTCCAAGGATTAGGGTATGGACATCTCTGGGGGCCATCTGGCCACCACAAAGTTCTAGCAGGAACCCAGGATCACCATTCCAAATTACAATGGGGGTAATGATGTCTATTTATAGGATGGTTATATGAGAATTGATAAACATTTTTGTGAAGCACTTAGAACAGTATCTGGAAAGTTCTATATAAATGCTTATGGAATGCATGGATGATGGACAAATGAATGAATGAAATTCTGACTATACTTGTAAGATTGAAAATACAGGTAAATTAAGCTAAATCTGTTGTCACCTAATGGCAAGAGTGGAAGTTATTTGTGGCTAGGAGGGTGGGAAGGGAGGAGTTAGAGAAAATCGCTGTTAAGATTTTTGTTTAGTTGTTATTTGTAATAGGCAATGGTACCCATTGTTTAGGATATTCTGGTTATTTGAAAGGTTCCTGAGAAGGTAAACATGTGAATGGCTAGCTTACAGAACTAATTTACCTTAAGATCCAGTTGGTCAATAAATCTCTGCCCTGGCATGGGCTTTTGGGGCAGATAATCTCATGGGTCACACCATAACACAGTGGTGGTGCTGTAGAGCCTCTACTACCCTTGCCTTGGCACCTCTAGAACCCAGATTTCCTAGAAGTTGAGAAATAAATACAGGCTTTTTGCTACACTTGATGGCAGCTCTCAATCTCCATATTCCCATTACTCTCTACAGTCCCTCGGCTGTGCTCAAGATAATGAACAGAGATCACAGTGTTTACTTGGGGACTTTCCAGTTCCAAAGTGCTTTCAACTCCTGAACAAGTACCATGATATAGTGGATTTGAATCTTGTCTCTGCTATTTACTGACTACTTGATTTTGGAAAGCTTCCACATCCTAGATGCAAAATGGGTTTAGTAATAACTGCTTTCAGCTGCTGTTGGAACGGTGACCAATGTAATTGAAGTACCTAGTTGTTCCTGGCACATGAAGTAGGCACTCAGAAGATGGCAGCTATTATCACACGTTATTTCTAGGCATGCTAGATAAAATGCAGGACGTCAGTTAAACTTGAATTTCAGAGAAATGACAAATACTGTTCTAGTATTAGTATGTCCCAGATATTGGATGGGATATAACTTATGCTAAAACAGTTTTTATCTGTTAAATTTGGCAACTCTATTTGATCTGATCCTTATGACACCATTGAAGTAGATATTTTTCCCACTGTACAGGTGAGCAAACTGAGGCTCAAAGTGCTATGAAATGATCACAAATACATTAAGTGATAGGACCTGTTTTTGTTTTTAACCAAGGTCTCTCTCGCCACCCCACAGAGGGCTCTTTAGTCTCTATTATTTTCTTCCCTTTATCCTCATCCTGCCCCAAAGTGCTCACCACAGTTGCCACTGAGACGTAGATGCTACATATATGGACAGTTGGCGTGAACAGAAGGAGCAGAGGGTGACATTAAATAGCAGGTCCTCCCTCCAAACAGGAGAACTGACCTGAAACACATGGATTGAGATGAGGAAAATGTAAAAAAAAGGGGGATATTCATTCTACTAGCAATAAGGTATATGTTGTCTTTCAGGCAATATTTACTGAGTCTACTGTGTGTACCACAGCAATTGGCTCGCTCAGTGTAGGCGTTGAAGTGGGTGGACAAGGACATACCTCGGGTAGATCATTAAGATGCTCAAGGTCAGGAACCCAGGACATCATCTTGTGTTTTGCATCATGGCCACCTCTCCCCAGTTCCCACCTGCCTCATGTTAGCTGTGTCTTGTTCCCTGGGGCTTATTAACATCTTCACCAAAGAACGACTAAGGGAGATAAAGCTCAAACTAAGTATTGATTTGTGAACACAACCTTTCAGGGGAAGGTTAGGTTGTCTGTGAGATTTCATTAAGCCAGGTCAGTTACAATAACCCTCAAAGATGTGGCCTTATTAACATTAAGAAGGAGATGGAAGAAGAACTTTAAAAATCAGCATAGAGTTACCTTTTAGGGAGAAGCCAATTTAAAAGAACCCACCATAGACCTAAAGATAAATGATAAATCTGAGATTCCTAGTGTAGGCAAACTCCAGGAGAAGCGTGATTTTCATTAAAGTGCCCTGTCTCGGGTCCTTTTAAAGTCTCTTTAGAAGAACTCAGATTTATTAATATTTCCACAAGCACACCAAAAAAATTGTTTTCCATTATTAAATATACGCTCAGAAAGAAATGAGCACATTAGTGCTCAGGGCTTATTTAAGCTGTTGCTCCGCGTGGCTGAAACAGGAACCCTCCCGTAAAGAGGAAGGAAGACGTTCAGATTACCGCTGTGCCCAGAAGGCTGTCCTTATTTTCCTGCAGTGCATTTTGCTGACTTTTCCACAACTATTCTCATAGCCTCTTTTTACCATTGCAATGGTGCTTTTTTTTCTGCCTACTCTAGCTTTTATTTTCATTGATTTACTTGGTTTTGTGGAGAGGCTGAATTTGGAGTATTTTTAATCCTTATGAAAAAAATTCCCCCTCCCCTCCCCCCTTTCCATATTTATAGCATTCTGATTTGGCATCTCCTCCAGAAGGAAATCTCTACATGGTGTGAAAAATGCTTACGGCAGCCCAGAGAGCACCAAGCCAACCGGGCCAGAGAAACCCTGCTTCCTGACAACACCTGTGTCTCAGCTCATTTCTACACACAGAGACTGAAAGTATCAGCCATGAAATTTCTATTGTTTACTCTCTACTAAATCAGCAAATCGCTTAGCTCAGGAAGCAAATTTTCCTTAAAGCAATGTTTCTCCTAGTGTGAGCCATGGGCCACCTGCATCAGAATTAGTAATTAGGAACAATGAGATTTTTCAAACTTTGCCTGAGAGCATGTATTCTAAATGTGATTCTAATTGAACCTTATGACTTACTTCCCCAACTGACCAGCTAGTATGGTCTAGGTGATATCCATCCATGACTACATCATTTCATTACGTTCTCTGGCCCATGCACCCAGGTCAAGAATGGACCAGAGAGTCACATAGTGGCCACACCTGGGAGGAACACTGGGCAGTGCTGAGGACCCAGGTGGGATGGGGCCAACCGTCTATTTTGGACCAGTGTGCGTGATTTTGTGATTTTTTTTTTTTTTTTTCCTAGACTGAGACAGCCTCCATTTGGTCTCCTCCTGAGAAGGACAGATAAGAATGCATAATTTCACACAAAGAAATGAGAATTACAGAAAGCAACTTAAGTAATTAAGTATATGCTAATACACTGAAACTATAAATAGAATATCCTGTGGTTTTCTATTAACTTTCAATCCCCCCTCATTGGTGATTAGTAAAATCATTAGACATGGTTAAAGGAGTTCTTTGTCCTGGTCTGGATTTTCTATCTTTGTCCAGCATCTGCAATGTCCCCTGCTCCTCTTCTATTTAGACTGGTCTTGGCTGGAATGGTCATTTCCTCATTATGACACTTAATACCAACATCCCAATATTTCCAGTCCCCCAGTAATTGTTCAAAGTCTAGATCTTACATGCTGAGATTGCATCAATTGGGTTTCTGTGCTCTATCTCACTCCCTCATCACACGGAATTAAAGTTGCTCCCTCAGAGTCCCAATCTCTCTGAAAAATATCCCCAGAGAAAACTGAGCAGTTCTCTGCCTCTCAGCTCTGGGGCTCCTATGGCTTGCCTGTCACTGTCACAGGAGGGCTGCGTGTCTCCTTATTTTAGTAGGTGAGAAGATCCTCTAGACTGAGACCACTCGACCCTGGAAAAAATCCTTATCTGCACAAAAATGCTTGCATTTTATCATATTTCCTATGATCAAACACTCTCAAAATCACCTGAGGTCTTTCTGCCTTTCTCATGTAGGCTACACCACCCTGACCTGCATAACCTTCCCAGCCTCTCTGCAGGTGGGAGAATAAAGTGAGTTTTCCCTTCCTGAGTGGGCATGGCTTTCTGCAGTGCACCCAGACTGTAACACGTACATAGGAGTTGGGAAAAGGCAGAAGTGTGTAGGAAGCTTCTTTGTCTAGTGGGTGCTCTGCCTTCACAGAACAGCCCAGGAGGTGAGGCACAGGTTCATATGTGTTTCATGCTATATGCAGAGATGCTCACGTGTCATGTGCGAGGGATAATGAATTCACAATCCAAGGATGTTTATAATATGAGCCTTGGATGCATGAGAAAGGGGCAGGAGTTGAAGGAGGCTCCTCTATCCTCCTCCCTAGAGAATGAATGCAGTTAGCACTCACCCAGGTTCAAACAGCAGATGATAATGCAGGTGGGAAGTACTAGTATTTTCATCAAAAATTAAGCCCTTGTTAAAATCACATAATAAAAATAAGTAGAAACAGACTCTTGGTGCTTTGTGGATATTGATGGATTTTAATGGAGTCCTCTAAAGTAGGAGTTGAATTTTAAAGCGCTCTTGGATTTTGCTCAAATTCAATTTTCAAAAGAATGAGGTGCCACAATTTTTAAAATCACTCCAGAAAATTAGCCTTTCTCAAAAATCCTCTATTCCTTAAGGAAAACATTCTATAATGAAAAGCAATAAAGATCTATAATTGCATGAAATGAGAATTTTCTAGTCAATTTGGGCAGGGAACTGAATCAAGTTGGAAAACCCTGTGCTACAAATCTCTGATCCTCCAACTAAATAAAGCCCCAGTAGAGCCATTTACATTTGTTGTTTTTTTAACCAGAATTATTTTGACAATAGATATTACTTAGGACTGAAGTATCAAAATAGAAACTTAATTTACTGGAACAATCTACCCTGTGGAAAGAACAAAAAGTATTATCCCATGATTTTTTTAATGGATTTAACTGTAGAAACACAAATCTCCCTGCATGCAGGAAACAGACACACCTAAGGGTAACAATAGATCCAAGATACTCATTGGTTCAACAGATATTTATCTGTATCAAGAACTGGTCTACCTAACATGTACTATCCATTTCTTTAGTCTTTTGGATCAAACACCAAGAATACATATTTGCAGAAACATTTCCAAAGATAAAAATGTTCATAAAGTAAAATTAAGTTTCCCCTGAAATCTTTCCCCGAATAAGTGTTAACAACACTTTGTTAATCCCACTGACAATTTCGAGTGAATTCATCTGTGCTTCTTCCTGTGCTTAAATAATATTAACAAATATTTTTATTTCCTTTGTTCTAAAACATAGGTATGTATGTATACATAATCTGTACCTTTTTTAAATTCTGTACTGATACACGATAACAGAGATATCTCTCATTTAACTACAAAATATTATATGGTCTAAAATTCAATAATTTAAGAAACTCAATCATTACCTTATTGACAGTCTTCCTTTTTTCTAGTTTTTGTAAATAAGAAAATTGCCACCACAAACATTCTTTAATGTATAAATGTATATGAAAATAACTTTTCTGCTGAATTTATGCTCAAAGGTATAATTACTACATTAAAGATATAGTAAATCCATTTTTAATTTTAATAAAGATGCCAGATTACTTTTGCATGAACTATGGCAATTACAAACACACCAACAATGCATGTAAGTTCCTCAAACCCACCCCAGCACTTGATACTATGGGAAAGGAGCCTCTTATGTTTTCCAGCTGGGACCCTGTGAACTGACTAACAAAGGACAGATCAGTAAGAGTAAAACAGAAGTTCATTGGCACATGCACCAGCAGGACACGTGGAGCACTCAGCAATGAGCAACTCAAAGGGTGGTTAGAACTTGGGCTTATCTAGCATTTCAAGAAAAGAATAATACATTTTTAGAGAAGGGACGAGACAAAAGCAAAGGATATTTTCAATAAGGCAAATGTGTGGGAGAAACTGATGGAAGATGAGGCTAGTTTGTAAAGTTTAAGTAGATTTCTGGGGTGCCCTCATAAGGGCACAGAGTTGTCTGCAGTGATTAACTTCCATCCTTCCTGGGAGAGGAGGGGATAAGGAGACACCCTGAAAAACTTATGTCTTGCTTTTAGGCAAATCGGGGGAGGGCAAAGAGAAGCATATTTCAGGGTGGCATAGTCTGTCTGCCTTTAATATTTTGGAATCTAATGGTTGAAAATGGTAGCTCATTTTCATTTTTAATTTGCATTTCCTAGACTACCAATAAGGTTCATATATCTTTAGACCTGTTGGGGCTCAGAACACAAATACCCCCAAGGTGTGGCACCTTGGCATGCTGAGTATTTTGAGCTGAAAGAGATTGGAATGCCGCAGAAGCAAGGTCTGACCTTCTCCGACCTTCCTTTCTCTCAACCTCTGACTCCTCCAGCAGGTCCCGGAAACTGAAATTCCTCTCCCCTAAAGCAAGCCATAAAACCTAGGAAGGTCACTCTCTGACTTCCTTCCTCCTCCCCTGAAGATCCTCATGTGACAGGTATCCTGCCCCATACTGGGAGAAGGTGGGATTTTTAAAAATCTGAACAAACAGTCCATGCCGAGTTCCCCTCAGTTTATTATCATTAGATCATACCCCTTTTTGTTCAATCAGGTTTCTCCCACAACTGCCCACTTCTTTCATCAGATTTAGCATAAAAGTACAGTTTTCCCTGGGTCTTCCTTTCTAAGGCTCCTATGTCACCTAAAACTTTGGTTCAATAAACGTGCTGTGCTTGTCTCTTGTTAATTTGTCTTGTGTTATAAGGATGTCAGCCACGAGGCCACAGTGGGTGAGAAAAAAATATTACTTCTTCTCCCCTACAGACATTTTCTCCTTTGCCTGTTGATATCCTCAGCTCATTTTTCTACTGAATTGCTCATTTGCCAGGAGCTCTTTGAAATATAATCCTTTGTTATGTGTATGCAAACATTTTCTCCCAGCCTCTAGTTTGTCTTGACTGTTTTTGTTTTCTATGTAAAAAAAAATTCTGTCAATTTGTATTTATGGCTTTTTTAAAAAATGTCTTAAGTTCACTCCCACTACAATCTCTATCCCAAGGAAATATATTGTCTGCCTATGTCGCCTTTGCAACTGTAGATTCCTATAATATCTTTCAGAGTCAGTCTTTGTCTGTTTTTTTTCCCCCAGAACGCTTTTCTGTGCATTTCCACACATTCTCTTCCTATGTTCCATCCTCTAAGTCACCCTGGATTTTGTGGGGGGGGGGTTGTTTTTTTTGACTTCTCTTTTGTTTTTGCAGACTTAATAGATTCTGTCAAAGAAGAAAATAATAATGGGAATTCTTAGCGGGAGCACCGTCATGTTTCAAAAGGCCTAGAGAGAAGAAAGTGTATAATGCAGGGAGGACAAACACATGACATGAATCCCTCCCATCACTCATCGCCTCCGGCCGTGCACACGGACACCCACACGCTCACACGTCACAGCATCCCCATGCACCATGGCACGGCCCTTAAATCCTTCACAATAAAGCACCTATAGCAGATTGTATTTCTCAAAGATGTCCACAACCATATCTTCCGCCCACATGTTTTCTGGAGCCTTGTTGTTCCCTCTCCTCAAAGTGGAGTCTGATTTCCCTCCTCTGGAGTCTGGGCAGATTTTTGGCTCACTGGTAGCCAACTGGATAAAGCAGCAGCAATTGTGCTGGCCTCCCAAGGTTAGGCTATGAAAAATAATGCAGATTCCTCCTTAGTAGCTGAAATGCTCGCTCTTAAAGGTAAAATACACACTCTTGAAGTCTTTAGCTGCCAGGTAAGCAATTCAATTACCCTGAGGCTACCATGTTGTAAGGAAGGCGAAATTAGCCCTGCAAAGAGATATGTATATTTATATACACACATTTATATGTATGTATGTGAATACATACATATGCATGTGTACATTTATACATATGTATCTATCTACATATGTTATAGAGATGTCCAGTCAGCCCCCAGCTGTTCCAGACCCCACTGCCCCGAATCACTGTCTGACTGCATTACACAAGAGACTTTGGATAGGATTGCCTAACTAAGCCCTCCCTGAATTCCTGACCTACAGAAACCAAGAGTGACAATAAAATATCTATTGTTTTAAGGCACTAAGTTTTGGGCTAGTATTTTAGACAGCAATAAATAATTAGAATGGCACACTAGACAGTGACAACCAATGGAATGGAGTTGTCCTTGAGTTCAAACCTGTTTACCACCCCTTGTCTAATTATAGGTGAAATTTTAGGCATCTATAAATATTTTTACTTTTTTTAAATTTCAAAGTATTATGGGGGTATAAATGTATTTGGTTATAAAGATTGCTTTTGTAATGCTTGAATCAGGGTTTTAAGTGTCCCCATCACCCAGATAGTGTCCATTGTACCCATTAGGTAGGTTTTCCCCTATCCCTTCCTTTCTTATCCCCCCTGTTTGATTTTCATTGGGTTACACTTCCCTCTATGCACATGTGCTCATCAGTTAGTTCCAATTAATAGTGAGTACATGTGGTATGTATTTTTCCATTCTTTAGATACTTCATTTAGGTTAATGGTCTCTGGTTCCATCCATATTGTTGCAAAAGGCCTTAAATCATCCTTCTTCATGGCTGAGTAGTACTCCATGGTATACATATACCACATTTTGTTAATCCACTCATGAATTGATGGGCAGTTGGGTTGATTCCACATCTTTTCAATTGTGAATTATGCACAATAAACATTTGGGTGCAGGTATCTTTTGATGAAAAGTCATCTTTTCCTTTGGGTAGATACACAAGAGTGGGACTGCTGGATTGAATGGTAGGTCTACTTTTAGTTCTTGGAGGAATCTCCTACCATTTTCCATAGCGGTTGTACTAATTTGCCATCCCACCAACAGTACATAAGTGTTGCTTTCTCTCCGCATCCACATCAGCATCTATTGTTTTTGGACTTTTCAATAAAAGCCATTTTAACTGGGGTAAAATGATATCTCATTGTGGTTTTAATTTGCATTTCCCTAATGGTTAGTGACATGAGCATTTTTTCATGTGTTGATTGGCCATTTGTCTCTTTTGAAAAGCTTCTGTTCATTCTTTTGTCCACCTTTTGATGGGGTTGTTTTTTTTTTCCTGATTCGTTTGAGTTGTTTATAGATCCTGGTTATTGGCCATCTATTGGATATATAGCTTGCAAATATTTTCTCCCATTTGTAGGTTGTCTATTTGCTCTGTTGATTATTTCCTTGGTTGTGCAGAAGCTTTTAAATCTAATCAAGTCCCATTTATTTATTTTTGTTGTTGCTGTGATTGGCATTGGGGCTGTCTTCATAAATTATTTGCCTAGGCCAATATCTATAATAGAATTTTTCCAACATTTTCTTTAGTTCCATGGCCCCCCACCCCTACTGCCAAAAGCATAAGAAAACTATGGGGAAAGAACCTAGAACTGAGTACTAGGGTGGCAGAGAGCAGCCTACATATTGTCTTCTGATCCATTTCAGCCCCTCACTTGACACACCCAGGTAAAACTCCTTTCATCAAGTCCCAAGGGATTATCTGTGCTAAGTAAGCCCCTCAAAAGTCTGAAGGGGCTTACTGATTTCTTTATACATCTTTTTATAACATTACAGACATTAATAAATGTGACCACATAGATACTTTATCTTATTTTTCCTTGGTTCCCACTTGCCTTCTCCCACCTCATTTCCACACATACATGCCATTTCCGAGGGTAACCCATGCTAGCAATTATATATATTTATTTTTATCTGTGCTCAAATAATCCTATATAGCCAGAAGTACATGGATATGACTATATAAAAAGCAAATGCTTTTAAGCTTGCCAATCACACAGGCTGTGTTAACTGCCACATGGATGCTAGCAGACCATGCCTCCCATGCCTCCTTCTCTTCCCTACACTTACCCCTTTATGCAATTCCCGCTACCCCATCTTCCCTGCCACAGGGCTTACTTTGATTTAGGTCATCTGAAGCCCTAACACTGCTGCTTACATTTGCATCTCTCCATCCCTATTTCCTGCCATTATGTTGTTCTTAGCAATGTTTATTATTCTTCTGACCTCTTCTCAAGGAATCCAGGCTCCACAATAGATGAAAGGCTGGACACTTGGGCCTTACCCTTGAGAAAGGGGGGTGCCAAAGGCCCTGGTCCTTCCTGATATGGATAATCAACAATGACCCACCAGAGGGGCTCACTGACCTCTCCCTTTACTAATCACTTTGCTGTTGCTCCCACATCAGCTATACATTCCAAAAGGCAAGTTAGAAAAATACTATTAGCTTTTCCAGCTATCATTGTCCTATTATCACCATAGCGACAGATGTTATATGAAACCAACTGCTTTATTGTAAAAACAATGTAGGTTAAAAAATGGCCTTGGGGAAGTTGCAAAGAACATGAGATTCAATTCTGATAAATTCCCCTGTGGGTTTTCTTTTCTATATTAGTTTTTCTTTTAAATATACTTTATTGCAAGGCAATAATATAAAATGAAAAGTCAAAAGTCATCTTTTGAATTTCTTCAATGGGCACTTGATTCAATAGTATGAGAAAAGGTCTTGGTGGGAGGCTTAAACAAAATCAAGTATGTACAAATTCACAGAACATCAAAGTAGCAAAAGAAACCATAATGGTGAGTGTGTCATGTACTGAACATTGGCTGAGGTCATTTTATTCTAAATATAAGCACAAAATTCAGTCTAGACAATGTTTCTGCAAGTGGTTGGGGGAGCATCACTCGTTGAATAAGCCATAAAGGTCAGAGGGACTTTGAACTAGATCTGATTTCAAAGACATATGAAAAATTCCTGATCCCTTACATGAAATTACCCAGGAAGAAGTCAGGCATAAGATAAAGATGTATATACCATCTGGAAGCCCCAGCAATTAGAATAAAATAATTAGATGGTAGATAGACTCAAATGTAATTTCAGTGTCTAATCATGTTTTAATAACCACAAACTAGAATTTAGGTATATTGCAAAGACAAAGTCAAGAACTACTTTAAAATGTTAGGGATGTCAACTTGAGTACTTCTACCACCTATCAACCTATTTCCTTGATGTTAAACATCACATGGTAATTCATATAGACTGAATTTTAAATTAGGAAATCAGAAAATTTTGAAAACCAAAGAATGAGATTTAATGGACCTCAAGGAAAAGTATGACTATATTTATATGTTCATTATTCTAAATCTGGCTAAGGAGACTTTCTGGGACTATAAGGCATTGGTATCAGAAACCTGGGTTTAAACCAGGGATGGGGGAACCTGTGGCCTTCTAGGTCCTTAAGTGTGGCCTTTTGACTGCATCCAAATTTTACAGAACAAATCCTTTTATTTTTATTAATACATTCTTGTTCATATTTTACATTTATTTGTAAAATTAACACACTTAAAACACCAAAGAACAAAATAAGTTTCAATGAAATCCTCCCAGATTGACCAGCACAATTAGAACATTAATAAGCCATAAGGACTAAATTGACAGCTGCTACACTCATGATTTAGTTGTAACTTACCCACCTGACTGGCACCACTATGGCAAGAGGCTGGTTGGTGAGAGTTTATGGGGGTCAAGTATGCCAGCCTGCTGCAGTTTTTGACAATGGTGCACCGTGTTTCTGTTTGAAGTGGAATTTGTGAATAGTTGCATGGCTCAATAGTATTTTTTAAATTCTGTCTGCTTAATAGCCCATCATGTCAAAGAAGACCAAGAGAACACTGAGGGAAGAAAACAGATTTTTTTAATGAGGATTGGGAATTGTGATACTATTTTGTTTCCACTAAAGATAATATGATTTACTTCATGATACTGCAACATCAACATTAAAGAAATTCAGTGCTCATCTGCATTATAACACTCATAAGGACTACAAATATTTTAAATTGGAGAGGCACAAAAGGTTTTGTTGCAGAAATTAAAAGATGAAAATCAAAAGCAAAGGCAATTCTTTTAAGCAGTAATAAGACCTGGAAATAATGCCACTGAAGCAACTTATAAAGTAGCTTACACATACCTCGGGGAAAAAGCCATTCAGTGATGTAGAAATTGTGAAAGAATGCATTGTCAAAGTTGTAGGGTACTGGCTGGGCATGGTGGCTCACGCCTGTAATCCTAGCACTCTGGGAGGCCAAGGCAGGAGGATTGTTTGAGCTCAGGAGTTCCAGACCAGCCTGAGCAAGAGCAAGACCCCGTCTCTACTAAAAAAAAAAAAAAAATAGAAAGAAATTAGATGGACAACTAAAACTATATAGAAAAAAATTAGCCGGGCATGGTGGCCCATGTCTATAGTCCCAGGTACTTGGGAAGCTGAGGCAGAAGGATGCTTGAGCCCGGGAGTTTGAAGTTGCTGTGAGCTAGGCTGACGCCATGGCACTCACTCTAGTCCGGACAACAGAGCGAGATTCTGTCTCAAAAAAAAAAAAAAGGTGGTAGGGTGCTTAGACCCTGATGTTTCAAAGCACAAACAACTGTCTTTCAAGGAGAATCATAACTGATCAGGAATTGAATTAGCCTTCAACTTAACAGAACAACTTCATGCAATACTTCAAAAGGAAAATATATGTTAATTTGCTTTGAATGAATCAATTGATACTGACTCTGCACAGGTTTTATATTTCATTGGGGTCATAACAAGATTTTCTTTGCTACGAAGAGTTACTCGCTTTGGGCATTCTTGCACACAGAACACAGGGAATAGATATCTTCAACTTTCAAGATAAATGTCATGAAGTTGGACTAAACTTAGTAAATATGACAAGTGTATGTACAGAGGGTGCACCTTCCATGACAGGAAAACATGAAAGGTTTATTGCACAGATAAAAAAAAAAATGAAGATACAGATGCTCTCATTTTTTTTCATTGTATCTTGCATCAGCAAAATCTCTGTACTAAAGCCACTATTTTAAGTTACACTTTGCAATAAGTTATAAGTGTTGTTAACCATATTTGTGCAAAGGCAACACGGCAGTTTCATAATGCGCTAAAGTTGAACAATGGAGATATTCAGTATGGATTTGCCATATCATTCTCAAATGCATTGGCTGTCACAGAGACAGGTGTTAGCCAACATTTTATCTCTGTAAGAACAGATAGTTAAATTTTGTGAAGAACAGAATCAGCAGTGTGAATTATTGAAAAAAGATTTCTATAGGAATATAGCATTTCTGTGTGATATCTTGACAAATCAAAATTACTTGAATATTTCTTTGCAAGGCAAAACTAAGTACATGTGATATGTGGCAAAAAAAAATCCAAGCATTTCAAAAAACTCTTTTCAAAACACTTGTTCAAATGGAAATTTCAGATGACCATTTTCCCCAGTTAGCAAAGGTCATTGAGTAGAATGATATATGCAAATAATTTGAAGAATACACAGCTGTCATAGAGAACACAATGAAAGGTTCACTGACTTTGAAAACCACGACATCACACTCAAATTGGCATTTCAGCCTCACCTATTTGATATCAACAAGGCACCCAAAGAACTACTGATGGAATTGATTGACCTCTCAGGATATGACATTTAAAGTCATTGTTTGATGCTAAGAAAGATCCAATTGAAATACGGAAAAATGCAGTGGAATACCCATACCTTTGGCAACATACCTGAAAAATGCTTTCTTGTTTTTCAAACATATATTGCTACCAGTCTACATTCTCCTACCTAACCCAAATCAAGACACCCTTAAGGTCACAAATGACTGATACCCATCTTAGAGGATCAACTGAAACTGCAGACCTTCATGCTGCAACCAAATACTCAAATGCTTTCCAACAAAAAGCAGACACAACAAAGTCATTAAAAGATTAGTTAACTTTAAACTTAATAAGTTCAAAAAATTAGAACTATTTGTTAAGCATGTAGTTTTTGGTTTTTGTTTTTTTACAAAATAATGTACATAAAGTATATCCAATTGAAGTTTCTTGAACGTGGCCTTATTTAATTACAAGTAAACTAATGCAGCCTTCCAACATGAAAAGGTTCTCCAACTCCAGTTTAAACCTTGGATCTGCCTTTTTCTAGCTATGTGATTTAGATAAATTTCTTAATATTCACTTCAGAATATGTTGTAAGGATTCAGCGAAAGAATGTGCACAAAAAGCTTTATTTCGACTCTTGGAACATAGAGCTATTACTATTATTACTAGTCAGCTGTACAATCTACCAAATAACTTTAACAGCTATTTTTCAAACCTTAGGAGTTTAAGCTAATAATGTACATCTTTAAAGTTAATTTTATTAGTGTCTGTATTGGACTGATATATTTTATATCAATTTATCTTCACATTCACATTGATACTAAACAAGGCCTGAAATATATATATATTTCATGTCATATTTCTGATCAGGATTAGAAATTATCACAGAAAATATTTAAATCTGCAAAGAGTTTCCTTGGAGAGTATGCAGTAATCTGAGAGCTATCAGAATGAAATAGCCTAAGAAGTAATGAGAAGAAAAGAAATTGGAAATAAACCTATGTGCTTAAAATACTTATTCCCATGATAAATATTAGCCTTACATTTGCAGTATCACATTACAAGATTATAAATGTCAATTTATTTGGAAACTAAGTTGCCTAGGATTTAGATAAACAAGTTAATGTCATGAGTAAATAGCTTCCTTTAGCAATCCGAGCCATAAGAAGGTAATTGGGGAAACAGTGAAAAATTATACAATTACATTACATTTGTTAAATCTGGTGAATTTGACAGATGACTGTTTACCTCTGAAATTGGTTTCTGAGAAATGAAAAGAACACAGGGAACATGTAGAAAAATCAAATCAGGTTTGGTTAAGAGCTTTTGAAAAGGCAGTGTACTTCTATTCTGAAAGCTATGCCTACCTTGTGCCTTGTTACTTCAGAACCACAACTTGCAATATCCTGAAGTACCATGATTTGGAAGCCACTGGACTTCTTAATAGTACAGTTTTCTAAATAACTCCCTAAATGTCCCCTGGATCAAATCCTGCACTCATAACAAATCATCGTTGGTATTTTCTTCTAGTTGTCACATCACATCTTAAAATCTAGAAGAGAAGACATTCAGAGAAGGGCCTGGAAAGGATGGTCTATCTCCCGTTCATGGTAATTACCCAAGATCCTTCACTGCCTCCAAGATGGTGGCCTGGAGCCACTCGTTCCCCTCATTGGCACTGACCAAGGACTGTTGACCACACCCTCTCAGCCACAGTTCTCTTCTCCACCACTCCAATCTAAAAGGTGCCATTTAGCTCCCAGTTTCCATCCTTCACGCTAGTTTTCTATATGACCAAAAAGGCAGTATGGTGTAAGGCAACCATGAAATTAAGTAATAGTCCAACTGTCCAGTGCTAAAGTTAAATCTGATGTCTGATCTAGGAGAAAGCATACTTTTCCACGTATGTTGTGAGACAAGTCATCTCAACTTCTATCACCTCTCACTGAGGCAAATCCTACTCTGACCTAATCCTAGGACAAATAACTATATTTCAAAACTCCCAGGGTACAAATTATTGTATACACAGTCACCCTTCAGATTGTGGGCTCTGCATCTGTGGATTCAACCAACTGCAGATCACAATTAGGGAGAAAAATTGTGTCTGTACTGAACATACACAGACTTTTTATCTTGTCATTATTCCTTAAACAACATAGCATAACAACTATTTAGCATTTACATTATATGAGATATTAAAAGTAATCCAGAGACGGCTTAAAGCAGTGGTCCCCAACCTTTTTGGCACCAGGGACTGGTTTCACAGAAGACAAGTCTTCCACAGATGGGGCCAGGGGAGCTCAGGTCGTGATGCCAGTGATGGGGAGCTTCGCTAGCCTGCCACTCACCTCCCGCTGTGTGGCCCTGCCTCCTGTTTCCTAAGTTTCATGGAAGACAGGGCAGGGTGGCAGAGCTCTGCAGCCCAGGCCCTAACAGGCCACGGACTGGTACCAGTCTGCACCCCTGGGGGTTGAAGACCACAGGCTTAAAGCATATAGGTGGATGCACATAGATCATATGCAAATACTATACCATTTTATATCATGGACTTTTGAGCATCCTCGAATTTTGTTATCTGAGGTGGTCCTCGAACCCAAACCTCATGAACACTGAGGGACAACTGTAATCCCATTCAGGGAAGGCCTTTGGGAGTCTGGGTTGGCAGTGTCTCCCTAGTTCTCCCTTCTTGTGGCTACCCTACAATTGTGCTTCAGGCTGGCGCTACAATAGCAACACCCAGCAGAACCCAAACTTTCAGCTCCAGAATTTCTCTGGGCACACAGAGCCTGTCCAACCTGAGACTACACTACCAGGTATTGGGCTGGAACACTGGGCTGGTCTTTGGGAGCGGAGCATTAAGCATAGGAGGTAGATTCCTATGAATATTGAACTTTAAGGGAAAGGGATTTCCTGAAGGAAATCAGATAGAGATGGTTGGGGAAATCACTATATTGTGCCCCCCTTTCTTCAGTTAAAATGGTTTTCATAGAGATTTAGATATGCAGAGTACTTGCAATTAGAGTTGTTGGCAAGTATGAATTCTCAAGCTCGTTTGCTCACTGACCTAATCTGTTCTTCACATTAAAGCTACAAACTCTATTTTATAGTAGGCAAAAAGCTCAATCCCTCAAACTCTTTACCATTTAAGCCTTGCTCTGGACTCAACTTTAACTTCTGAACAGACTTATTTCCTTGTTTTAAAATGTTTCAATTAGAAATAAATCTTTAATATCCCAGACCTGAGGTTTGGCACTTTTGCCAAAGAGGATATTTTTAAAATAATTTCCAAGAAAGCTTTAAGGACACTCAAAATCTATGCCAAAGCAGTCTGGCTCATTGGGGTAAATTCCTGGTAAACATCCCCCAACATCAGGATATCTGAGTACTGAGGTTAATGACTTTGGTAATCCTTTCGTTGTTGTTCACCTTAATGGTTATGAAAATCTGGAACGTGTTTAAGAACTAGAAAGAACTAAGTGCTTTTAGCGGAAATTCGGTAAACACACAAAAGGGTAATACACAGTTCCTAGAATAGCATAACAAGGGTATTTTTTTCCAAACAGGTCTGATATCAGTTTAGAGATCTGGTGAAATGAGAGCATGCTCCCTGGATTTTTGGATTTTTCAGTGATCACCTGCTGTCCTTTTCCTCCTCTCTGCCTGCTTCTCGCCTCCCTCAGGAATCCAGACACTGGGGCCAGTGGTGCCTAATTTACCACCAGAATCTTGTTTGTTTCTCTGATTGGGTTTTTTCATATTCAAGCTTACATATATTGAGTTTACTCCAGCTAACATACATATACACATACATACATATACATACACATATATATGTATCTCCTTCCCAACTTAAGACCACTCTGAGACTAAATGGGAAGCTATGAGGTATTCAAGACAAGTTTACAACGTTTTCACTGTATTGGAAATTCTTCCATAACAAGAAAATACATGTAACTTGTTTCTGGAAGCAGTGGATCTTCCTCCCTGCGTCTGTCCCTCTTCTTCATTCTTTGAGCCCTAAATAGATTTCCAGTAACCCACTCTGTGTCTGCACTTACTGACATCCTTCATCAAATATTAAAACAAATGTTCAAAAGGTACCGAAAGTTTGTAAAACTAGTAGTAACAGGAATATTATGGGTATTATTTTGAGTTAACATTAAGAAATCACAAGTTTAAGGAATTTACATTTCTGATGCCTTGAAAATAGAATTAAGTTCTATATGGGTAATATGGGAACCACCATGTTATGTTTTTCTAAATATATATTTGCTAAAATCTTTTTAAATTCACTTGGCTTTTTTCTTTAACTTCAGAAAATAAGTTTTAAATTTCATTATAAAAATAAAATGTGGTTACATAAAGAAAGTATATTGCTTAAAATTAGATGTTCCCAGGGTTATTTGTGCAAGGCCATAGTTAGGTATTCATAATAAATATTTTGAATATTTTCCACTCTGAAATTAGCGTTGCCATGCTTTATGACACAAATCTGCAGTGCTAATTACACTCACTTATGTTTTGGAGAGCTCCAGGTAAGTTTTCCAGAAATGAAGGAAAGAATGAAGGGAAGGGGAAGGGAGAGAATTTTGTTGTGTCTGAAATAATCCATTGCCCTATCTTTGCACAAAGCAGAATTGAGCAGTCATCCAGGCACATTAGATTTCCCTAACAGCTTAAATATCGTCAGTCCTACTCAGTTATTTCTCAAATCATATAATCTGCCCTTAATGTGTAATACAGCAAGTTATCCCCAACTATAAGTTCTTCTTTCTCTAAATTTTAGTTATGCCTTTGTATCAATTCCTCCTTTTTTATTACATGTTTGAGTCACCCATAATGGGAAAAAGGATCTGAGAAATGACAGTGGGCATTCTCATATTCTGCTGAACTGTAAACTGGTACAAACTTTCTGGAAGCCAACTGAGCAAGGTCTGCCTAAAATTTTTTAAATGTGAATATTTTTTACCCAGAAATTCCAACTATACTGTTATAATAAAACAAATGCAATTTTTCAGCCACAAAACATATACCATTTTTTCTTAAAAGGAAAAATGTTAGAGGCAATCTCAATATCCTACAATGAGGGAATCAGTTTAGCAAATTGCTTGTAGCTCACAAAATAGAGTAAGCTATAAACATTAAAAAACAATATAATATACCTAGTGTTAGAGTATGCTTTTCAAAGGCTTAAAATAAATGAACATGGGTCAAAGGTTTTATTTCTTGAACTAAAACCTTGTATATTATCACCACAGCCCTCAACACACATACCCCTGGCCCACTGACCCAACAGAATTATCTGCATCTTGACACAAATCTACAAGTTAACCTCTGCATCTACAGAGTTATAAAATAGTTCAGGCAATTGAAAATCAAAGTTGCAACCACAGAAACGCCCTGGGAAAAAATTCAGTTGTGGCTTTTTTGTTTCTTAACCTATTTCTAAGTTTCACATCACTTTTCTGACACCACCTACTGAGATTGATATGAGAATTGCATATGTTAATATACACAAAGTGCATATAAATGTATCTGACACAGTAATTATTAGCTGTCATCATCACCACATAGCTGTTTATTAATTACAAATCATTTATTTATAGAAGGAAAGGTTAGATGGGGATGACAAAGTAGAATTTGAAGTTTTCTAATGAAACTATATGTGTGAGATATTGGAAGTTGAGGAAAAAATCATCACAGGCCTGAGTCTTTAAGAGAGGGTATTGAAACATTCTTAAGAAGTGCTGTGTCACTCTATTTGTTTCTAGAACATTGTGGGCTTGGGAGGTGGGAATCGACAACTTCTAGTGACAAAACTTAAAAGGTCTTGAACATTTGAGCCAAGAATGAGTCAAACTAGGCAGCAGGAGGTAGAGAGGGGGAGAGCTTTGCAGAGTGCAATTATGGGCAGGCAGCAAAGCAAAATGAATTTGAAAGGAGCTCAATGGGGTATGATGAATAAGTTTCTCCAGAGTTAGAAATAATAAATGGAAATTAATTTTATAAGGTCCATAATTATTCAGGATTTATAAGATGTTACTTTCACTTGCTTTATTTAATATGTTGCCCCAATTGTGTTGTTTTAATAAGTTAACAGCATATTATAACAGCCTTCACAATTTCACTTGCATCTTCAATCCTCCCAACTCGTTTTCCCACTAAGTCTTAGGTTCCTCAATCACTAGTTCTTTTATTGTAAGGATTTCAAGAACCTTCATTGTTTGGCAAGTACAAATGAGACTTGCAAAGACTCAGAAGTCTCATTTGTATTTCAGGGTCTTTGCAAGGGATTTTAGCCTTACAATCTCTATTTCCCAATTTCCATTATACATATTAGTTGCAAGAAATAATCCTCATGGAGGGTTGGCTAAAGGTTAGGTGGGCTATTTACTCCGATTGTTCTTAACATTCTAGCAAAATAGACTGCTAAGAATCTGACTAGTGTTTTGGACCTCCTCCCTAGAAGGAAATGCACATACGTTCATACATGCAATGTTTTGCATGTAATTTCAGGAGGGTTATTGGGCCCCTGAAATACCTCTATAGGTTGGTTGGGCCTATATTAAGAACTGCTGTTTTGGTCTTGTTTAATCTTTTATTATAGAGAATTTCAAACATAAGAGTAGACAAAGGCCGAGCGCAGTGGCTCACGCCTGTAATCCTAGCACTCTGGGAGGCCGAGGCGGGTGGATCGCTCAAGGTCAGGAGTTCGAGACCAGCCTGAGCAAGAGCGAGACCCCGTCTCTACTAAAAATAGAAAGAAATTATCTGGCCAACTAAAAATATATATAGAAAATATTAGCCGGGCATGGTGGCGCATGCCTGTAGTCCCACCTACTCGGGAGGCTGAGGCAGAAGGATCGCTTAAGCCCAGGAGTTTGAGGTTGCTGTGAGCTAGGCTGACGCCACGGCACTCACTCTACTTCGGGCAACAAAGCGACACTCTGTCTCAAAAAAAAAAAGAGTAGACAAAATAGTATAATGAACCTCCATGTGCATATCACCCAACCCCCACAGCCAATGATGTCATGCCAATTCTACTCTGCTTCTATCTTAAACCTGTCCTTAAATCAAGCTGAGCCATCAGATAACCATACATCTGAAATATATTATTAGCCCCCTAGACAACTTTCACCAAATTATACTTAGGCATGATTATAAGTTTGGAATGCCTTGATAAATACTTGAAGTGACCCCTAAAAAAAATTGCTTTTATACCTTTTATAAATGTATGTTTAGGATGTTATCTACACCATACCATCCCACACCTCCAAGGACTCATCATTGGAACAATCTGCACTTCTCCTAAACTGCTTTGGGTGTATCTTATGAATACTATGAATCTCATGATTGATCATTTTTCACTTAAGATTTTTTGGTGGGTAGTTTAATCATTGCAATTGTGAGTGCTGCTTTTTTCATAATATTTAAACTCATTTCTGGCATATAGGTTGATTTTTGATGTGATTATTATATACCCTGCCACTTTGTTTGAAATTAATTCCTATAACTTTTCTGTGGAGTCTTTTGAGTTGTCTATGTATGATAATGTATGATAAGTGTGTGATAATGTCACCCAAAAATATTAGTAATAAAGTTGAGACTTCCTTTCTAACATGTATTTCTATTCAATTTCATATCTTAAAGTATTGACTAGAAACTCTAGAGTGTTATTAAAATAATATTGATAAAGGATAACCTAAATGTTTTGAGTCTCTCCATTAAACTCTCTGTTGCTGATCTCAAATATAATAGATATGCTTTGTCACATTAAGGAATGTTTCTTCTACTTTTACTTTACAAAGAGTTTTAAATTTTATTTTAAATGAGATTCTCCCAAATACTTATGTGACCTACTTTGAGAAGAACATATCCCATTCTTAATTTATTCATTAGTGTTATATTAGCAAGTTTCCTAATATTAGGTTAATATTAGGTGATTATAATTGATCACCATTATATTCCTAGAATAAATCCCATTGCAGAGTAAATTATTTTACATATTTCTAAATTCTATTCAATCCTCTGTTTATAATTTTTCACATAAATAACTTGTCTATATCTATTTTGATATAGACAAATATTTGATATAGATATTGAGTTTATTTCATAAAATGAAATGAGAAATATATTAATATAATATTCTCTATCCCAAACTCCTTTCTACAGCATGAAATTAGCTGATCCTTGAAAGAAGGAAGTAAATTGACCCAAGTTTAATGTCTTTGAAGTATTATCGATAGCTTTCTCAATTCATTCCATATTTGTTTGTGAAATTCTTTTTAAAAATCTTTTTAACGAGTGGTTAAATTCTTTTTAAAATTCTTTTTAACAAATTGTTTTACTTTCCAACTTAGTTTTTGTTAAAATGTAAAGACTTAAAACATGACCAAAATGGGTGAATTTCATAGTATATAAATCATACTTCAATTTAAAAAGTGAATGGGGGGTAGGAGAAAGCATAGAAGGAAAAATCAGAATTCTTTCAGATTTTCTAATACTTAAAAAAAAATTTAAGCCTTTACATTTAAGTGTAGTCTAATGTTTACAGATATTTCACTTATCTTCTGTGATTATAAGAACGATGACTCGGAAGACTGTTTAAAGTAGTTATAATAACGTTTGCTATGACAGGCTGCTGCTGTCTTGTGCTCTGATGATGAAAGCAACATGGTGACTGGGAAACACAGGGAAAGACTTCCACTGTCACTTGATAATTACTGGAGCATGGAAGAAATCCTAAATTTGGTGCCAAGTCCCAGTGCTAATCCTTTTGAGTTTATGCTAAGGTATGTTATATTAAAATATGACACATGGTATGTATTTAGTGATTATAAATTCTACTCATTCATTCACATAATTGTGGTGAACTATTGAGGAACCAACTGTCAAAATATCCAGAAGGTTGTCAAAGAAAATGGAAAATACATTGGAATCACTCAGAGAGGAAGGACATCTGAACTTATTCTTTCCATTGTTAATGCCAAACCATGAAAAAGAGAATTGATAACCAGATTGAACAGATAGCAGAATTCTAAATAAAAGAAATTAGATTAACCATGTGCCTGGTGCAGAATTTGATATCCAGTCCTTGCCCAATCTAATAGAATCCAGGCCTCAATCATGATTTAGGGAGCCAGAGAGGAGCATTAAGAAAACATGCAGAAGACCTTTGAAGGCTTCTGAGGACTAGGCAGAGATGTTCAGCATCACCCAGCCACTGAGCAAGTCTTGCTGCCAATTCAGTCTTGGTAACTGAATCATTACAGAAAATATATACTCCATAACATATGTAGATGTTTCCACATCTTTGTGACATCTTTTGGAAAGTTCTCTGTTGACAAAAAAAATCCTACCTCCCTAACATTTTATAACTAATGGTAACAGCAAATAAGATTATTCAATTCACTGAAGGGTCTTTTATACCTTTGCACAAACTAGGCTAGATCCAAGAATAAGATGAATGGGCATCAAACTTATTTAATATTTGCAGAAGACAAACTGTGTTAACAAATATTCCAGTTTCTCAGAGCATCACGTGGATATTTCCCAACATTCCTTGCAGTTCTGTAGACTCAAAGGGTCTCTGGCATAATCTCACAGCTCTTGGTTGGTTTGTGAATCATGCAAACTGCTCATGCAGTCCATCACTTTGGCATCTAGGGAACTCGTTTCTTCAGGGATACACTAGGAAAACCCCAGAATCCCTCTGCCCTCCTCCCCCACACAGTCTGGCCAGGTTTACAATAGAGTGTGCACCTTCACCTGAGACCAATTCCATTTATGCTCTGTATCCCATACCTCAATTCCATCCCTTCTCTCCCCTATGTCTTTAACCTCCATTCTATCCTTTCCCATTAAAAAGAAAACCAAACAATTTCATTTCTGTCTTAGCTTTGGCTGCTATAACAGAATACCATAAACTGGGTGGCTTAAACATCAAAACACTGATTTCTCAGTTTTGAAAATTGAAAGTCTAAGATCAGAGTGCCAGCAGGGTTGGGTTTCTTGGTAAGGACCTTCTTCCTGGTTTATAGGCAGCTAACTGGTGTGTCTGCTTGCAGAATAGAGAATGAGAGAAACCCTCTGTAGGGTTTCCTTTATAAGGGCACTAATCCCATTCATGAGGGCTTCATCCTCATGACCTCATTACCTCCCAAAGGCCCCACCTCCTAATACCATCACATTGAGGGTTAGGATTTCAACATATAAAGTTTGGAAAAACTCAAACATTCAGTCCATAACACTCCCCATCTATTTTCCTCTCTTTTCCTTCTTTTCCTAATCAAATTTCTCAAGATGGTGCTTGTTCTCACACCTGTGGACTCATCTCCTGGACGATCTTCCAACCACTCTGCTGTGGCCCCCACCACTCCTTTAAAGGGACCTCCCTCGAGCTCAGCAACATTGCTCACTCCAGAGAAGTTGGGGTTAAGAGTGCATCTTACTTGTCCTTTTGCCTGTGATCAGGTCTGAGGGCCACAACCTCCATGACCTTCCCTGTCACTCTCTGTGCCCCAGTCACACTGATTTCTTTCCATTTCCCCAGGTCTAGATTTTGTACTTTGCTGCACAAAATCTTCCTTGAACTAAGCCTCCTACTATAAGGGGGCTTATCACTAATTTATAATAATTTTTCAAGCAAAAGTCTTTTGTTCATCCTGTACTCCCAGGGCTTAGTACCCCCAAGGCATTCAACATATATTGGTTAAACAAATATTTGAGTTATAGCACTTTTAGCAGCAGTCATTATTCTAGCAGTAATTTCTTTGAGCACCTTCTTTGCTCACAACTCTTTGATCTCTGCAAACCCACCACCTTAATTGGACACAAAATCTGACAAAAATGGTCTTTGAGCAGTTGAGAAGAAAATTGTGGTTATACATGGTAGAATAATATTGAAAAAAAACAAAACCCTAGAGCTAAGAAATCCCTAGAAGCCATCTAATACAACTCACATCCCATATAAACATCATTGGTCAGCTGTGGAGAATACTGAAGTCTGGAAATGTCAACTGGATTATGCACAGTCTAATGGAAATTAGGTGGCCTACTTAAAACTAGAACCCAGTTGCCCACTCAGGGCTGGTTCCAACACGCACATACCTAATGATGATATGTGGGTAATGTACCATTGAGACTGGACAGTGGCACAGACATTACATATGCAGTCACTGCCTGTTTCCCCTTGGCTTCTTTGATTTAAAACTTGATCCAACTCCAATTCTGTATGAAAGTGAAATTCCAAATACGGAATCAGCCAGGTGCCATCCACAAAACGAGAGCCAGACAAGAGGTCTAAATTTGGTTCTCCAGTACTGTCTGTCGGAAATTTTGATTGAGGTTTTTCTATTAAGCCAAGCAGCATTGATTTGTCTCCAAGTCTGCAGCCAAGAACTTTAATTCTGTTTTTGCTTCATTCTGGTCTCTTGTGTGGTTTTGGGCATATTACCACAGTTTGCATTCATCCATTCATTCTTTCACTCATTTATTCATTTAACAGCCCTCTTTTGAGCACTTTGTATTACCAGGATGTTGTTTTGGGTGCTACAGAAGATGCAATGATGTGTGAGACATTGTCCAGTCCTCAACAAAATTGCAAAGCAAATGAGAGGAAAAAGCAATTTAGGTACCTCAGAATGTAAATGAGCTTGTAATACAAAGATCTACAGGTTAAGAATGAGGCACAGAAGAAAGCGAATCCTAAAAAATGGAAAAAAACTACTCACTGAAATTTATCCATCCTGGATGAGTGGCTACTCCCAAGGATGGGTCATGTTGATAACATGACCTAAGAGTCACCCTTTGAGTGTGTTGTAATAGGAGGAGGATGAGAAAGACTAACAATTGAGTCTTAGGACTGCTGCACACTGATTTTGTATCCTTTACATCAGTCATTAACTTCTTAAATGACTTAAAGGAGCCCCAGTTTCTTCTGTATAACATGGTTAATTAATAAACTCCAGGCTTGCTGTAATGTATGTATATGAAGCAGTCTTTAAATTCCAACAAGCACATGCTTGCATTATTTCACACCATACTCTACTTTCCCGTAGGATATTGTTAGAGCCAACTTCTGTTAACTACCATTCGGTGATTGCTATAATAGTATGATATGGATAGGTTGAGTTTTAGAAAGAGCATGCATTGGTTTTTTATTTACTATCTTAAGAGGCCTTGGACAAGGCACTAGTCTATGAGCCTCTGCTTCATCTTTAAAATAAGAGTAAGAATACTTACGTTTTCAACCTTATTGGGTTGGCAAGAGAACCAAGAAAAGTAATATATTTGGAATGATTTAAAAGGGTATATAACTGTTCTTTATTAAGAAATGTAAAGAGATTTTTAAATTTGCCTTATTTTACATGAGAAACGTTTTACTTCTGGGTTTACTCATTTTGTCCCTGGAATCCCAACACCATGAAGACCGTACCACTAACATTTTGATGGCCATCCTTTCATGAACCTCTTTATGCCTATAAAGCCCCTCACACATCTCCTCCATACACACATATATTGTTTCACACGAATGGACTTTAACAATAGTAATATGGCCCTTTTAAAGCATGAGCACCAGCCAGGCACGGTGGCTCACACCTGTAATCCTAGCACTCTGGGAGGCCAAGGCGGAAGGATTGCTTGAGCTCAGGAGTTCAAGACCAGCCTGAGCAAGAGCATAGACCCCATCTCTACAAAAAGTGGAAAGAAATTAGCCAAACAACTAAAAATAGAAAAAATTAGCTGGGCACGGTGGCACATGCCTGTAGTCCCAGCTACCCAGGAGGCTGATGCAGGAGGATCACTTGAGCCCAGGAGTTTGAGGTTGCTGTGAGCTAGGCTGACACTACGGCACTCTAGCCCAGGCAAGAGAGTGAGACTCTCTCAAAAAAAAAAAAAAAAAAAAAAAAATGAGCACCTTCCCTTCATATTTGACCCCTCCCCAGTGCATCTTTCAATAGTCAATTCAGGCTGTATCCCCTCTATGAAACTCTTTCTAAACACTGCCTCTCAAGGCAAATTTCTCCTTAGTCCCTGGACCCTGTAGACGCCTCTATCACAGTGTCTAATACTTTATGGCATTTTCTTCCTTCCTACCTTTTCAAAAGCAGGGGCCATGTTTTATCCCCACTTTGTGTCCCTGGCATTTAGTATAGTGCCTGATACACTGTAGGCACTTAATAAATAATCAAAGAATGAATGAATGAGCAAATGGCTGAATGAGTTAATAACTGAACTGCTACCTAAGATGTACACAAAAAATTTTAAATGGTTCCTTTCTGAACTGGAAGGCATAGCATAAAATCATTTTTGTTATCTAAATTATAATTATATATGCAGACTTCATTAAAGCACATATAATTTTAAAGTATCTATATACAGCTAAATCCCAAATGTAAGCCTTGTGAAACCTCAATAATATACTAATTGAGACTAATTCCATATCTTGTCAGAGGAAACTAATGAATCAAAGTTATTGGACATGTGATAAGTTTGAGAAAAATTGTCTCCGTGAAATTACAACGCTTGTTGGTGATATCCCTGCCATTTCGCTCTTCTTGCAGAACAAAATCTGGTAGCCAAGATTAACTGGTAGGACGGGGATATTTCACAGAGAATAAATATGTGGTACTTCAAAAATTTTAATGTACATGGGAATCATCTGTGAATCATGTTAAAATACAGGTTCTGATTGAATCAGTTGGGGGGTGTTCTGAGGTTCTGCATTTCTAAGAGGTGTCCTGTTGTAGTCCATTTTCCTAGTCCACTTTTTACTCTTTTTGAGAAGTAAGGCCATAAAGAATAAGCAAAGGTACTATAATTGCTGTCAAATTCATTTCCAATACTGAATTATGGGTAATGTTTCAAGTCCTAGATCACTATGAACTTAACCACTGCCAATTAAAACTCCAGTTATTGGACCAGTTTTATGAAAAGGAAAAATAAAGGTATGTTTTGGCAATTAGTGTAATAGCAACCCCAAAAGAACTTGAAATAGCTGAGCTCAAATACTTATTACTACTTTACTCACCCTTTTAATTTCTTGAGTGGTTTCTATGGAGAACTAATTTGAAACCAGAAAATATTACAAGATTTAATTTTGAAATGTCATCACCTTTGCTACCAAAGAAAACATTCCATCCAGACAAGCATGTTTCCAGGATATCAAATTTAATGGAAGAACACATAAAAAAAACGATCATTTTCTCCATGCAGCATAAACTCCAGGGACTGTGAGCTCAACCAGGGCATTCCAGCTCAGCAGAACATAAGGATGAATGAACCAACTCAAAAGGAAATCTCTCCCTGCCTAAAGTGAGAGCACCCTCTACCTAAAAGGATGCATTGAACCCATACATCAACTTGAGGAGAACTGATACCTGAACAATATTGAGTCTTCTAATTCATAAGCATGGTTTTTCCATTTATTTAGGTTTTCTTTAATTTCTATCAGCAATGTTTTAAGTTTTTCTAAGTTTTTCATGTTTTTGGATACTATGATAAATGATTTTTAAAATTTTAATATCCAATTATTGCTAATACATCCAAGATACAATTGAATTTTGTATTTTGACTTTGTATCCTATGAACATACTAAACTTATTTATTAGTTTACCAACTTTTTAATAGAGTCAATAGGCATTTCTATGTATATAAGTATGTCATCTGTGAATGAAACCTTTTTTAATCCTTTTACACCAGTATTCCTTTAATTTCTTTTTCTTGCCTTATTGTGCTAGCTACAACCACCAGACCAATGTTGAATAGAAAGCATGAGAGTGGCCATTCTTAATTTATTTCTGATCCTATGGGAAAGCATTCATTCTTTTACCATTGAGAATGATGTTAGTGATAGGTTTTTAATAAATGTTCTTTATCAGAAAGTTCCCTTTTCCTAGTTTACTGAGATTTTTTTATACAATGAAATAGTGTTGAATTTTGTCAAGTGCTTGTTTTGCATCTCTTGAAATGGTCACATGGTTTTCTCCTTTATTAATTAGTAAATTACATTGATCGTCAGATATTAAAGCAACCTTTCAATTTTAATGTAAACCATACTTGGTACAAACACATACACAGATAGTTTTTTATTTGCTATGTTTTTGTTACTCATGTCTATTCATGGGAAATATTGACCTGTAGCTTTTTGCCCCTTGCATTGTCTTTGTTTTGGCTATTAGAGTTATGCTGGCTTCATAAAATGGATTTAAAAATGGACCCTCTCTTCTATTATCTAGAAGAGTTTGTGTAAGATTGGTATGAATTCTTCCTTAAATATTTGTTTTAATTCAATAGGGAAGCAATCTGAGCCAGCAGTTTTCTTAGGAGGTTTTTAATTATGAATTTAATTTTATTAATAGACATGGTACTATTCAATTTTCTATTTTTTAAGTCTCTGATGGTAATGTGTATCTTTCAATGAATTTGTCCATTTAATCTCTTACCTTTTTTCAATTTTCCTTTATAGTCCTTTTAATATCTGTGAAATGTGTAAAAATCTCTTCTCTTTCACTGCTGGTATTAGTAATTTTGCATCTTTCTATTTCGATTAGTCTGAAAAGAATCTTATCAACTTAATTTTTTTCATAGAATAAGTATTTTTTAATTTCTCAACTATGTATCTATTTTCTATTTCATTGACTTCTGCTTTTTATTAAATATTTCCCTCTACTTCAGGTTTTATGTTTTCCTCTCTTTCTAGCTTCTTAAGGTAGAAGCTTAGATCATTGATTTAAGAGCTTTCTTTTTTCTACTATAATATCTAAAACTAAAAGTTTGCCTCTAATCACTACTTGAGCTGTACTTATTAACTTCAGTATGCTCTATTTTTTTCATTCACTTACAAATAATTTATAATTGCCCTTATGATTCTTCTTTGACACATGCATTATTTGTAAGTTTGTGTTTAATTTCCAAATATTTAGGCATGTTCTGGATATCTTTCTCTTATTTCTTTCTAACTTAATTTGTCTGTTTAGAAAATGTACTCTGCAATAGTTCAATCCTTTTAAATTTGAGACATTTTTATGGCCCAGAATATGATTTATTTTGGTGAATATTTTATGTGCATTTGAAGAGAATGTTCATTATGTTCTTGGGTGGGATGTTCTATAAATATCAATTAGGTGAAGTTGGTGAACAGCATTATTTCAGTTCTGTCAATTCTTAATTTATGTATTTTGAAGCTGTTATTGGGTTTATACATATTTAGTATTGTTTTTCTAGGTGAATTTTCCCCTTTATTATTATGAAACAACCCATTTTATCCCGAACAATCTTCCTTTTGAAGTCTACTTTGTCTGATATTGGTGCAGCCATGCTAGCTTTCTTATATGTTGTGTCTACATGGTATATATTTTCCTATCTTTTTACTTTGAATGTATGTCTTTATAATTAAAGTGGGCTTCTCAAAGACAACATATAATTGAGCCTTACTTTTTTCATCCAATTTGATATTTATCTTTTAACTAGAAAAAAATAACTTGTATCTTTATCCAGGCATTTACCATTTCATGTGTTCTTTACTCCCTGTTGTTAGGTCCGAGTTTGTATCATTTTCTTCCATCTGAAGAATTTTCTTTAACATTTCTCATAATGCAGGCCTGCAGGCAACTACTTTTCTCAGCATTTGTTTCTGAAAAGGCTTTTTTTCTTTTGCCTGAATTTTTGAAGAATATTTTTGCTAGTTATAGGATTCTATATTGAAATCTTTCTTTCAGCCATTTAAAGATTCTTGTATAGTTTCTGACCAGAAGTCTGCCATCATTCTTATGTTATATTAAATAACTGGTTTCAGAAACTTGATTAGGCCTTGATGTGGTGTGAAGATACAGATATATAGATGTTTAACCGTGAGTTTTGTTGACGTTCTTGGATTTTTTTTGGTTTATGCTTTTCATCAAATTTGAAAAATTTTCAAGCATTGTTTCTTCAGTTATATTTTTCTGTCCCTCACAGTATCCTTCTTGGACTCTAATTACAAGTATGTCAGATTCTTTGATATTGTTCCATAAGTCACTAGGGCTCTTGTTTTTCTCTCTGTATTTCATGATGATAAATTCTATTGCTATGCCTTCAACCTCACTAATCTTTTCTTCTGCAGGGTCTAATTTTCTTTTATCCAGTGAAAATTTTATTTCATATATTAGATTTTTCATTTCTAGAAGTTACATTTTTTTCTTTTTCTCATTATGTTTATTTTTCCTTTAAGTACTTTACATAGTTATAATTCCTGTTCTAATTATCTTGTCTACTAATTTCATCATCTTTCTCATTTTGGGGTCAATTTTTCTTGGCAATTTCCTGGTCATGGGTCACATTTCCTGTTTCTTGGTAAGCTTAGTAATCTTTCATTAGGTGCTGAACTTGATATCAAGTTGAGTATCTGAAGCTTTTTGCCTTTCTTTAAAGAACATTGGCCTTTGTTTTGAAAGATAGATCAGTTTGAGTTCTGTTTTTAAGCTTTAATGATTCCGTTAATAGTATATAGTCTTCATTCAAGATATAGTTCAGATCTACTACCAAGGCATTGCTACTCTTCAATCTCTACTGGATGCCTCAGATAACCACTCGGGAATCTTCACTTTGGCCAGAGTTCAAACATCACCTTGTCCTGTGTGAACTCTGGGAATTGTTCTGCTTATAACACCCCAGACTGTTTTCATGTTGTATAGTTTCGATCTATACATGTTTGGCCTAGCACTTAGCAAAGACTCAAGAGGACCCCTATACAGATTCCTAGAACTCTTTTTATCTTTATCTTCCCCTTTTCCAGAACTCTGTCCCAAAATTTTCAGCCCTCTCAGCTTCCCTGAACTTTGATCTCCATCTTCAATTCACTGAGGCCACCAGAGGTTTTTGGGCTCCCCCACTAGTCTGAAATTTGCTTTTGGGCTGAAAGATGAGATCTTTAGGGTTTGTTTCTCTTCTCTCAAGGATCACAACTTTATGCTGCCTATTCTCCAATGTCTGAAAACAGTTGTACTACATACTATGTCCAGTTTTCTAGTTGTTTATGGGGGAAGGTGATACCTGGTCACACTTCTCCATCACAGCCAAAAGTAGATGTTTGGAGTAGTTTTCTGTGAATGACGTTGTGAGACTAGGCAGTGTGTTTAGAGGTCTGGATGACAAAATATGCCATATTACTGAGGGAAGGGGAATGCTCTCTATTTCTGTGAGGAACAATCATGGTTCTACTCAGTGAGGACTTGAAGGGAAGACAATACCATTTTGTCACCTCTTTGGGGATGTTTTCCACTTTTGGGATGGAGCAAGTAACACCACACTTTCCTTCCAAAAGGGTAACAGGGGCATGTTGGGCAGAGCATAGAGAGTGAGTACTAGACCCTCAGCAGCTGATGCTTGGGCGGGTTCCTGCAGAAGAATGGCAATAAACAATAGTGAGGCCTCTCAGAAATTCTTGCTTTGTGGAGTAGGGAGGGGTGACCCAGCAATGACTGGCTTATTTTTACAGCAGACTAGATCTCCAAAACATCATTTTCAAAGCCGTAATATATCGTCTTTTAGGTCTAGAAACACTGGTAATTCTATATAATCCTCAATACAAAAACACTTATTGAGCTCCTTCGTATACAATGAAAAAACTCCTTGTCATTGAAGTCCTCCAAGACGCCAGAAGGAAAGACAGCTGCATTAAACCAGTGATGACAAGACTATGTTTGAGGTGGAAGGAGAAGCATGGAGAAGGAAGCATTTACAGCAGTTTGGGTGGCAGCCAAACACCTATAACTCAAAGCAGATCTTTCATTATAACATCCCGACTGCAGAAGAGGTTTACCAGGCCAGAAGAAATATAGTCAATTTGACTTACCCAATGAGGTATGGGCAATAGTCTACTTACTTTTTAGTCTCTTAGTATCGTACTTTATCTATCTCCAGTGTGAAAGACCAACCAACGAAGAGTTTTCTAGTATGTTCAGCACAATAATGGTGATATAAACACATTTCAATGCTCTGGTTATTAAACTACTCCCCTTCTTGATCACAGACTTTCCATAATTTCAAACATGAAGTTTTAAATGAGCAAACAGAACATGGTAAATAAACCTCCAAGGAAATGCAATAGAAAATTAAAACTGAAAAAAAATCCATTTGTAAGTGTAACACACTTTAAAGAAAACCCTAGGAAGTACAGAATTGAGCCCAGTGGCAAACTAGATCAGTTCAAATGGCCTGATATTAACCATCTGAACAAGTCAAGCAAGTTTTCTCCTAGCTATTATTTAGGCTCAGTGGCATATCTTACACATCCCACAACACATCTGCTTCTTTATGGAAGCAGCCCATACCATTAAAAACACAACAGCAAACCAATCTGCAATGCCAACTATTCCCTGGCCATCCTATCTAATATTGCAAGCCACCTCTCCCCTACCCCTGCACAATACATGAGATGAATGTGTGTGTGTGTGTGTGTGTGTGAGAGAGAGAGAGAGAGAGGATAGCTAGAAATCAAAGTTGCTGCTTTTATTTACTCAGCAGGTATTGAACTCTCTGCTAAATATGCTCACCTCAATGGGAATTCCAAAGCACAATGTTCATTCCCTTCCTAAATAATGGTTTTCAGCATGTGAAAGAGCAGAACTCAGCAGCAAAGAGAATGTGTTACTTAGAAGTGGGAGCACTGCCTGGCAATGTCCCTCAGGCAGTAAGATACAAGCCATGCCCCTTCTCACTTCTTATAGATCCAACTCAATTTTGTGGTGTGCACAGTTGTGCTGAGCAGCACAGCCCGTGCTAAATAAACCCATGCCTGCCTGGAAGGTCAGCAGTTTTCTGGGGAAGAAGGAAATGTGCTGCTAAGGATTATCTCATCAGCCTGAGAATAAACTCAGTGCCCAACTAACGAAAAAATTTAATTAAAACTGAATAATTATGTTTCCATATGCAGAGACTCAGGAAAGTCTGTAGGGAGGTGAATTTTCTTCCCTCTAGAGGACATGTATTTGAATATGCCCAAAATAGAAAAGGCAAACCAGAATACATATGCTTTAAATAGATGAAGTTCTTGTTACATATGAAGGAAAACAGTGTTTCAGCAGGGCTTCGTTTACTTCTCCATTTCTTTTAGGATGTCAAGATGTTACCCATGTAAGTTCTACAGTTAACTGGATCTTTCCTGCCTTCTCCCTTTACCTTGTGTTCAGCAAAGATAAATGTTCTTTTAAAAATAAAAAATTATTTATGCTTTATGATAAATGAAAGAACCCAGCCTCCAATGTTTACCTACTGTATGATTCCATTCATGTGACATTTTGGAAAAGACAAAAATGTAGGAACAGAAAACAGATAAGTGGTGGCCACGTGTTGAGTAGGGAGGAAGAGCATGAATGCACAGGAGAATTGTGAAGTATTCTTCAAGATGTTAAAATTGTTCTATATCTTGTCTACAGTGGTGGTTACAAGAATCTATGCATGCATAAAAACTTATAGACTAGTATACTCCCCCAAATTGAATTTTACTATATAGAAAATTTAAATATTGATTTAAAGATTGAGTGCCTATTTTGTACCAACAACAATAAGATTCTCCTCACTGTAACGATGCTGATATTCAGCATCTCACCTAGAGTGTCAATCGGCATCATTAGAGCATTACTACTTACTTCAGCATCATTAGAGCATTACTGTAGCATTATTCTTTCCAATATCATTACAACATTATTTCAGTGTCACCTAAGCTTCCTAAGCCTCTTAACTAAGTAGTATAACTCTAATTAATGGTTGGCATGAAGCATCCACTTTTCCCATTTTCTTGACTTTCACTTCTTTTCTCTAGATTTTGGGTGACTTTTTTAAATGCATAACTAGCAAGATACATAAATAACAAGATATTTTTGTTCTCTTATACCAAAAAGTTATGTTTCACCACAAATTCTCAATTTTCTTCACTCTTCTTCTTTAAGAGAATAACCAGAAACTATGAGAAAATTACATCATTTGCACATTTTTGAAACATAGTTTTTCTTTTATCAAACCACTAGGTATCAATGGCACCCAGACATAGAGTCTAAAGACTTGCATACACTGCTCCTTCCCTCATTGTCTCTGGTGTCCTTCCCTTTTGCCACTTTCAAGTTGTTAATAAAACATCAAGGATGATATTTTATTTTTGAATACACACTATTGCCATATACAGTGTTGTCTTCAAACCCGGAGTCGGCATCAGAGAGCAAAGACTTCTCACTTCAGTTTATTGTGGATCCTGACATTTCTGACTCTTCCTAATGCCTTTGCCTGAAAGAAAGCCTTTCCTGGGGTGAGCATTTTCTCTTTTGCTGTGTTTCTGGGAACCGGAGTATCCACACCATCTCTTCCCTAACTCCTCTAAATCCTGTACTGACAGCAAATCCCTAATGAAAAACCTCAAAGAGAGAAACTACGTTCTCATGGTATATCTTAGGATCTCTCGCTAAGGATCTCCACATTTGCCATAGCCAGCTCTGAGCGCTTACTGTTTGCATCTCTGTCCTGACAACGGTATACTCCTACCTCTTCCCAGTCTTCCTCCATCCCTTGATATCTTGTCTTTGTCCATTATGGTGACTCTATGGATTCTCTTTATCACAGACTGAACTTTTCTTGAAGGATTCCCTGTCCTACCCTCTGTTCCCAGTTCCCCAGGCCCCGGCATTGGCTGGGTCTTGATCTGAGACTTCCTCCTGGAGACCTTGCTTACATTTCCCAGCATGCACCAACGGAAAGTCAATCTTATTTTCTTCCATATCCTCAGTTATACTCTCCAAAGGAAGGAGCTTCAATGATTTCTTGGATATTCTTGCAGAACCTTCCCTGTATTTACATGCTCTACACACATATCTTTGGAAAACACACTTATGAATAGAAGCATATTATTCATATTGTCCTGTGATTTGCATTTTGCTTCATATACTTGTCTTTATATTTCAAAATAACTATATCCACTTTATTCTTTTTAATAGCATAACTGGAATACACCACAGCTTATTTATTAAATCTTTATTTAAGTTGTTTTTATTTTTTTGTTGTAGCCATCATAAATTATGGTACAGTGAACATCCTTGTCATTATATTTTTGCAAACACATGCAAATATAATTGTAGAAGAAAAAGTTGAAGTGAAGTTAATTGCTGGGTCAACACTTTCAGTGTCAGCAACTTTACCAAATTGTCCTCTCAAAATTTGGTATCAATTTATATTTCTACCAAAAGGATGTGAGTTCCTGATTCACACACCTGTTCCAAGCCCATGTATTATCAAACTTTTACATCTTTACTTCTCTGATAGATTTTCAAAAGTTATCTCATTATTGTTTTAACTTGCTTTACTTATTAGTGAGGTCCATATATTTGTATAAGATTTTGGCCAATTCATATCTTTTTCTGGGAACTATGTTTTCAGCCTATTTCATGATCGGTTGAGATCTCTCGGGCTCTGAGTCCACAGAAGACTCACCGGGCGGGGAGGTGCAGGTTCTCTTCTGCCTCCTCAAACCCAAACAAGGCTGTCCCATTTCTGCTTACAGCTGACCTGTACAGGGCAGCAGCAGGGCCACTTCTAGCCTCAGTGGGCCACCTCTCTAGCACTTCCACCAGAAACAAGGCAAAGGACTTCTCCATTCTCAGAGTCCCCAAACTTTTAAAGGGAAGGGCAAGTCCTAGCATCAGCCAGAGCAAGTAAGAGGCGTCATGGGGGGCACAGTCCCCGCAAGGTAACTGTTTCCTCTCACCGAGCTCCCTCTCCTCCCCTCCCCCAGGTGTGAGGCTCTTACCCGGCCTGGGCAGAGGCGATAGGAGTCTAATTCAATCCTCTTGCTGGAACCAGTTTGTTGAATAAACAGGAGTCACGAAATCCAAATACAGCTTTGTTTTTGTTTCCCTATCCTTTTAGTCCGTGAGGATCATCTTCACCCAGGATAAAAACTAGCAGTCCCTTGGACTTAGGGGTTTCTCTTTTGTGTTATATATATTCCTACGGTCATTTTAAGTCAAACGCCATCTCACCATCTCCTTTCGATCATCAGAGTGTCCAGTCCTGGTGATGGTCAAAGCCCCCGACCCAGCGCTGAATCTCCTGCCCCGCCCGCCCGTGCTGGGCTCCTTCAGCCAAAGCCTGGGGGCGGGTGTGGTCCTTCCGCCTGTCCTCCTCCTGCCCGTCCCCCCTGTCCCTGTCAGGCAGGGAGGAGACGTAAGGGGCACTTAGGCCAGGGAGCTTCAGGCTCTCCGAACCGACACTTCTTTCCAGCTGGCATCGGGAGTGAGAAAACAAGCAACTGAAGTGTCCTGTCTCTTTGTGGGCTGTCCTGCAGGTCGCCTAAGCCGGCTCCCTCGACCCCAGAAGATGTAGCTCTGCTCTGAGTGGGCCCCGCGCCCCTTCCCCCAAGCCTCCCACCTCTTTGGCTGAGGCCTTCCACCCTCTGCCGCCCTGGCCTCTCCCCGTGGGGAAGTCACCTGCTCTGGGCTGCGGCAGGTCCCCACGCATCAGCACCCAGGCAGGCCCGAGTCCACGCTCTCGTTCCCTCTCAATTCCCCGGCAGGAGTGCAGTCGCCACCGTCGCTGTGGCTGTCCCCCAGCGTTGGGGCTTCAGTCCTCTGCTGCGCCAACTGCTGGAAATGCAGTCCCAGGTTCTCCACGGGGTCCTCTAAAGACCAGCTGGACATTGGTTAGGGGGAGAAAACAGCCAGCGCCTGTAGTCCCAGCTACTTGGGAGGCTGAGGATCGGTTGAGCCCAGGAGTTCGAGGCTGCAGTGAGCTGTGATCTGATCACTGCACTCCCATCTGGGTGACAAAGTGAGACCGTGTCTCACAAAAAAGGTGGAAGAAACGTGATGGGCTTCAGGACACACTACCCCAAAATATGGCACCTTGGTTATTGGGAAAACTGCAGAAAAAGGAAGGACTCTGTGACTTTCTTCTGCCCTTCTCTCCCGAAGCCCAAAAACCTAGAAAAGAATTTTCTGACCTTCCCTTGAAGTAGGTCTTAAGACCCTCAAGTGAGAGGTGCCCACCCTATACCCAAAGGAGAGAGCTGACTTATCTCTGAAGACACAGGGACACACAGAAGTAGCTGAACAAACGGCCTTGCTTAGTTCCCCCCAGTTTATTACTGTTGGATGATACCTTTTGTCCAATCAATCATACTTCTCAACCATCTGCTTCTGCAACAAATCTAGCATAAGCAATACACAGATTTCTCTGTCTCTTTGGGTGTTCATTTCTGAAGGCTCTCCTGTCATGTAAAACTTATATGTTTGCAGATAAATGTGTACGCTTTTCTCTTGTTAATTTGTCTTTTGTTATAGGTGCCTCAGACCAGAACCTACTGATGGGAAGAAAAGATATTTTTTTCCCCTACACAGGTTTTATTCAGGAAAGAGCAGAGCTCCCTTTCAGTGTGCATGGAGGTGCCTGGGCATTTTAAAGGAGGGAATGAGGGAGTAGGGAGGGCGAGTGAGCTAGGGTTTGAGCAGAGACTAGGCAGTGAAAAATACAAAAAGAGCCAGTAAGAGGGTTTTTCAAAGCAAAAGCGGCTAGGCTATCATGTTTGCCAACCTCATTCTGGCTTCTGCCCTGCAAAGAGACTGGGAGACAAAGGTCCTCTCCTTCCTGAGGATGACGTTTCAAAGGAATGAATGGCTTTCAGGTTTTCGAGAAAAACACCCCTGGGTCTTAGGAGATACAATACTTCCCAAAGGGACAAAAGAAGCTTTTACAATTGTAAGCTTTTTTTTTAGTAAATGTGCTAAGAAAGGGAGGTCAGGAGCCCATGGTTAGGTGTTGGCTGGAACAAATGGAAAATTCTTTTCGCAGCCTTGACCTTTTCCACATGGAAACTCAAGGATGTGGGAGGACATCCCAGGGACACAGCCTTGAGCTGCTAAAAGCCATGGCAGAGTTTGGTCAGATCTCTCAGTGTAGGGGTTTAGATGGATTCTTACAGCAGACAGTTTTCACAGTTCTTAGCAGACACTCCCTGCCACGGAGAGGATACAGTACAAAGTACAGCTTGCTCTAAATACATCCTCCTCGCAAAATTCTTTCAGCCCTTTCTTACGTTCTTGACCTCATTGAAGGGTCTGCATGTCACCCCCTCCGTTCATATGACTATGGGGAGGGGTCTGTCTCACACACACAGTGGGATTCTGTATCTAGCTCGCTGATGCCTCAGTGGAAACGGCACACAGAGCACAATTCCAACATCCTGTTACACCGGCAAACCGATGGCTCATTCCAAGAATTGGGCCATTGGGGAAGCTCAAAAGCCAAAAAACATGAATATCAGCCTCTTTTATTTCTCTATTTTGGTTGTAGTGCAGTCTCTCACCGAAGATGATAAGGTCTTATGTGAAATCAGATGGGTGATGAGGGAAAACAAAGATATCTCAGAGAAAGTAATAAAAACACTTAAATCAATATGCTACATATCATTCCAACAGATGGGTCTTTTGCATACCAAGCACCCAGCCCAGTATCTGACCCATAGGAAATGCTCAATAAACGAATGAATGAATAAGTGGACCCTGTTTATGAGTAATATAGTTCTTCTTTATTTTATGCTGAAATGCAATAAATCATCTAATATCTGAATATTTTAGTTTATTTTAAAATAGCAGTTATAATTTGATTTATAATGTTTATTAATATATGACATTTTGAAAATTCTAAAGTGTGTAAATTAGGAAGTAAATTCACCTATAATTCTGCCACTCAGAAATCGTTAACATTTTATATACACATATAAAAATATATTACTGAAAATCAAAAATCCTAAGGTTAAATTATATAATACTGAATTTACATAGCTGGAAAATGGTCAGTCCTCCATGGATGCTATGGTCTTTTTTTTCTTTTTTAAGTATAAATTTGCTTGTTTGCTGTTGTGTTTCAGTTTAATTTCTAGGTCCTGCAGGACTAGTCAGCTTTTGCCACAATACTGCTGCATAACAGGCAACCATCATTTATTTCTCACTCACATGTCTACGAGGGCAGGTCTACTAGTCACAACTGCACATGAGGGCCTGACTCCTGGCTGCAGATTTGGTTCAGATGTGGTCCACATGTCTCTATATCTCAAGCCTTTACTTGCCTCCTGTCCACTGATATCTCATTGGCCAAAACCACTCACACAGCCAAGCCCAACATCAATAGGGCAAAGAAATAGACAGTCATCCCTCGGTATACTCAGGGGATATGTTCCAGGACTGCCTGTGTATACCCAAATCTATGCATGCTCAAGTTCTAGAGGCAGAACCCGCATATAGGAAAAGTTGGTGCTCCATATATTCAAATTTTGCATCCCGAGAATACTGTATCTTTGATTCGTGCATTTGGCTGAAAAAAATCTGCATCTAAGTGGACCTTCCAAGTTCAAACTTGTGTTGTTCAAGGGTCAACTGTACTCTGCTTTGGGTGAGATTAACTGTAATTTACATGGAAAAGGCAGTCACATGGAAAAGGATACAGGGAGAAGAAAGAATTGGGAACAATAATCCAATCTACCTCAGGCCTAAACACTCTTATTTACAGTTGGCTCTCGAAATCTGAGGGTTATGCATGAATGGATTCAACCAACCTTGGATCAAAAATACTTGGAAGTAAAAAACCAAAATAATACAAATAAAAGAATACAGTATAGCAACTATTTATATAACATTTACATTGTAATAGGTATTATAAATAATCTAGAGATGATTTAAAGTATACAGGAAGATATGTGTAGGTTATATTAAAACTATGCCATTTTATATCACCAAGGACTTAAACTTCGCAGATTTTAGTATCTTTGGGAGGTCCTGAAACCAATTCCCCGAAGACAGCAAAGAACTGTATCTATTGTATTAATAGGTATAGAGTATTCATTGATTTGTTAAAATACTTCATTATGGTAAACAACAAACTATAATACTTATTTAGCATGGGCTTGAAAGACATTCAGATTACACTAAAGGCTAATTTCTCTTAAGAAAATAAAGTACAAATCTTTCATAATTTGTACTTAATGTGATGTGTTCATTGTCATTTGTATACTTATTTCATTCCTTTGATTTGAATGCTCCATTGACTTTTTTTTGTTTCGACGTGTGTCACTTATTTTAGGAGCCACCTTTCTCCAGGTGTTAGAGCCCAAAAGGAATAGCTTTCCCATTTCGATTAAATATATCTTAAATCTTTCTATCATCACTCTTAGGGAAAATTAATGTTTCTCTCATATTAAAATTCTCCTATATTCCTAATACATATCTAATATTTCTTAAAATACAGTGGTCCCCCCCTTATCCATGGTTTCACTTTCTTTAGTTTCAGGTACCCGTGGGGCCAACCAAGGTCTGAAAATAGATGAATACAGTACAACATTATGAGACAGAGAGCACATTCACATCTTTTATTACAGCACATTGTTACAATTGTTCTATTTCACAATTATTAATTTCTTACTGTGCCTAATTTATAAGCTGGACTTTATCATAGGTATATATGTATAGGGAAAAAATACAGTCTATGTAGGGTTCAGTATTCTCTGGTTTCAGGCATCCGTTGTGAGTCTTGGACCATATCCCCAACCCCTACCAATAAAGCGAACTACTGAATCCCTACATTTGCGCATTATAGACTTTTTCTCTTAAGCATATAATGTAAAATTAAAATTTTACATTATCTTTTTATTCATATAAATATATGTTTATACCCTTTTAACAGATTAAGAGCCTATGTCCCAGTAATATAAAATATTTTTAATTTATGTTTTTATAAAGTGAGTAAGAAATAGCCCTGTTGTTATATTACCTAATAATATGTTAATCGTGTCATATTGTTTTAGAATTTGGAGGTTATCTTCTTTTTTCCCTTTAAGTCTGCCCAAACAATCATATAAACCAAAAAAATTCTTGCAACGATGACATAACTACCACCACAATTGATCCTTTCAGCCATTTTCCAAGTGCAGTAACTAGGTGTTTGGATTTATGTCACATAAAATACGCAGGTGGCTTCATTTTCCTGTTTCTGTCCAGGATAATGTGTGTACAGAGCCCCAGTGAGCATGTGCTCTTCAAGACTAAATTACTTCTTGATGAAGTGGAGATGAGAAGGAGCATTAACTCATTTATGCTGCTGGGAGAGCCCTATTTAATAGTGTGCTCCTCAACTGGGAGCTATGTGACCCCAGCCTGGCGTGGATTTGGGAAGTGAGGGGATTACATTTAGTTGTCACAATAACTGGAGTCTGCTACTGGCATTTTAATCCTGGGTAACTTCTTATTATGTACAGAAATCATCCCACACCACAAAGAAGTATCCAAACCAAAATGCCAACTGTGCCCTGTGTTGAAATACTGATTTAGTGGAGTGTAGCCTATATTTGTCAAGATTTTTAGTTGCAAACAACAGAACCAACTTTAGCTAGTTTAAGTGGGAAAGGAACTTATTAAAGAATACTTGGTAGCTCACAGACTCCCCAGACGGTACAGAAAAGCAGGACAAATGGCTAAGGAGGATCAATGACCCATTACGCTGCCAGCTGCTCTGGGGGAGCCCTGTTGCCACTCCCCTCTGCCAGCTTGTGCTACCTACACAGTGTGTGATACCTCAGATAGGACCTTGGCCACTACTGCTTCTGAGGGCTGGATATCTCTCCACCATCCTCACCAGAATGAATCGATTCTATGCAGGGTTTCTCTCTTGCCTAGTGGAGCCCAGGCCACACGTCTGAACCCCGGTGACATAGAAAACTGAGACAGTGAGTTCCTGGCCTCTATCCTGGGGAAGCAGGACTCACAAGGTTGGAAGCTGTGCAAACATAGGAAAGGTGTTCAAAAGATGCTAGGCAGTCACTTAAGTATAACAAATGTCCACCAAATCACCAAAAGCCCTTGTCACATGCCTCTCCCTAAAGGCACTTTACCAAGCATAGAGCTGGTAAAAATATCTTCTCTAAATTTGTCTTCCAGAATCTTAAAAAGATATGTTTAGTTTCTCCCCACTGTTGCATATTCATGCCATTTTCTCTACCTCAATTAGCATATCAGATATTTTTTGGATTGGTGCATATGTATTATTTTAACTTCTTTCCTCAGCAATGTAATTCCTTTCCAGCTGTAAACTCCTACTTCTTTGCCCTCTCACCTCATACAACTTTATATATCCCATGAGTGTTTTCAAAAAATGTTTTGAAATTGTGGGTAAGATAACACATATGTGCCTAAAAACATCAGTGAAGAAACTACAGTATACTTTGATTCAAAGCCATTAATTACTACAGTGACATTGTGCCCAAGTGGTCTTTGGCAGGAACTGGTAGGGAATAATTTGAAGTGTTGTACTAATTTGCTATCTGGTTACCTAAGAAGCACTGCATATACCATACAGCTGCTTAAGTTGGCAGCACTGCAGGCAGGACTGTGTCTCTTTTCAAAGATGGGTCAAAGAACATACCACATAAATACATAGGGCAGTGTCATATGATAGGAGCTTTTCAGAAATAATTTGGACCATTAAAGGGAAAGCAATGTAGGTTTACTGGAAACAATGAATTAATTTCTCAGTTTCATTGTTCCTCTGATGCTATAACAGAACTTTATGGTGTTCTGATAAGTGACTAATGATGGAATATGTAGAGGAATAAATACTGCAGTTTACTATTTTAAAATCCCCAATTGCCTGAATTTATCACTTACATTTAATGGATTCAAATAAGTAGTTTGAGCATGTTACACTGGAGATGATAATAGCACTTTCCTTCAAAAGCTCTCAAATTACCTTATAAACAAGCCTTATTATCCCCAAAACCGTGATCTAGGAATGAAGTGTTGTAGCTAGTATTACAATTTTAAATTCACTGACTTCAAGTAAAGTATTCTAATATTCATTTTTACCGTGGATAAAATAATCTCAGAGTGTGTCTTATTAGCATGTATGCTGCTATCAAATTCATATAGGGACCCGGAAACTACTTTTTAGAAGTACACTGAGTTTATTTTCATATAAATTCTATATACCTGGAAAAATTGGAATTCAGGAATGCATCTGCAACTTACTTAAAGATAAAATTATTATAGGTGAGAGTTGAAAGTGTTGAAAACAATGATAGGTTATCCATTCATCAATTTATGTTTGGAGATACTATAAGTTTGTTGTCTTTGATTGTATAATAAAATAAATTCTTTGTTACATAATGTGGTAGCTGGTTTATGCATCTGTGATTGAATACAGAGGTGCAAACACATCTTTTTGGTCATATGCCTGAAATGACATCTAGCATATGAAGTCAAACTGCTTTAATTACCTCCTTATGGGAACATCTGGTTTCTAGAAGGACTGGGAGGTGACACATTTGGGATTTTGGAATGAATAATTTGAATTTTAAAATTAATTTTAAATAAAAATTAAGATTTTTATTAATTTAAATTTTAATTAAAATTTATCAGATATAAATCTAGTATATTAAAGGCCTATAGTTAGCACTAAGATGTAGATTGATACAATAATATTAATAATCTAAGACTCTAAATGAGACCAAGTTCAAAGCTCACAGAACCTTGTCCTGCTGTTGAAAATATTACTTTTTGACATCCCTTAAAATATTGATATAGGATCTACTATTTTTCCAGTCACTCATCCCCCAAACTGTTGGCATGTGGTTAGAAATGTACATATGTGCCGATGGGGCTTCCTTACATGAAACTGACAACCAGCACAAGCAAAACAGAACATAAAGTCCTCTAGAACTCTAGGCCTCTTGTTGCCAACAGATGGAAGAGTGGGGCCCCAACAAGAAGGCCACACACAGCAGTAGCTGAGAGGGTGGCATTAGCATGAGTAGCATGGCAGTATAGTCACAAAGAGCACTGCTATAGGGTCCTTGGAAATCACCTAGCCAAACTCTCAAATTACAGATTGGGAAGTGAGACTCAGAAAAACGAATGGGTTTGCTCAAGATCATGTGTTAGTAAGTTCAAGTCTAAAAGACATAGTCCGTCTCCTGGCCTAAGCCAGCACTCTGTCACAACCATGCAGTCTCCCTGTCAGAAGACAAGGGTATGTAACATACAGTATCAATTTAGGACAACTTACTCTGGCTATGTGACCCAACAATCAATTATTCCGTGACTCTGATTAACGAGAATAAAGTCATTTTGAACATTTCAGATCCCAAACTTAGATTTTTACAAATTAATGTCTTACTAACTTTAAAAAATAGAAAATAAAGACAATTTATTTTATACTTTCCATTGTCTTCATAAACTTGCTTAAATGGATATTTCATTGGTAAGGATTAGAATCCTTAATCCATCAATTAAATACCAGGTTTTTTTTTTTTTTTTTCCAGTTCCATCACATCATTTGACCACTCTTATATGTGTTCATAGAAATTAGGGCTGCAAAGGAGCTGACTTAGTCAAAAGAAAGTGACTTTCCCTTGGTTACACATCCTTAATTTGTGAAATATATTGTACTTGGTGGAGAGAGGAAGTGTTACATTGTGGAAAGAGTGTCAGCTTTGAAGTAGAACAGATCCAAGTTTAAATTTAGCCCAAAGTTTTATTAGCTTTATGACCTTGGGCCAATTAACCATATATGGCCCCGGTTTCCTAATCTGCAAAAACACTAATTACTTCCTAACAGGGTCACTGAAGGGAAGAAATTTAACCATGTGCTAAAATCACCTGGCACTCAGCCTGGGACCTAGCAGGTATTTAACAATGGAAATTATGATTTGCAAATAAAGTAACAATAAGACATATAACCCCAAATTGAAAAAAGTATATTATTTTAGCCTTTCAAATTATTCAGATGGATTGGGAATAGCTCCTTGAGGATAAGATATTTATAGATATATGATGAAAAGTGCTCTCTCTCTCTAGAAATATTATTAACTTAGATTATGGGATGGGGCACACTGACATAGAGCCCTAGGTTATAGTTAGGTCCAGTTGCCTAATAGCCATGGCCTTGGATAAGACACTCCACTTCTGGGAGTCTGTTTGCTCATTTGAAAAACAGGGCAAGGCCAAAAACACCTTTGTTTCCTACCTTAAGGATTCATTAATACTTAAGGATGGCATCTACAAACAGTAAAACCCTTCTGTTGAAAGGGGTTTTGTGGCAAGCAGCTCCCAGGTTTCTGCAGCTGAGTGGATCTACTACTTTCATCTTTGCTATTGATGCCACTTCAGTGACAGACATATTTTTAGCTGTTTGTTATTTAGACATTTTTTGAATGTAAAGTTCTGTTGTGAATTCTCTGTGAAGCTGACTGATTTGAAATGATTTAAAAGTCTAAAGTTGAAGGTGCTTTGACAACTGTGCTATCCTCACATGAAGGACAGGTGAAGAAACACTGAAACCATCAGAGCTCCTGTCCATGACTTCATTATACCAACACAGGTCCAATAACTTCCAAGAGTGAGAAAAAAAAATGAGGAAAGGCGACAAGGGAAAACAATACATTTATTAAGAGGCATGAAAATGCATAAACTCATTTATAAATAAATGTATAATTTACCCAGTGAAAAAATAGCTAAAATCCATGAGTAAACTGGATTTTATATTTGAAATGATTACATATTTGATCTCCAATAACTTCCCCCTCCATCATGATCTATTGGTAGCAGCCATTTTACAATGACTATAGAAAAAGCTGTTAACAATAATCATCATATTTGGGGAAATTTTTCAAGAGTGCTCTTTAAAAATAAACCAGTGCAAACAAATTCAGATTACAAGGGATATGATAAAACCTGGAGCTTATCTTCAAAAAAGTAGAAAATAAAAATCCCAAACATTTATTCATTAAGAAATGAAAAAGCAAACTACATTTTGATCTGTGAAAAATAATATATGGATATTATAAAACATTCCTAACCAGTGATTGCAATAATTACATTTATAAATGTTCATTCAAGTACTAATGTTCAATAAACATTCAAATTCTCATTAAAAGTAACATTAGATGTAGACGGGCCTGAACAATGCTTCTTTTGATTTAACAACAATCATGTTAACAGGAGGCAAGTGACCCTTAAAAACTGTTGTTGGCTTTGTTTTTTTCTGTAAATGATTTTTTTCACAGTCTACATTTTTTATCTGCAAGGACCCGAGAAACATCTCACAACAGCTAATTAAGAAGTCATTTCTATAAAACAACTATGAATATAACAGAAACAGACATTCTAAAACACAAGTTTAGCTCAAAAAGTAATAGGGCTGAATCAGTTTTCTTTGGCAAGAAATTAATTCCTTACCAAATGTTGGTTCACTGTTGTGCAGACACTGTCAGAACACTTCTTTGGTATTTACCAAAGAGTTACTTAATAAGCTGAAAAGATGTCACGAACTATGTTGCCATAATAGTAATGTAGAGCTTATGTCAAAGTCACGCCCAAATCAACATCATTTGCCTGATTACTGTTGCTAATGAGTCTTCCTTCAAAAAGCTCCTTCCTAATTTTGTCCTGAGTCTCAGGCTTTAATAACAGTTCCTTTATCTGTTTCACTTTGGACTTCAGACCCATCCTTTCTTGATGCAATGCTTCACTAATTAAGTCTTGAATTCCAATAGGTTTCTTGCCTAAGAAAAAAAAATTATATAATACATTTAAAGTACAAATGCCAATGAAAAACATTACATATGGCACACTGACTTATCAAAATTAAGGTTAAAAAAACCTTTAAAATGTTGCCAACATTTTATAGAAAAGGTTGCATTTCACCAAAAATATATCATTTACATGAGACATAATTGACTATAAATAAAGATCACTGCATAGCAATAGCACATTTAGGACAAACATGAAACATGGACTAGTACAGATGATCATTTCAACAGTGGTTATTTCAAACTTAGCACTTGATAGCTATGTGTGAGAGTTTTGGCCTCAGATAAAGTAGTCAAATGCCCTGCTAGTCAATATAAATGGCAGTATTCTGTTTATGCCAAGGCCTCTTCCATGGCCTTTGTGTCCAGGAGGCATAACCCAAGTCCCCTCTCCCTCGTGCCTGGCGGAGGGGAAGTGAAATTTGGGACATTCTTCTTTCATAAAGTAATTTCCTCTGCCAGTCCCAGCACTCCATTCCTCTTCTGTCATGTTTCAGAAATGCAAACACATCGATCACGAAAATATTAGGCAATCTCCACGGACTGGACAAGAGAAACTTAAACGGCACATGGCAAGTCAGTCTCTAGACTCAGCAGAGGGGAGCAGGGATGCTTTTCAGGGGGCAGCAGGAACCTGGCTGGGGACTCATTTCCTGTTGTTCTCACTGTCATTGCCATTCCGATCGGCCTCTTCGGTTTTCACAGAGCTCCCCTCCCCTGGCTTGTTTTTATTCTGTGTCTCATCCAGATACTGCTGGACAGCCTTGAGCACTGCGTTCTCCACCAGCCTCTTACTGAGCCTTACCAGTTCCGCATCATCGGGCTCCCCTCCGTTCTTTTCACCTACATTCCACAATAGAGAAGAGAGGTCACTGAGATCACATTGCCACAGAAACTCAGCATGCAGGGCCGGCTAGTTCCGTTAGATAAAAAGAGCAAGTGTCCTTCAATTTAGTAAATTGGATCTATAAATCCAAGAATAGTGGTTGGCTTTTCATTTGGTATTTGCTGATATCAATCAGGAGCCTGCCTATTTCTGAAGCCTTCAGGTTGAAAAGTAGTTCATGAGTCCCAATCTAGAAGTGCTGTACCTAGCAATGCTGCAAGTTTCCCATTTATACTTGGAAGTTTTCTTCTCTCATCCAAGGCTAATTGCTACTATAACGTCCATGTGCCCGCTACCTGGAGCCTCAGACGTGTGAATTCACCAAGTAGAGCTACCTCTGCTTCTCCTTCTCCAATGCCAAATATCAGTTGGTCGGGATTTCCTACCATCTCATTCCTTCAGATCACTAATTTTAAAATGCTTGGCTTATAGATTGGTTGTTAATAAACTCTGACCATTCCCATGATGACAAAAGCAGTTACTACTGCTAGGAACCGGTTTAAAATAAGCTTGGAAGACTAATATTCTTTTTAATCTCAGTGCTATTGCTGCAATTTAAGAAAGAAGAAATTCTCCAAAGAACAGTTTGGGTTATGATGGTAAATTACTAGATGTTAATATTCTATGGTCATTTTGCTTCCTTATGAGTGATGATCCCAGTCTAATCACTCCACCTTTCATTCTACTGTAAAAGAGCTGGTTCCCATCTATTGTCACGCTACACATTTCCCAGTCACTCCCTTCCTTGTCTCCCTTAGCTGGAGAAAGGAACTAAGGGGCCCTTTTCCCATGTCCATTCAGCACTCTTTCCATTGAGCTGTGGACCCAGAAGGCAGATGGTTGGAGGCAAAGAAGTCACCAGAATGCCCACATATAAAAGATCAGCTCAGTTCTGGAAGATCACCCAAGGGCTCCAGAAGGCAAAGCCACTGTTGCACTTGCATCTTTGGGTCTGGGACAGGCAGATACAAAGGGTGTGAGCTGGAAGATGGACGTTATTTTCTATCCTCGTATGTAACAGGGATTGAAGAACAGAAGCAGCTATGCCAAGGGTGAAAACTGGCCCCCACCCCTTTTGAGCCCACTGCTCACAGGTAATACACGTCCAGGATCAATTCCACTTACGACCACCCCCACCATTCCTAGTGACATCTGAAGAGAAGAGAGGATGGGGTGAGACCCATCTAGAGAGTATAACAACAGGAAGCTTTAGCTGCTACCTTCCCCTCAGACCAGGCAATATGGCACCTCAGACCAAAAGTCCACGATAGAACATTTGCAGTACAAAATACGTTTAGAATTGAGTACACTTCAACTCAGTGATAACTATACAGAACTTACTAGACATAAATATGTTAGGATAGTATTAAAAGAAATTTATTACTGATATCACTTTTGGGGGCAAGTTAACAGTATATATATTACTAAGAATGAATGTGTATACTGCCTAATATTTAAAGGATTTTTATCTCAATGTTACAACAGTGTTTACATTGTATAAATCACATCTCCAAATGCATTACCTGGAACTATTTGTACAATGGCTCTTCGAATTTAAAAGGGGAACTCAAACTGCAAATGAAGGAATACTTTCTAAGTACCCTTCAAGACACTGTAAATGACTCTCTGCGTCGTGCTCTGCCACGAGGCCAGAGACTGCATTTTCTGGGGGCTGTTCCTGACCCTAGTCAGCTTTTTCAATAAAAGGGTTGTATTTGAGTCTAATTAATAACTCAATCTCCAAGATCCCTCTTAGGTCTGGTATTCCATGCTTCTGTGATTTCTATTAGTCCACATCAACTGTCCCTATTACTTTAAACATTAAGAGATCTAAAACACAAAAATCTTCCCACAGAAAGCTAATTCCTCCTTCTGACTGTCCTATTTTTGTTTATGCATTTACTATTATCCAAGTCAATCAGGCTCAAAACAAGATTGTCACCATGTTTGATGCTTTCCTTTTCCTCATCAACCCACTTAATTACCAAGCCTTGTCAACGTGCGCTTCAGTTTCCTCCCTCTTCAGTGCATCTGGTCTGACACCTCTAGATTAATATTTCTGAAACATCCCTTTCACTCTCCACTCTACAGGGAAACTTAAGCCTGTCTTCCAATGCTTTCTAAAATTTGCCTTCCAGCCTGATCTACCACTACTGTCACATGACTGTCAGCCTCCAACATCTCCTCAGGAGCCTGCGCACCATTCCCTAGCTATAGACAGCCCTCTCTCTCTCTCCACAATTAAAATCCCCCCTACTCCACGAAGCCTTCCCTGACTAGCCCAGCTGGAAGCATGAGCCTTCATTGGATTCTGATAACTCTAACTGCATGGCCGTTTGGCCATTCATTCGACAAGTGTGCACTGAGGATCTACTATATGCCTGGAACTCCTCCAGCCCACAACGACACAGCAGTGAGCAAAGCAACATCCCACTGGTTCTCTATTCTTAATTCCTCTACAAATTATGAGCATTGTGTATTAATGTATTTATTCAACACTACTGATTCATTATCTGTTCTGCTATTAATAAAAACATAGTCGTGAGTGCAGAAACTACATCTTGGGCTTCTCAGTTATCTCCCCCTCTGCTAACATATGGCACAGTTTATTGGCTCAATAAATATTTGTTAGTCGAGAGAATAGTTGATTGAAGTTCTTGAAGGCAGTAACAACATTTTTAGATGTTATTACCTTCCTATAAGGATAGCAGACCATGGCCAGAAATTTAAATTTAATATTAAATATAAATGTTAATATTTAATATTAATATTAAAACAAGTGCAGAGAATTCCAAAATAATTTAAATATCCATGTGAAAAATACACATCTACTTTGCTTGATGAACCGGTCAATAAGACAATATTAACTATATTAACTATCTACAATAATTAATGAACCAATCGAAAAATAAATAAAACTACTAATAAATCATCCAGATCTATCCTGGACTCCAGCTTCCCTTACGATTTCTGCAAAGCATCCTCCAGATAGCAACATTAATCCAGGAACAAGTCCATAAAAAGGCTTATCACAGAGTCCTGCAAAAATATAGCAATTAAAAAAATGTGTATCTTCATTCCAGTGAGATCTTATTTGTGTCCCAACTTTTAGCGGACTTAATTCAACTTAATCAAAAAGAGGCATTTAAGATTAAAGTTATGGTGTATTTTTCTTTTGCCCAACTACTGGAATAGATTATATGTCTCCCACAAGGATGTCTCAGATAAATGACTAAATTCATTTTATTTTAATTGTAGCCTGGTTAACAATGACAATTCAAAATGCCACTGCAACATATACACACCATTTTTTGATATTCCAACAAAAGTACATACAAAAATTATTCCCAATGTAAACAACAAACTCAGAAATATTCTTTCTTGGTCTACTTGGGTTACTTAATAATATCATACCTACATAAAATGACGGATTAACCTTTGTCTTTGACACTGTTATTTTAGAAATCCCCCCAGAATATCCTTGATCAACTTCTTAGGAGAATAGTAAAAATATAAAAGAAAGATAATGAAAAATCTTTTAAGCCCACCAAATATAGTACTGTCCCTAAAAGAAGACTTAAAAAACTTTTCAACAAACTTCAAGTAAGCAATTCTACCCCCTGTAGAAGTTGTAGCATCAGGAACCCAGGATTTGTACCTGTGATTCTGTTTTTGATTACAGTACCTGAGATCTCTGATACCAACCTAGCACAGGGATAGAATTTATTTTTGTAATCATAAAAAAGAAAACAAATGAACTCCTGTGTGGTGGCAAGAATGTTTTACACCTGTTAGGATAATTGAAGGTCAACGTTAATGTGGCTCAGCTGGCCTTACTGAGTTGACAATAACTTAACTGATGTCACATGAAAGGCTCCAAAAACCATCAACACCCCACATCTACTGCCAATATCTGGGAACCTGTTTGTTCTGACAAAAACAAATTCAACTAATTTTCTGAAGAGGGAAATGAAGAAAATCTTCATTACAATACAATGTAAGATGAAGGGAAACAGAGAAACTACATTGAAATAAAAAAAATTCAAACATTAAACATGAGAGCATTGAAAGTTCTGAGGGAGGGGCAAGATGGCAGACTAGAAGCAGCCCGCGAGCACCGCTCTCCAGGAGAGGATGAAAGTTGCAGGTGGCTGCCCACCTATGGATGGGCCTTCTTGAAAAGACCATTGTGAATCATCAGAGAAGCATGGGGGACACTCAGAGTGAAGGAAAAGGTGACGGAGTGATTCATTCTGCAAGACGGGAAGGAACACACAGGGAAGGACAAGAAGAGAGAACCCTGGGGTTCCACGCTCCCCACACGGACACTGCAACCTGAGCTTTGTGGGGGGCAGGGGGAACCACTACAGCCCTCCAGACTGATTAGGGAGCTGCTTGGAATCTAGGCAGTGACACTGCACTAGACAGTGGGCACAGCAGGGACCTGGTGGCTTCCATTGCTGGGTCACTGCAGCTGACACCATTCTGAGCTCTTAGGTCCAGAGTACCTGGTCTACACAGGGCTCAGCTTTGTAGCAGCCTCCTCTGTGTGGCCCTGGCCAGGCCGGGAGGAAGCAGGGAGAGCAGAGCAGACCACAGTCAAAATGATGGAGAAAATTCTACAAGCAGCAAGACAAAAGCAACAACTAACCTACAAAGGATAACCCATTGGGCTAATAGCAGACTACTCAGCAGACAACTTACAAGCCAGAAGGGATTGGGGCTCCATTTTTAGTCATCTTAAACAGAACAACTGCCAGCCAAGAATTTTGTATCCTGAAAAACTAAGTTTCATAAATGATGGAGAAATAAAGACTTTTTTAGACAAGCAAACGCTAAGGGAATTTGTCACTACTAGACCGGCCCTATAGGAAACACTCAGTACTGCATTAAACATGGAACAGCACAATAGATACCCACCTGTGTAAAAACACCTGAAAGTTAAAGCTCACAGCCCTAATGAAACAATAGCACAAGAGGGAGAACAATAATAGGTTAAACCCAACATGATGAACAGAACAGCATCCCACATATCAATACTAACACTTGACATGAACAGTCTGAATGCCCCACTTGAAAGACAAAAACTGTCTAAATGGATGAAAAAACACAACCCAAGTATCTTATCCCCAGGAACCACATCTAACACTCAAAAACTAACAAAGACTCAAATGAAGGGATGAAAAAAATATTCCATGCAAATGGAAATCAAAAGAGCAGGTATAGCTTTTCTCATATCAGATAAAATATACTTTAAATCAACAATGGTAAAAAAGACAAAGATGGTCATTATATAATGATAAAGGGAGCAATTCAATGAGAAGACATAACAATCCTAAAGATATATGTACCTAACAGGAGCTACCAGGTTCATAAAGCAACTTCTACTAGATCTAAGCAAAGAAATAAACAGCAGCATTGTAATTGCTGAGGACTTCAAGACCCCACTGATAGACCTGGACAGATCATTGAAGCAGAAAATCAATAAAGAAACACGGGAAAACAGTATGGAGATTCCTCAAAGAAAGAAATAGACTTGCCATTTGACCCAGCAATATGACTACTGGGTGCCTACCAATAGGAAAAGAAGTTATTTTATCAAAAAGACACCTGTACTCAAATGTTTATTGCAGCACAATTCACAATCGCAAAGATGTGGAATCATCCTAAGTGCCCATCAATTCATGAGTGGATTAACAAAATGTGGCATATATATACCATGGAGTACTACTCAGCCATAAAAAAAAAAGAAATAATGCCTTTTGCAGCAACTTGGATGGAACTAGAGACCATTGTCCTAAGTGAAATATCTCAGGAATGGAAAAACAAACACCACTTGTACTCACTAATACTTGGGAGCTAATTGATGGGCACACATGGGCACAAAGAGACATAAAGGTCATTGGAGATCAAGAAGGGAGGAGGGGAGAGGTAAAAACCTGCCTATTAGGTATCATGAACACTATTCAGGTGATGGGTACACTAAAAGCCCTGACATAAGCATTATACAAGGTATCCATGTAAAAAAAAAAAAAAAAAATTTGGACCCCTTTAATATTCTGCAATTTTTAAAAATGTCCTCACTTGCTAAGATACAAACTATCAAAAACCTCGTTTGATATCTGAACAAAGGCTTCCTAAGCATCTTCCCATCACTTGTACCACTCTGCACTTCTTGTTCCCGAAGCATAATTGTGTCCTTCTTAGGAAGAAATTTTTTTAACTGAGCTTACCTTTTCTTTCATCCACCTAGCTGAAAAGAAACACTAACGAAAAATCTGTAGGCTATTCAGAAAGTTAGTTTAGCACACTCAGCTGCCTTGCACACTCTCTGCAGCTAACCTGTGAGGGAAAGGCAGGTCAGGAATCACCCTCAAGTGCACATTTAAACTGACATTGTCCTTGAACACTTGTCTGCCAACAGTATTAGCTGTGAAGGCCCCAGGAAACAGAGCTCCTGTAAATAAAGCTCCCCTCCTCTCGCCAAATACCGAAACTCACCACAAATACACACCAGAAAATTTTAGAATTAAATAACTAAAACCATATTTCAAAATATTTTCTAGAATATAAATCTCAAAAGAGAAGGAATCATGCCTTTTCAAGTTGGGTTTTTTGGTTTTGTGTTTGAGACGCAGAGTCTTGCTCAGCTGCCCGGGCTAGTATGAAGTGGTGAGACCCTCGCTCACTGCAGCCTCAGATACCCGGGCTCAAGTGATCCTCCTGCCTCAGTATCCCCAGCAGTCAGGACTCCAGGTGTGCACCACCACTCCCAGCTAACTTTACTGTTTTTTGTAGAGACACAAGATCTTGCTATGTTTCTCAGGCTGTTCTCAAACTCCTGGGCTTAAGCGATCCTCCCACCTCGGCTTTCCAAAATACTGAGATTACAGGTGTGAGCTACCACACCTGGCCAGTGTTTTATTCCAGATTAAGGAGCACAGAATAAATAGAAAAATGATGCTGCTGTAATGTGCAAAAGGACAATATCCAGGGGTTTTTGAGACCATTACACTGTATGTGCCTCCATCCACCCCCGCCCTCATCGTTTATTAATTGGGGCGGGTAGGGGTAGAATGCAGCTAAACTGAGTATCAAGAGTGGCCTTGAGGGAAACAAGGGGACATGAGCTCCCAACAGGCACGTGACAGTCTGAGTGGGCTGAGGTGGTGAACCAGGCAGCCTCAGCCAGTGTCATAGTGACAAAGGGTTAGATTAGACATAATCCAAATACCCTTCAACTGAACTGTGACTGAAGCAGCAAACTATGATAAGTCCATGCAATGGAACAGTCCTCGGTACAAGGTAATGAAATACTGGTACATGGAACACCACAGATGAATCTAAAATACATTATGCTATGTGAGAGAAGCCAGATCAAAAAGGCTACATAATGCTTTATTTCATTTATATGACATTCTGGAAAAGGCAAAACTAGGCTACATACAGACCAGCAGTTTCCAGGGGGGGAGGTAACAGAAAGGGTTGACTATGAGGTGGCATGAGAGGATGCTGGAGGGTGATGGAACTGTCCACAATCCTGATTATAATGACATGACTCCATGTGTTGATCAAAACTCACAGAACTCTATACAAGAGTGAATTTTACTGCATGTAAATTATGCCTCAATTTAGAAGAAAACAGTAATGAGAACAATTTCTTCCCCATGATAAGGGACCAACTCAGCCTCTATTGGGGTCAACATGTGAACTCAGTGAACAGACTAGTGCCGAGTCACTCATCGTAATTAGCATGTGTACGGTAATGAGGATGACTTCTTAGCTCTCCTCTCTGCTCTAAGACAAATCTCATCTGTAATATCTGTAATCTCTCATAGCTGCAGGCTCCAGATTTTCAGCTGCTTTCCTTCTGAATCATATTTTTCTGCTGTGCTCAATATTAAAATATGAAAAATAATTTCCACTGAAACAGACGGAGATGGTTTCTGAGCATAAATGAGACCCAAATAAATTGCTTTAATTCTCCCCTTCAGTGTATCAGACATGTATCATCTGCGCCAATCTGCTCAGAGTACAAATTAAATTGGTACCCAGTACTCTGACAAGTGATCACCGTCACTCTGCTGTTGCAATCTATTTCAGGGGGGCACTGTGCTCATGGTGGTTTGTCTTGCTCATTTGTTTTGCTTTGTCTTGTTTGTAGGCTCCCATCTGCTGTTCCATATCATAAATTATTCTCTATTATACAAAAATCATGGTGGTTTCCTCCCTGAATTTTGGTTCCTATATTTGTTCAGGTTGGAACATAGGGACTTCTCAAGATCCCTGACTGGTTGCTCAAGACCACTTTAAGTCATCTGGGGCAAAACTGACTGACAGGTGCAATTCTCAGTAGTGATAAAAGAAGTATACATTCCCAACACAAGTTCTGGTCCACAGAAGTATGGCTATCACTGAAAAATTATTTTTATGACAAAGAAGAAACAAATATAGTTTTAAACATGTCACCAGAATAAATTTTCAAAACATTATGCTTTTGACTGGCAGAAAAACAAGGAAGCCAGAAAATAGAGCATTGCTAAGAATCTAAATATTATTATATTCATGTGACTATTTATTTTAAGAGTTTTACATAGAACTTTAAAGCACAATTAACTAGGACCAATTTCACCTATTTAGCCAACACAGCTGCTCATGATAATATACACTTGTCTTTATAGGCTGATATTCTAGGCTAGGAGTTGATTCAAGCAGAAATAAAGGTCATTTTCCTGTGCTAAAGGCAGTGCTCACCAAGACAGGTCAGCAGAATAAATGTTGCCTTCAATCTAATCTGGTAAAATAAATCATAAATTGTAGATATCACTTTACCTCTTTTAAGACACACCCAGAGCAGCAGGCTCCACAGGCTGAGAAACGTCCCATGGTGCCAGGTGACTAACAGCAGCAACAGGAATACTTCCCTCCATTCATTTAGACAACACTTCATACTTCTCCAAGTACTTTCAGAAACATCTCATTTGGTTCTTACAGAAACCTTATTGGGGAAAATAAGTGGTATTCTTCTCATGTTATAGGTAAAAACAATGAGACTCAGGAGATTACATAAATTGCCTGGAATTGCATAACAGTAGGGATAGAAAGGTGATTCCCTCTCTGGAAATCAGGAAGCTTAGTTCATCCAGGACCCTCAGCCCTAGGCAGATACTCCACAGTGCTCTCATTGGGAAAATGAAAGTATATACGTGAGAAATACCACATAATTATCGGTTGACTGGCGAACAGAAAGTCAGATTTCTTTTTCAGATTAAAATTTTCAATACTAAATAATGGACACTGATTAATGCAATACAGTTCCTTCCTTCCTTCCATCTTTCCTAACACAAGTACTCGCTCAGCACCCTCAATTTGTGATAAGCATTGTGCTATGAATACAGAAATGCATCCAACATGAGCCCTGCCTTCAGGGACCCTGAAATTCAGTAGAAGCAGAAACACATGTTAACAAATAAATAAGAGATCATGAATGTTCTGAAGGAAAGATGTACAGTGTAGAATGGGTGCACAAAGCAAATAGCACTCAATTCTACTTAAGGGAAAATATCCCCCAAAAGTGTCATATAGGAGGTGTTGCTTAAGCTGGAGCTTGTAAAATGAGTAAGTACTTCTCAGGTGGGCCAGGGTAGAAATGGCCCAACAGGGAGTTGAGATCAGCTTGGCTAGTTTAGTAACGGGGTAGAACTTGCTCTAATATGAAGTGACTGGTGAGGTGGGAGGGAGGAGAATGATGAGGCTGGAAACACATGCAGGGGAGAGACTATGAAGGCTCCAGGAGGACATAATGAAGAGTTTGTACATCATTTATTTCTTGAGTGCTTACTATGATCAACTTACACTTCCAGATTCTGAGATATACACAAATTATTAAGGCTTGTCTTCAAGGTATTGCTTATTTCAACTGTGAGTTATGTTAAAGAAAAGTCAACTTTCAGAAAACTGCTCCTGTTTTAAAATGTAAACTTGGGTCTCAGGACATTCCTGTTATTTTATAGGAAAACATCAGATGTGCCACTGACCAGTGATTTTACTTCATTTTAGTTCTGACACCAATAACTAGTCATTAAGCTTAGCAAGGAGGGACTAAAATATAAACTACAAAGTAACCAAGAGCATCATAAATATTTTAAATATCACAAGCTGAAGAAAATTAAAATTGTTTTAAATAAATTATTCAAAATTAACTCAGCTGACTAAACAAAATGCTTTTTTGGATGAGTGTGTAGAATGTGTCTTACACTGCAAATTTTTCAATCTATTCAGCTAGCTAACACATAAAATAGGTTGAACTGATGCTGTTTTTCTTTGATGGTTTCCCAAAACAGTTTTAAAGTCTGAATACCAAAATCTAGGTACACAGAAAATTTGGTCAGTATATTTTGCTTGTGAATACTAATAAATCTGTGGGCCAAGTCTATTAGGCATTATAAAAGCAATAATAATGGATCAAATAGAAAATGTGTGATGCTAAAGAGAACTTGAAGATAAGATGATTAATCATTAAAAAAATCAAAGGTGAAATCATACCCAATGGGTACAATGTACACTATCTGGGTGCTGGGCACACTTGTATCTTTGTCTCAAGCAGTACAAAAGCAATCCATCTAACCAAAACATTTGTACCCCCATAATATTTTGAAATAAATTTTAAAAAATCAAGAGAAAAGGTCATCCTTGGCCATCATTTCTCGAAATGTAATAAAAATGAACACCAAACAGAGCACACTTTTTTAAAAAACTGAAGCTTGGCAACCTCATAAATTTATTGCTTTAGCTTCAGGAGAAATGAAAAAAGTAATTTAGGATATTTCTTTTCTCGGTGACCTAAGACTATTCATTCGCTAGAGGCTTCCAAAAAGCACTCAGATAAAAACAAAACAGTTTTAAAGTTCTTTTTGGTGCTATCTGCTGTTCATTAAAGGTTTTTGAATGTGTGAATTCTTACTGCAGGAAATTAAACTAGCATTTAAACTTGTTGAGTGATAACACACTGATGATATGTAAATGTTAATTCATTTGGTCCATCAGTTGACATTTGCTTTTTAAGCTCTTGATCTCTAAGTATGCAAGAACTGCTCCCAAAGGAATTTCAAGTGTCAATAAGAAACAAGCACATGTAGTACCAGGGTGGACAAAGAACAGTCACTATCATGCTGGGCTTCCTACAGAATTAAGTTTCCTACAAGGCGAACTTGATTTCTGTGGGGAAAGCAAGGAACTGAAAAGATGGTTAGGAGGAGGAGATCAGGGACGATCCCAGTCTTGCCCTCTACAATGTCCCACTGTTCTCCCTGAAGAATAAATCAGAGTCTTCCCCAGTGCAGCTGCTTAGGTCTCTGCCCAGGAGCTTTGGGGGCTGCGGAGCCATGTTCCTTCATCACCGGTTGCTTCTAAGACCTTGTGTCCTACACATGGAGCACCAAATCTCCACACATTTATATTTTCCAACACAGAACATCATTTTACACAGTTTTAATGATTACATGTACGGATCCTTTTGATAATAATAAACATACTTCATATTAAGCACCTATTATGTGCCTGGCTTTTTTCCGCCACACATTGAAGTCAAAAGCTTACTATTATCACTATTTTACATATGAGAAAACTACGAGTACGAAAAGCTACACAAGACTTGCCCAACTCTATACAACTAAAAACTGCCAAATTTAGGATTCAAATGTAGATCTGTGTGGCTCCAAAACATCACACTCTTGCCATTATCCCATGATGCTGCTCTATTTCTGACAACTGGAAATATATGTCTATGATACCTTATATAATATTTTTTGGTCTGAGACTGCTAACCAGAAAATATTTATAGTGCTTCCTCTTGTTTCACAGAGTCAGAACACCTGGGCTAGAATCCTAGTTCCCTCACTCACTACTCTGCATCCCTGTGAAGTTGCTCAACCCCTCTATGGCTGCTTTCTTTATCTGTAAACCAGGGATAACAGTCGTCTACACCACAGCGCTGCTGTGAAAATTAAGTATGATACTACAAAGCACTTAGCACAGTGCTTGGCTTATAGTAAGCATTCAATAAAATGAACTACTATGATTGCTGTTTTGATTTAAATGAAAGTGATACTGTGACCCTCTTTCAATTTATTGTATAAGGTTACAGGCTATTTGTTTATGATCTCCCTGATAAACATCTCTGTGAGCAAACATAACATGGGAAACCTGCCCACTTTATACAATATATTTCTTGAAACAATGCTGGAATAACTGCAAACAAGAATCCGAATGCATTGTTCTATATAGCTTCCATTTACTTTCTTTTACAACTAAATGACATTCCATCACCGGTAAAGAGAAGAACTACTGCTACTTAATCTTGCAAAAGGCTTCCAGCAGACATATGAATAGACGACAGCTGAAAGGGTGTAGTAATACCGATGGATTTAGGTTTCTAAATACACCAAACTAAATCAAGTTCAGTTTATACGCAAATTTCCAAGAAGTTACCTACCTCAGAGCATGTGTTAGGCATACGTAGTAAGCGTCACGATCCTCCCTAGTCTGAGCTTTGCTCTCACCTTCCTGGTACAGTCAATACAAACTCTCAGTCACGGGACTTCTTTCCAACCATTCATTCATTTTTTTGTCAAATCCCCAAAAGATGTGATATAATTAACCTCATAGAAAATTCAGCAAAAGCTACACTGTAAGTAAAAATCAGCACCAAGAGAAAACATACACTATAATACCAAGTAAAGAAAAGGGGGAAATACAAATTGCAGAGGCACGTTTTGAGTTCCGGGCTTCCTGATATTCAGAGCGAAAGGGAATGCACGATGCATGGTGGTCCTCGCTGCCAAGAGACCAAAGTGCACACCACGGTCCTTCAGGGTCAGAGTGAGTGAGAGCTTCATGGCTGCACCATCCCACAGGGCTCTGGGCCACACCCACTTTCCAAATCCCTTCCCCAGCGACCCTCCACCCTTTTCCTTGTAAGCGCACCCACTCCACGTCTCCCCTTCGGTAAACTGCTCCTCTCACGTTCTGCAAGGCTTCAGCAGGGCTACTGATTCAAAGCTGCCACTGGGCCATATGGTGCCCCTTCTTCAAGACACTTCATTTCCACCTTTTGGGGAATTTTCATAATACAAGAATACTGTTCTTCTTAATATATAAAGACACTTTATACCATAATACACAATTACGGTGTCTTTGATATATAAGTGCCCTCACAGGTTGTACAGTTTACAACCTGTACCTTTCTCCAGATTTTATACATGGGAATTAGGAGAGAGAAACTCATTCTACCTGAATGTGGAGCAGTAAGAATGTTCCCCAGAGCTGCTGGAAGTCATATCTCCACCACTGAGAGAAGCCAGGGAGGGTGAGAGCACGGAAGCCGGAAGAAAAGATGGAGAGGTGGAGGGCTGATAATGTCTGTTAATCAATCTCAAGGTCAACTTCTATCCCTGTCTTGTTTGCACATGTGACCCGATAAATTTTCCCTTTAGAGTAAAAAAATAAATAAATTTGCCTTGACCTGTGTGACCTCCTGGAATCTATCTTCTCACTGCCTTGACTCTTCCTACTGCACTTTTCTATTTCTGCTCTGTCTGACTGGTTCCCAGATCCTTCTAAGAATTCCTCAGACTTCTCAAAAAATTCCAGCCACTGCCTTGGTCTCCTGGCATTTGAGCCGTTGTTAACTCTGTAACCCGCAAGTCATGAGAGCACAGCTTACCATTCTCAAATGCTAACCTCCACCTGGCTGCAGGTTTAACTCCCACCTAATTCACTAACCTCCCTATATCATAGATTGACAGTGAACATCCTTAATATGAAATGAGAGAATTGGTTTAAAAAAAATACCAAAAAGAAGAAAACCATTATAAGATTGCAGAACACATGCTTAACAAACTTAACGAGTAAATTATTTGTAAAGAATGTTCATAAACTGTTGACGAATTAGTTTAAAAATAATTTTTTTAAGTTTGTTAAATTGATCTGGGTGAGGGTTTTCCTTGGAAACATTAACAACTACTTTGAATTACTGTAACATACTTATTTTTTAACTGTATTTCTTTTAAAATAGTCACATTTTTACATACTTTGTAAAATTTTGTGAAATTTTATGGTGAAAATACACTATTATCTAATATGGTTATTACTTTTGTCCCAGAAGAAATAAGAACCACAAATTGGCCTAAACTAAATGCTTACCTTAGAACAACGAAAAAAATAGATATTGTTAAAACATGGCCAACAACTATGTACCAGTTATTAAACTATTGCCTCTTGGCTCCAAACCCACCCTTCCTTGGTCAGGTTTATGGTGCTGGAGCTGGGACTCAGCAAACGTATTTCTCCTTCGCCAGCTGGGTGTCAGGTTCTGCCAAGAGGGGGCGCTAGAGGGAAACTGGACAGCTGCACAGACGGAAAAGGATCTTGTCCTTTGCTATCTGCTCTGTTCCTGTCAGTGTTGCCCCAGCCATGGCTATTCCCTCCGGCTGTGGCAACTGGTTCTGGAAGCAGCAGGTTCCAGTTTTCATTTTTTCCCTCTCTGCTGGAATCAGCATCATCACATACCCTCAGAGGTGACAGCAAAGGTGCCCAGTGCCCTCTCCTCAGAGGCCAGAAACCCAGCTTTGAGGGTCTGTTTTCTGTGTTCCTGGGGCACTTCCTTGAGGACAGCCACCCCTCCTCAAAGGTCTGAGCCTCAGGTACATGAGGGCCCTTCCCACAAGTTAACCAGCCTGAAAGTTACTGTCTTTGTTTCTCCCCGGTATTGCCTTTCCACCTTTTATTCCTCCAAAACCTACTGAACTAATTCCCTATATTAAATTCTCTCTGTTGAAATAACTGGTGTAGTTCCTACTTTCTGGGACCCTAAATGGTACAAACTACTTCTGTGTTCTTCCCCCACAAAGTTGTATTTACAGAGGACTAAGACATGAACAACGGAAGCAAAGAGTACCAAGTTAGGAGCAGCTATGAGCTTGAAGTTTTTCAGAAAAACTGCCTATTTCATGAACTCCAGAAAACTATTTATTGTGCCTTTTAATTTAATATTCATACTTCATCTAATTTTACATATACATTTTTAGGTTCTATAAAATCTGCAAATCTAATTTTTTTTACATATCTTTAATATTTAAATATTGTCTTTATGACATTTATATATATTTTCTTATATTATCCATTTGGCTTTAACTTTATAAAATTTAAATGACAAGAATTTTAAGAATTAAAATGTTTTTCAAATTATAAAATTTTTGCCTGTTTAAAAATTTCTAATTTTTTCAAATATTATCATCTACAAGTTAAAATAGGTTTAATTGACTCTCTTTATAAATTATATATCCTGAAAATTCCTCAGCCTTTTACTTTTTTCTTTTTTCTTTATTTATTTTTTTTATTTCAGCTTATTATGGGGGTACAAAAGTTCTGGTTATATAAAAATATGGAACACTTCACGAATTTGTGTGTCATCCTTGCGCAGGGGCCATGCTAATCTTCTCTGTATCGTTCCAATTTTAGTATATGTGCTGCCGAAGCGAGCACCAATCTAATTTTATATTGGAGGTTAAGTACATATAATAGTGTATACATATAGCATATCAATTTTTTACCTGAAATTTACCATACTCAGAAAATTTAAAATCTAAATTTAGACAAAATAGTTTCACAAAAATTTCATTTACAAAGACAATCATACAATAGGCAATATGCCTTAGCTTGTTATTTCAAGGACTCATTGATACCAACTGCCAACTATTACTACCATGAGTTCAATAATCAACATTTACATGGTGTATAGGTGATACAACAACTTACCCAACAAAAACCCAAATTTGTATATTACAGTTCTATTTTAGAACAAGTTTGATTCTCAAGATACTAATTTAAACGTCATTTAATAGTTATTAAAAATTAACAAAAAGGGACATATTTTTCATTAAAATTTTGGTCTTCCATCTAAAGAATTTGTTGGCCTAAAATAGTTTGAAAATTCTGCCTTAAAAATTCTCTTTCAGGCAATGTATTATGAATTATTAATGCAAAATTTGACTATGATAATGTCTCTATTTTAGGATTCCATTTCAGTATTTTCATTGTTTAAAACGAGATTTACTACAAACATAATTAGAATATGACTGGGTTTAATGTATCCTTACCATTCGACTTCTAAGACCACCAAAAGAAAATGTGTTAAAAACTATCACAACCATTGTCCTAATTTTGTCCCCTGGAGCCATACAAAATAACTCTTCTTTCCTCTCCACATTAAAGTACTCCCTAAATGTCTGAACATAACTAATTCTTCTGCCTTCCACTGCCCCAGCTAAGCAGCCTGAGTCCTACAGCCTTCCTCCTGGGATGTGGTTTCCAGGCTCCTCTCCCTCCTGGCCACCCTCAGGACACATTGCAGCTTGTCAGAACTCTAAATAAGGTCTGACTACAATAGCCCTGGATAGAAAGTCTTAGATTAACAAATCATCTGCTTGCCAGTTTATTAGCTATCATAAACATCAATCAAAACCCTGAAAAGGATAAACTTTACAGCTAGCTTTAGCTGAACATTTAAAATGCTTAGAAAAGTGTGAATTTTATTTTTGCTCTCACAGTCAAATGTGAGCCATCAAACTGAAGCTTGATGTAATTCAATGGCAAATGCCAACAACAGTCATCTGATCACAAAGTCGGAAGAGAGGCAGGAGGAGGGGCTCTGAGGGAGGTCATTAAAAGTGGATCACCCTTTTCCACCAGATTCCTTCTTTCCTCTCCCATCAGCATTACCAATGACATAAGTTCTGTCACCCTTGGAAATGTGAAACTCTCTCTCCATCCACTCCAAGCATCTTGTTTGTACATCGCTTTCTCCCTGGTAGTATACATTTTTCTGTACATATATTTTATGCTTATTAGTGTCCTTGACTAAACTAATAAGTTTGGGGGGAGTGTGTAAACACAGTAAATTATAAGCCTAAAATATCTCTGATTCAGCCTTTAATAAAATTTACAACATTTATGTCCTGGTTAGTGTAAAATTTAAGTTAAAGCTACATTTATTCTTTATAAAATTTTCATCATACAGTTCAGTTTCTGTGTACAACTATTTGCTAAAGCCAAAGAACTTTACAAGGAAACTGAAAAATGTATTTCAATAGTTCCAAGGTCTGTTAATTTGTAACGCTGAAATTATGAATGTTTATTATAGGATACTTTATTTACTAAAATGTTTGCTATAGGAAATGTGTTTGCTCATGTCAAGTTGTAAACCCTGCCTGTAGTAGGAGATAAGGTAACTTCCAATCTTGGTGGTAATTAACTCACTGTCGCTGGACTTTGCTTACTTAGCTATGCAACTTCCCTGGCACGTAAGAGCCATGAATTTGATTGTTAGACTGAAAGCATAAAGATCCTTTATCTGGCTTTTTCTTTTCAGGGAGTAATAAACCTTGGGATCCAAGAGATTTCTTTTTTAAAATTAAAAAAAAAAAAACCTCCAACAATACCATGTGTTACTCATCATTGTATCTTCCAGAACACCTGGCTCAGAATTTTCCAAATGTGATGGCTCAACAATATTAATTGAAGTGAACTGATTACTCTTCACAGCAGCTCTCACTTAAGGCTAAATTTCATTGCAACTAAAATGGAACATGAAGATTCAGATAAAATCAGACAGCTTTCACTTCTCTGGTACGTTTGGTAATATTTGTTTCAGGGCATACACTGGGGCTTGGCATATAATAAATTCAGTAAATATAATTTATCTGCAACAGCCCAGAGTATTTGAATTGTATGACCACAGTGATCTCAGAAGTCAGCTCGGCAGAACCATAGTTTTATTTCTACTTATGTACACTGAGTGTCCCCTAGAATAGCATCCAAAGCCTCTGGTTGCAGGTTATAAAATTTTAACTCAAGTTTAAGCAAAGAAAAGGGGGGAGGATTTGTTGCTTCATGTAGTAAGAAGGTCTTTGGCATGGCTGAACTCAGAGGCTCAAATGCTATCACCAAAACTGTCTCTCTCTCTGCATAGGCTCTAGTCTCTTCTGTGCTGCCTTCATTCTCCGAAAGACTCATCCTCACTGTACTTGTTGTATAGTACGAGCACGTACTGTAATATTATGTTTACCTCCTTCCTATTCACAACCCAAAAGGAAGATAGACTCTCCATCAAATCTTAAGGATGACTCTGCTGGCCCCACACATCTCTCTCAGCGCAGGAAGGAAGGCATCAGGATGGACAGGACCCCAAGGAGAGGGGGAGGGAGTTCCCCATAGGAAAGGATGCTGTGCAGATCCATGCTGCAAGCCTACTCAACAATTCTAAGTTCTGAAATTCTCAGGTCTGAAATTCTAAGTTCCTCCTTTTTTCCCTTCTGGGCAAGGTAGAAATAAAAACAGTTCTGCCAAGCTGACTTCCAAGGTGACCACAGTTATGCAATTATTATAACACACTATTTGTTGCAGAGAAATTATATTTACTGAGTCTATTATACACCAAGCACAGTATCAGGCATTTTATAGACATTAGCTTATGTAATTTTCACAATAGGTAGATATTATTTAAGATGAGCATACAGGGCCGGGCGCGGTCGTTCACGCCTGTAATCCTAGCACTCTGGGAGGCCGAGGCGGGTGGATCGCTCAAGGTCAGGAGTTCGAGACCAGCCTGAGCAAGAGCAAGACCCCGTCTCTACTAAAAATAGAAAGAAAATTATCTGGCCAACTAAAATATATATAGAAAAAATTAGCCGGGCATGGTGGCGCATGCCTGTAGTCCCAGCTACCCGGGAGGCTGATCGCTTAAGCCCAGGAGTTTGAGGTTGCTGTGAGCTAGGCTGATGCCACGGCACTCACTCCAGCCCAGGCAACAAAGCGAGACTCTGTCTCAAAAAAAAAAAAGAAAAAAGATGAGCATACAGAAGATTAGAGAAGTTAAACAGTAAATGTCAGAATCAGAAATGCAAACTGAACCAGTATGTCTCCAAAACCCTTACTTTTCTGCCATATGACGCTGAGAGTTCTGAAGCTCTTTTGAGTTTCTTTATTGTGGATATCAGAAGTTTGTAGATGAAAGCTCAAGGACCTACATATTAAGTATGGCCAGACGTAAACAGAAGGCAATTATCTATAGCAAGTGATCTATTAGATGTCCTGAAATAGTTTTATTAATACTAGCCTTAGCCTAATGTCTGAAATTCTGCCATTAGAGATTATTTTGGGCTTAGTCATCACTGCTGCCTAATTTATTATTTTACTACAAATACTTCCCATGAGCACTTGGGATAATTTGGCTTTATTATAATGCAAATACCCCAGAAAGGAATAACAAATATGAACTTTCTTTTATTAGCCAAAACCTTTGTGGATATCAGATTCCTCGCTCCTTTTTTCATGGCCCCAGGAAAGAAGACACAAGCTCAGGTCATGTCCCATTGCTGAGGGCCAGGTCATCTAAGCAGAGCTCACAGCATCCAATGGCCACACTAGGGGCTGGGGAAAATTCTGCAGCCTTGGTGTACCTAATGAAAATCACCCAACATTCGAGGGTAGAATCCAGACAAACTCTAAAAAGGTCTGGGAACAACAAGAAAAGGAAATACAGTTACCACCACATAGCCTGTGAATAAACAAAAGGTATCAGGATACTAAGATAAGAATAGTAACTGTTAGCACTTGCTATAATGTTCCTATACTTGATTTTAGAAACATAACCACCTGAGTAGACATTATTTAATAAGGGAAAAATCTAATCGTTAGTGACTATGGCTAAATGTTTTACATTGTACAACATTCCTGCTGCCACCCCAATACTACCCACAGAGATCTTGTGCAAAATGTAGTCTCAGGTTACACACAGCACCTCTGGCTTCACTGCTTCAGAAAAGGGGCAGCAGGTACTGAGCTGCCTGGCATCCCAGCCTCCTACCAGCTCTCGGCCCCGTAACACCCCTGCAGGATTGTAACTGAGAAATTCCCCACGCTTCTGCCTTTCAGCAACTTCCTCTCTTAAATGGAACAGTTGGGGAGCATCTATTTTCTAACAGTTGCATTTCATAAGTGGTTTGAAAAGTAATCTTGGCATAGTACCTGGCACACAGCACTGAATAAACTAAGAAAAGGAGGAAGAAGAGGAGGGGAGAAGAAGAGTTGGAGGAGGAAGGAGAAGAAGAGTTGAAGGAGGAAGAAAAAGAATTACATCATCTCTATATCTCTCATTCTTTTATTCCCTAGACTCTTAGCTCTAAGGGACAAACGGGGGAAAAAATGAATACACTTTCAAAATCATGGTAGTTCAGCCCCCACTTCTAAAATCTGAGTGAGGCCCTGAGATATTAGCAGCCTGGGCAGAGTCAGACAGGACATAGTAGCAGATCTGGGGTTCTCACCCAGTTCTCACTCAGTCCTGTGCTGGCTACAGTAGGAACTTCATGCCAAGCAATGGGCAATATGTTTTCAACAGGCAGCAGCAGAACTGGTGTTATGCTGTGTCCTCTGTGCAAACGCATTTCTACTGGCAAGGAAGGACAATAAATGTCACTGTCCACTGACGGGAGGTTGCCTATCCGCAGTCCCTGGGGGCCAGGCTTTACGGTCTAAGCCAGAATCTGTCAAAGTGTTTCTCTGGTACATTCAGTAACCAAAGCTCTTCATGGGTTCCAGTCATTCCATGTTCTGCCCTCTGATAGGCTTATTTATAATGAATTTCTCTCTCACTCATATCAGGAAATGTGTATCATTCTCTTCATTGACAAGCATTTAGAACATGCCTCCTCTAGGTTAGAATATTATGTGAGGGTCTGGTGCTACTAAGAGATGTACAACACATATTCTGAATATGGGGAGCTTGAATTCTTGTGGTAAGATAAGACATATGAAAGATAACTATGAAGTCAGTGTGTCTTCATTGCAAATGAGAAGGGCAAAGTATAGGGCTTATAGGATTTCTAGGAAGCCTTCTGGAGAATTAGAAAATCAAAATAGACTTCCCTGAGTATGATTTAATCACCACCATTGTAATTAAAGTTCAAAAATGTAAGTATTCACCAGACATGAAGTCCACACTGCACACCTCAATTTATATGTTAATGTAATACCATCAGACTCCAAATCATCGGAAATTATCTTGAGATTTGACTAATGAAATGAGTACTGTAAATGGTCCTGGTAATTCACCCCACACAAAAAGACTATACGTTTCATGTATAAAATTAAAATGGGTGTCGTGTTAAAATACATATTCTAATATTTCATTTTCAGCATCACAGAATATCAAGGCTAGAAAGTAACCGAGTTGTCAGTGCATCCATTCATGAGCAGGTCCATTTTCCCTTACGGCATCCCTAGGTGTGGTTCCCCATCCTATGCTTGAATACTCCCAGTGACAGGAGACTGACTACCTCATGAGGCAGTTCAGTTCATCTTTGGACATTCACCTATTTCATTCTACATAAAAGCAATATACTTCAAAATGGGAAAAATTTCAAGAGGAAAAGGGCAAGTATAATGTTTTCTAATTAGAGATGTGTCCATTTAGTTACTAAGTTTTCTTTTGAGGTTTACTTAATGAGATAAACCGTAGTGGTCAGTATGCCTGTGCAATGACATTTCTGTTCATGAACATCCCTGTCAGGCAGCTCACTATGAGAAATTAAGTCATTCAGAGAAAACAAGTGCTATGTGAGTATTCAGCAAAAATGACATTAGAGAATATCTACATATCTGTTAACCCTATAATATCTACAGTAATTTTAATGTTAAGAATGTTCCTATGTAGCAACAGAAAGAGCTTAATATTCTAAGAAACATCATTTAATATCAGTATATTCTATTTACTGTGGTCAAAAAGAAGTATACATTTTGGAAAAATGTTCAACTATGCTGGGATTCAAATAAAAAGGGCCTAGCTGCTTTGTGACACATTAACTGATAAACCATGATGCGCTCTACTGTATTTGACTATTCACTCCATTATCGAGATTTCCAGCAATTCCACTACTGGGTATTTATCCACAGGGAAGGAAACTGGTACATCAAAGGGATACCTGCATCCCCACGTTTATTGTAAGCACTATTTACAGCAGCCAAGGTATGGAATCAACCTAAGTGCCCACCAGTAGATGAATGGATAAAGAAAATGTGGTACATGTGCACAATGGAATATTATTCAGCCACAAAAAGGAATGAAATCCTGTCATTTGTGACAACATGGATGGAACCAGAGGTTATTATGTTAAGTGAAATGAGCCAGGCACAGAGAGACAAACCTTGCATGTTCTCACTCATATGTGGAAGCTAAAAAAGTGGATCTCATGGACATAGAGAGTAGATTGGTGGTTACCAGAAGCTGGGAAGTGTGGGGTAAGGAGGGTAAAGAAAGGTTGGTTAATAGGTAAAAATATACAGTTAGATAGAAGGAACAAGTTCTAGTGTTCAATGGCACAGTAGGGTTACTATAGTTAACAATTTATTGCATATTTCAAAATAGCTAGAAGAGTAGAGTTGAAATGTTCCCCAAAGAACATGATAAATGTTTGAGGTGATAGATATCCTAAATATTCTTATTTGATCATTACACACTGTATGCAAGTGTCAAAATATCACATGTATACCAGAAATATGTACAATTATTATGTATCAATAAAATAAAAAGAGACTTCTGGCTATGCATGTAGTTAAACTTCCACACAAACTTAGGCCCCCGTGCAACTAGTCGATTAAAAAGTCATTTTGTTTGTTATCAATAGATTAAAATAGTAGCACTAATAAATCAATTAAATTGAATTCTTTCTATCTACCACCACCACCAAGGGCAAAAGCAGGATAAAATGGCAGTGGGGGGAGAAAGGGTCACTTGACTCTTACCACTTGGCCAACTGGGTACATCCTTGCTGTATCTCTGTAGTACTGCAGAGGACGAGCTTTCCAACTCACCTGTGTTTTGAGAATAACACCCACAAATTTAAACTTTCACCAAAAACTCACCAAGTTTTCCATAATTTGAGCTACCCTCAGGAGGAACATTCTAGGCCCACCACTCTTTACAGTACAATTAGAAGGGTGTGGGTATTCACATTTTTGTGCTCTGGCCTTAGTAGGTGCTCATAAAGTATATAGCTCAGAACAAGCTAACAAGACTACTAGGTGGGGGACACAAAGATAACTAAGACCCAGCAGGTTACTGCACAATCCAGCAGCAAGATCAGAAAAATGTTGGGTCTTCCGAAATGTCTATTGCGGATTCTTTCACATGTTATCAGCACAACTTCTGGACTGGATACCTACAGCTAGGGGTAATTTCTATGTGGCTGGGCAATGAATTCTCTGCCACTTTTTTACACTCCCTTTATAAATACTGCTAAGCATGTATCACCAGCAGAACAGCAGTGCCTGGCACAGAAGCTTCTCTTTAGACCATCCTTGTAGCAGAGACATTAAACACAGCAGCAGGAAACAGCTCTATAATGTGCATATATGTGCCCATGGGGTATGTGGATGGATGTGAAGCAGATCAGGAGGAGAAAAACAGTGAAATAACAACAAATGAAAGAAGAAAGAATGATGGGAAGAAAATGGGGAAGACCAGGGGGCCAGCAGGAGTGAATGAGAGGAGGGGGCGTGAATGCATTTATTCTAAACACAATTTGCATTTCCAGACTAGAACTTGGCTTTGGATACACTGTCCTGTCTTCCTTTTTTTTTTTTTTTTTTGAAAGCTTGGAATTTTAGAAAGTGAACCCAAAAAGGAGTATACATCACGCCCCATAAATTAATATTAGGAAGCGTTGCATATAAAACACAAGACTTTGTGATCCAACAGTCCTAGATACGAAAGACGGAAAAGAGCAAATTCCTCACTGAGTTGAAACTTGAATTCTTCAGATAAAGCCACAAGCCTGCTTACACACGGGCAGGAAGAGAAACAGAACAGGAGAGCAGGTGCTCCAAGGGAAAACTGTGAGCAGTGCAATAGGAAGTGGAGAAGCATAAAGAAAGAATTCACTATCCCTGCATCTGCTCGTGCCAAGGTTTTTCAGATAGGGATGTTCCCCAAGAAATGAATCAATCAACAAAAAATCTTTAGGAACTACAAATGAATCATTCTGACAAATAATCTGACAAGTCTCGGGCTGCCAGATGAATGCCAATGTTCTTTGTTAGAAAGTGAATGATTTTGTTGTAAGGTCATCTCAGGTTGTAAGATCAGGATGGTTACATACTGTACAGTATCATTTCACAAGTAAAATTTAGAGCATAGTTGGTTGGTTCTCGTTAACAATCAAATGCTCCCAAGTCTCCAATGCTTAGAGACTCCAGCATTTATTCCAAAGCATTCCCAAAAGACTGCTTGTAAAAACTGACTTATTTCCTGAGGGAATAGGTATAGGATATGTATTATTTTTTTTAAACTGTCCCTGGATAGTTTCCTGAGGAAACTAGCAGAAGGAAATATAAACCAGATGTGGATCTTAGAGTATCTGAACCAGATATGAAATTCTGTGGACCTATTTAAATTATAATCAAGTGCTGATGTGAAAGAAATGTGGCTGCAATTTACTAAATATGACTGGGAACATTTTATTGAAAAGTAAGTAAAAATTCCACATTTCAGGGCAATGAGTGTAAGACAAACTCTATCCAGCACACTAATTAAAATACCAGTATCCTATTTAGCAAAGCTAAAATGTAAGTGGATGCATATAAGCTGGTGAGGAAAAAATCCCAAAGCAAATGTCACCACTTTAAGTTCTGCTTTCTGGGCCACAAGCAGATGTGAAATTTGCCTGGTATTTGTTTAAAAATATTCAATGAGGTTTTTGCTGGAAGCAAAGCAGTATCTCTTGTTTGGAGTGGTCTTATAGTTACACTTCCCTTCCGGGAAGAACAAAGCAGAAGACACATGAAAATATTTGCAAGTGTATGATACACATCATTTTAGAACCAGCTTTACCTCTCTATATGTTGTTATTGAGCATATTTTCTCTGAAAATAGGCCCGTTTCAGAAAAGAAATATAAAGTCTGGCTTGTACAATGCAGCAAATTGAATGCAGTGATTTAAAGAAACTCAAAACTAAACTCTGACTCTAGCTAATCTGATAAAAATGAGCTATAAGAATACCAACAGAAGAAAATCGGAAATTTTCCAGTGTTTTGTATTTTTAACATAGCCTATCTATTAAGTTACTGCACTTTCACTGTTAATTTATAGCTATACATCTACCAGTCCCTGTAAGAAATGCACATTAAAAAATCACAGCTGATTAGTCTGCTCTTTTCCATAAGAAAAAACAAAACTATCCCTAGGAAGACAACCATGCAAAATAGTCCAGCACTCAGGATTCTGCACAGTACAAATCTCACTTACTGATTTTTTCCTCATCTCTTGAGAAAGGGAAGCAGCAAAGCTGGCCCATGGCACTGGTACTGTCTGTCTTTCCTGGTGTTCCTCTCCGAGAGCACCCCAAATAGAAACTGCAGCTTATAGCACGGTCTGCGAGCACACCCTGCCTCCTGCACTCCACGGAGCGGCACACAAGCGTGAAGAGCCAATGCACACGCCTCCAGGGGGGAGAGAAGCCACTCGCTGCGGTGAGCAAACAAGGCTCCACCTCCAGTCCTCCAGCCTAACGCGACTGCCCTGGGACTGGCATTCAGCGAAAGAAGTGGCCGCACACTGGCCTAATTCTCACAAAACCGCGAGCCCCTGGCCTCAGATCAGTGCCACGTGCGCTTTATGGCTTTCTGTGTGTGTCTTTAAGAAAGATAACCGAGAAAAACCATGAGTCCTTTCTCCTGCAGACAAATGCAGTAATTACACATGGAAATTCGCACCAGAAAAACCCCTTATTTTCTGTCTGCTATTTAAAGAGGAAGAGCTTTCTTTTATCCCTGGGAGATCATTGTGGTGTGTGTTTGTTATATGAATAGGGAACCCAACATAGCAGAACACTGAAAACACAACTTGTATGAAGTATAATTAACTACCTAACAAACTGCATGCACAATAGAAATGACAGGGAAAGTGACTATCAAGTGTTAACTGCACGTTATAGCATATCTTTTAAAGTTAAATACCTGCTTTCTGAAATTGCCTTATGCCTCTACTAACACAGTAATCAATACTATGAATTTTGAAATTGTTGCATCTATTATGCCAATGGCCTAGAAAATTACCCACACACAGATGCGTCACTGAGAAAAAGATCAAAGATTAGAGTATCCTTTTGTATGAAGCCACAAGGTGATTGAACAAATTCAGGGGCTGCAAACAACTAATTTTAAAACACGATATATCTTGCACTTTATGACATAACAGATTTCATGTAATTGTTCAAAATCTGTTACCTTGCAGAGGGAACAGACTTACTTTGTGACACTATAGGAATGAAAAATTCTTAGTGCCAGAAATTCCATCCAAATTCTTACTGTACTCCTCTAACTTCCTAGCTAGGCACACACACTTATTTACCAGGAGTTGGAAGGAAAAAGGATGATGCTGAGAACCTCGAGTGGTTCTGACATAGTACATCTACTTTCACACTCATCCAAACAAAAAGAATGTGCAGTTTGGAAGAATGAAAATTGTCAATTTAACAAATTCTCTATGTTGCATTTTTTAATCTCAGTTAAGAAGCTGAAAAACATTAGAATATACTTTCAATGCTTTTTTCAGAAAGACTTTTGATAATTACAGTTTGATACAAATGTCAAGGAGTATTTTAGAGTTATCAAGCAATGTAAATTGTTTCTGTGGATCATGGGTACATTAATATGCACTTTGATTTCCCAAGATTAGAAATATTGTGAGGATCTATGTACTAAAAAGCAAAGATCTGATTGATTAAATGAAACTGGCAGGTCTATCCACATAATTAAAATTAACATTTGAAATGTTACATAACTTAAAATTGCTTTCAGTTTTTCAGACTATTTAAAATGTAAATATAACACATACTTAGCATTGATTTAAAGGGCACAATCCATTCTATCATATAATGAACATATAATTTTAAGTGAAATTCCATTTTTATAACCAGTTTTGTTTCTTCACAGCTTATTGGCCTGTAAATTAACAGCAACATTAAGCTGTTCCATTATTCCCTCTCAAATTCACCAACACATGAGTGAATATAAAATGTGATTTTGTATGTAAAAGTAAAATAGTCCTAAAAGCAATAATATGAACCCTATTAATATTAGAAAGCAAACAAATGGCCTATAGCCCTACAAAAGGTAAAATCAGAACCAAGAGTATACTTTGAACACTGGAGACATGACACAGCATAGGGTCCTTCCTGGCCTTAATATTGCCACTTCAAAGCTGAGAAACACTAGACAAGACCTTGGTCCTCCCTGGGCCTCAGTTTCTTCATCTAAAAGTAAGGCAGCTGAAACATTAAGATCTTCTACAGTGCTAAAATTATATGATTTTGTGATCAAAAGAACAAAGGAAATAGTCTAACAACCAGTGAACAATTCTCCTAAACATTACTTTTTGTGTTAAAAGAAAAATATTTGCAGTGAACATTCTTCATTGAGGAAAATGAGTAACTCCTGGCATTTCCCAATCACCAGCATTGGTACACTGATAAAACCTTTACAATCAGAAAACCAAGGGTTTGAATCCCAGATCTCTCAGGTATTAACAGTTATGAAACCTGGACCTCTTTGTCAGAGTTTTCGTATCTTCACCTTTAAATCAGGTAATTCATTAAAAAGTCTATAATTTGTTATTGCAAAATAGATAGTATTTGGGAGGAGAAGAACAGATTGCCAAGATGGCATCTATATGCACCCCAGTCTTTTTAGCACCAAGTAGTAATCTTGCCTCCTCCTCTTCCAAGTCTGTGCCCTGCTAGCTGCCATCTTTAGTTAATACTTATGCATCTGCCTATGAACAAAAAGGTCCCACACTTGAATGCAGAGCCCAGGAGGATAACATTCTTGTGATGAACCCTACCAATTTAACTTTATTATTAATTATTGCCTGTTGGCACTGCTTCTGAAAATGTGCAATTAAGAATAAAACATAGGCCAGGCACAGTGGCTCCCACCTGTAATCCCAGCACTTTGGGAAGCCAAAACAGGAGGATTGTTTGAGGTCAGGAGTTTGAGACTAGCCTGAGCAAGAGTGAGACCCCGTCTCTACAAAAAATAGAAAAATTAGCCAGGTGTGGTGGTATGGGCCTGTAGTCCCAGCTACTCAGCAGGCTGAGGCAGGAGGATTGCTTGAGCCCTGGAGTTGGAGATTGCAGTGAGCTATGATCATGCCACTGCACTCTAGCCTGGGTGACAGAGTGAGACTCTGTCTCAAAAAAAAAAAAAAAAAGAATAAAATATATAAAATATGTCATTAGCTAAGTAACAGCATTTATCAGGATATTCAGCAATTAAGAGGGAACTACATAACTATACAATGTTAGAGACTTTTTTCATAAGCATTAAAAGTGAATAATAATAAAAGATTAGAAAACAATGGAGAAATTCAAGATAGGAATTTAAAAACCTATCTAGGTTTTTAAATTTACTAGACATTTACTATATGCCAGACACTTGGTAAGTGTCTCATATTTTACTCGACATTTACTAGACATTTACTATATGCCAGACACTTGCTAAGTGTCTTATATTTTACTCCCTCACTCAATCCCTACAACAGCTCTATGAGGAGGGTGCTATTACTATTCATTAATTAAAGGAAATTTGAGTTTGACACCTTGTGGAAACACATGAGAAAAGAAAAAGTAAATGTCCCTTTATTCAAAAGAGTAGAGAAAAAGGAGGACATTAAATTATGAAGTGTAAAGACAGGGAAAAACTGCTTTATCGCTCCGAATTCGGGAACCAAGCCTTGGAAGACATGCCTTTAAGCAAGGAAGGTTTCATTATACAGCAGGTAGCACATGTATGGAAACTGCTATTCCAAGAAATGTCAGTTTCAATGAGAATGTATGTAAGTTCAAGAAGTGCTTGACAACTTATGGAAATGTAACTCATGGAAACTGGAATGTTTTGGAATATATCCCAATTTTTATGTTGACGGCAGGTGCCAAAAGACAATTATTCTGGGCCTGAAGGAGACTGGACAGATATACCCAATATTATGCTTTGTTTCTCTATGTTCTTGTAAAAAAATCTGACTCAATTATTGACCCATAATAACCATAAATCTACCCCTAGGCCCAGAAGATGCTCCTCCGTAGGAGCCACTGCTACATCTTGGTGGTCATTTTGTAACCAAAGAGAAAGGTTCTGAACCTACATCACTAAATACTGGTATTTGAAAGTTGTTCTTATGAGAAGTTGTCTGTAAGGGGAAGAGACTGACAACCATAACTGAAAACTTTAGGGACTATCTATAAATCTCACTGTTAAGTCCTATTTTTATTTATCCAGGAAAAGAATTTCAGTTTAACTAAAATTTGAGAGCCAAGAATCTTTTTTTTAAAACTGTTACTCCTACTTTAGCCATATTTTCAACAGACTTTTTACTTCTCCTTGCAGTGCTTTTGTTGTTCTCTAAAAGTTATAGGTATTTGTATTTGAAATTGCCATATGCTATACAATTTTTTAGTATGTATAGTAAGTGGAAAGAGAATGTGTGTTTTTTTCTATAAAACACAAGGGAGAAAAACATAACATACCATATACAGCATATATGCATTTAGGAAAGGGGAAGAAACAAGTAGATAACTAGAGTCACAAAAGAAGTCCTTATTCTTTACCAATCACAGCAGTCTTTCACAAACTCTCTGCTGGTGCATTTCTGCTCAGTGCCAATTTTCGAATTATCTCTTCCATGGTTACTATTCAGTCACGGTTCTTTTCTCTGTGTGTGGCCCAACTTTAAACAATGTATGTAGTCAAAGCCTTTTCCTTAATTGAGAAATAAATTAGGAGAATTTATTTCCCTGCTCAGAGGAGCAACAGAGGTAGGAGGCTGGAAGAACGGCTTACGAGTTACAGTGTATTATTTGGATTCTTCCCATTTACAGCACACCAGGTTATCCAATTAATTCTGGCCACTATTTACTGAACACATACTATGTGCTCACAGGGTAACCACATAAGCCCTTGGGATGATGTTAACTCTTGTGTAGGGCAGTGCAGCCAGAGCAGGTGAGGGAGCCAGAGCCAAAGGACAGGTGCCTCCCTATGCAGTCACGGCCCTGGGGGAGCAGGGGTAGCTCAGCATTCCCATCTTGGTAAATCCCAGTAACGGCCAGTTATTCTACATAGATACTGTTCAGCCCTGCTTTTTACACTCTGACCTTTTCAGGCATTAGTGGAATCACAAAAACTGACATGAGTTACTTAGTCAAGGGCAAGTTAAATGTTTGGACGTTAAAATCTTATTTGAGGGAAAAAAAAGAGGAAAGGCAAAAATATACTTAATCTTCTGGCCAGTATTTGTATTATAAAACATGGCTGCTTTCTTATTCAAACACCTTTAATCCTGTAAGGCCTTGGACCTTTCAGAGGAGAAAGCAACACCTTTCACAGGAAGAAAAGAAATACATTTCAGAAATGCCAATAGGACTCAGCGAGTAGATTTTATTTGTAGTTTCACAATGTAAACAACACAAAATTTGGTTCTACAATTTCTTTCACAGGGCCTAATTGTTCTTTATGTGGAATGCTCTCAATCTACATTTAGCTATAACGGTGGGTCCACTGTTTGACCTTGGGCAAGACAACAGTTATATTTCCTATATGTCAAGCTTCAAATAAAAGGTGCTTAATAAGTCAACACATGATTACTAAAGGTTTTTTTTTCTCTAATATCCTCCTTAAAATGAGGATGAAAGTGAATGAAAATGAAAGTGAATCCCCAAGATAATGAGAATTCCTTTATACAAATGAAATGCCACTAAGTCAAGACTGTTTTGGGCAGGTCTCAGAATCTGTCGTGGTCCACATGGCCCAGGCTGACATTCATCTGATACACTATGTCGGTATTCATTCTATTAGTCTGTTTATGGATGCCTCTATTAATAACAACATGCGGTAACTGTCAGCACTGTTGTTTAAATATCCATAAAATTAAAACAGAGTCTATCTTCCGTTAATACATTTCTTAATTCAAACTGAAATGTATATCTGGCAAGATGCCTCTGCTGCAAATATGAAAAAACTCTTGATTGAAATGGTTAAAAAGAAATGTCATTATCTCCTATTATCTGTGGTAGAGTCACTCTCGAGCTGGTTAATTCAGTGGCTTAACAAGATCGTCAAGACTCACCTTTCTAGTGCCGCACACTCAGCATAGGTGCCTGCATTCACCTCTAGTGTCCCCTGCAGTTAAGGAGGCGGCAAAGTCCAGGCATCACATGGATACCCAACAATTTCCAGCTAAAAAACGGTATTCTCTTCCCTCCAAATCCCTTTTTATTAGCAAGCAAACTATGCTCTGAGGCCCCAAGTAGACTTCCCTCACATGTCAGAATGGGACCACGTGCCCCTCCCCGAGCCAATCACCTGCAGTGCCAAAGCCAAGCCCACTGCATCCCAGAGGAAGGGGAGAAGGGGGAGAGGATGGACCCAGACTAGGCAAACCACCAGCATCTGCCAGACTTTCATATTTACCTTTTAATAAAAAAGTATTGGCCGGGCGTGGTGGCTCACGCCTGTAATCCTAGCACTTTGGGAGGCCGAGGCGGGCGGATCGCTCGAGGTCAGGAGTTCGAGACCAGCCTGAGCAAGAGCGAGACCCCGTCTCTACTAAAAATAGAAAGAAATTATCTGCCCAACTAAAATATATATAGAAAAAATTAGCCGGGCATGGTGACGCATGCCTGTAGTCCCAGCTACTCGGGAGGCTGAGACAGTAGGATCGCTTAAGCCTAGGAGTTTGAGGTTGCTGTGAGCTAGGCTGACGCCACGGCACTCACTCTAGCCCAGGCAACAGGGCGAGACTCTGTCTCAAAAAAAAAAAATGTATCTACTTTTTGGTTAATTAAAATCAAGAAAGCAACTGAAAGGGGATATAAGTAATTTTATACAGAAAAAAAATTTTTTTACTAAAAAGTAAACCACTGAAAAAAAGTGTCATGCTAACAAAAAATTCTATCATATACTGATATTTATAAACTAAATTCTTGCTAACATACATGGCTGGAGAACAAGTAGCAAAACTATGTATGAACTGCCCTTTCTCTAAACCTTATGATGCTAAGACTGATTGCTTAAGTAAAAGCTCTTGCTTTGATCAGAGATATTAGTAATGAAAATATACCTGGCAGCTATGATTCCTTGGTACGAAACATAAAACTGTGATGGTCAAATACAGCTTCCTTTACCCATAGCCAGAAACAAGACAAAATACTCACCTGAATCATTAGTCAATAGAGGATCAAATAGAACCACAATTCATAATCTGACAAACTGTCATTCTCTCAGTTAGCTACACTTAGTCCTTTAGGCATTTTATATAAAACACATTAAAGTCAGATAAAATATCATAGGATCTCTATGGGGTTAATGAAAAAAGAGAATTTGTACTTCATAAAGGGAAATAAAATATACTCTGTGTTTTTTAACCCTCATTATCCCCGTTTCTACCAGAGCAAATTTCTCTGTAAAAGAAGCAAACTGAAATAGTAGAGGGACATTTTTATGCTGTTGCTGTCCCATAGACCAACAAGAAGCAATAAACACATTTGTCATATTTACTTAATTTCCACAACCTTTTATCTCTATCTTAGCCTCTTGTTTACAGTCTCCACCCTTTCTCTACAGTATTTAGGTAACGAGCTGCAAAGCAAGTCTGGAGTCCCAGGCTTCCTAGGTACCCCTCAACTACTTCATTCATACCCACAGCTTGAACTACTATCCTAATGTCACTGAATCCTGTATCTCTCAGCTACATCCATCATCTATGTCCCAGGCTTTTCTCCTCCACATGCCCCTTGATTGGGCCACAGGTGCTTTCATATGCCTCCAACTGAATTCATCGTCTTCATGTCACTAAAATCTGTTTTCTCTTGTAACCTCTATGTTGGTGTAGGGCACTACCGTCTAACTAGTTGTCTAAACCCCAAATCTGGAAGCCATCCTAGGCTTCTCCTGTCTTTCATAATGCACCCGAAACCTGAAAATATTGATTTTCCTGCTACTGAGATCTGCAATGCACCTTTCCTTCTCCATCTCCACTACAAACGCCAAGTGCAGACTATTATCGTGACGTGCCTAGACGAACACTACAGCCTCTTTACTGGTCTTGCTGATTCAGCCTCCTATTCCCCTCAACCATTGAGCTTTTACCCTGCCGGTAGAGTGACTTTTCTTAAGCACAAATCTGATCATGTCATTTCCAGCTCCAAAATTTTTGATGGCTGCCATTCCCTGCAAAATAAGATCTGAACTCCTTAAGGGTAAGTAATTCATGTGCAGAGTGAATTACTTACACATCCCTGCACAGAGTCCTCTGGGTCACTCTCATGTGGCTTCCTCAGTCTGAAAAATATCTCCCTTGAATTTGCCACCCTCCCAACACTCTCACTTTCAGCTCAAATTTTCCTCTTCTGTGCAGCCTTTCCTGAAAATCCCAGGCAGAGTTGGAAGCACCCTTGCTTGGTTCCCAATAACTTCATGACAGTCATTATCACTTTAAATTGTAATTGTTTGTTTGCATGACTTCCCACTAGAAAGAAGAATCTTTGAGAGTATGGTTTGGGTTTGCCCATCTTTGATCTGCACACAGAATAGCCCTTGGCATTTGGTAGATTCCATAAATATCTGTCAGTCAATTACACAAATAAATGACAACAACGAAAATTGGACTGAAGAAGTTTCAAAGTAAAGGAGGAACCTTTATGTGCACAGTAGTTAGCTAACACTTCAAATGCCTGGAGGGGGCTATGAATGAACTGGTAACTCAGGCAATACTGATGAATCCTAAATTCACTCTGCCTGCGTGACAACCAGAGCCATTTACTCACTACAACCATACTTCACTCCCCCCATTCCTATTTTAAGAATAACTATATAACAAAAGAAAGATACAGTGGAATTGGATTTTCAAACAGAGGATGAGAATTTTATTACTTCTCTCCCAGTTCATCAGAGATGCAATAATAATCAAAGTCTAGCTTTGGCAAAAAACTAAAATACAACAATTTAACACAAAATTAGAGAATTTGTGAATTCTAATAGAAGAAACCTCATGAGGTTATTCAGACCTCCACATTAGATAACCTCATGAATGGTACTCTCTCTGTCATCTTGAAAGACATTTTACAAATCCTTTAACATCTTGTTCCAGTCTTAATAATCTTTCAGAGTCTAAAGTTTTTCCTAATGCTTAGAATAGTGTACTTCTAGTAAAGATTGAGAAGACATTGACATTTTCTGTTTTTTAGACTAACCCTTCCTTAAGTCACTCTTCAGCCTCATCTGTCCTGGTCATAAGAATTCTATATACAACTTGCAGCCATTCTACAGCAATAACAATGGGCACCGGTGAGCACTGAGTATGTGCCAGGTGTGATGCTAAGAGCTTTTCATGTATTACCTCATTCGGTCCCGCATTTTACAGATAAGGTAACTGGGTTTAGAGTTGTTAAATAGTGTGCACAAAGTTGTCCAGCAGGGAAGTGGCAGTGACAATTAGAATTAAAACAAGAGCTGTCTGATTCTAGGTACTTATGAGTTACTATGCTTTTCTCTCTGTAGTTTGTGTGTACTTTCTCTCTCTCTCTTTCTCTCCCAACCACTCTGCATCCTCTCTGATTCCTCTATGCTTCCCTGAAATCTATACAGTGTTAAATAATACTACATTATATAGATCTGCCATAACAATTTTATTGCTTTTCCCATAGTAAAAAAAAAATTAAACCAAGTTTTTATCTTCACCTATGTATTTATGTACATATATATACAATAGAAAATGCTAAGTAAAATCACTTGAGATACATATATATTTTTATATTTGAAACACACTGTTCACCTGCCAATTTAAGGACAGCATTAGGAATAATCCAAATCTTTTAGTAACCATAAAATGGGTGTTCTGATGTTAGGAAAGTAAGAAAACTATTGCAATAAATATTCTGTATGACTAGCATTGCTATTAATAAGTAACATTTTTCTAATACTATAATCAGGCACTGTGCTAAACACTTTTGAAACGTTAATAAACATTAATTAGTGTGGTGAAAAATGTATTCATTCAGAGGCAATTAGGCAATGTGATGGGCCAGTTAGCCATAACTTTTGGCAACCGGAAGTGTCCTAATACTAATTCCTATATCTTAATGGCTTTGTTTGACCATAGACGCCACACTCCAAAAATTTCATTCACATAGTTTTATTGTTTCTTTTCATTTAGAACTCAATATTTACCTTCATATTTTCTAAAACACTCAAAATTGAAAGCTCCACAAATAACTCATGATATAACTTACTACATCATTCTAGTAGCGATGCCTAATTTGTTAGATAAATTTACCACTTAGCACTGCCCCTTTAATATGTAGAGTTCCTAAGATGTCTAATATAAATCATAAGGTTTGAAACCAGGCCAACAGATGGTTAGATTTTCAAAATAGGCTGAGTCACAGCTGCCACTTGATGTTAGCATCCAGATTATTAGCTGATATACCAGTTAAAATACAGTGAGCCATCACTAAGATTAATTTTCTCAGTTACTTATCCTGAAGATTCCTCTAGCTCAAGCAGATATAAAAAAAAAATAAGCATAGAGTTCCAATTTTTAGTTGCTTTTCATTTTTATTAGGGGCATATAACAATGAATTTCAAACATTTTCTTTTTAGAAGACATGTTTCATCAAAGAAATATATAAAAGGACACTTAGATTACAGGAACAGGGCTGACATTTAAATATAGTATCTAATAAGTCAAATGTCCCATTTTTTTCAAGAACATCATACTTTCTAGGTAGGGTGACATAAGTCCCAGTTGAACTAGGATAGTCTTCGTTTTCCTCTTTCATCTCAGCATAGTCACAAATAGACCCCCTTTCATATTTACAAGTGTACCACTGGATCATAAATTATATGATCACCCAATTTCTGTGTCATGAAGAAAATAAGGAAATACCCTGTACTCAACTCTTATTAAATTACTTCATAATTTTGAATAGAGAAAATTTCCAACTGCTAAAGTTTTCAAGTGAAAAACAATATATATATATAGTTCCCTTGGATGATAAACTGTCTTTTCACTGTTCCCTCTTCTAACATACTTGAAATAAATTCATCTTAATCGGTCTAAGTAGAGATGAAATTTTCTTAATCATCTCCCTGTCAGCCTGTGCAAAAGAAAACAAGACAAATGTTTTGGTCCCACCCACCACAAAAGAGACATTCCTATATTATATAACATTAATTTCTCATAATAATGATTTTTAAATGAGTCATTTCATATATATATGTCAGTCTAGGGTATTTTTGCACTTGTTACATTTTTGCCACATAATGTTCAAATAGAAATTAAAGGAGGAGGCAGGAAAAAATTGAGACAGAAATCAAACCAGTTTATATTTTACATGGAGATAGCCAAGTAGGCATCAAAATTAATTTATTGGAAGAAAATATTGGAAATATTGATCAAAATTAAGTTTAGAAGAGTTGTCTGAGGATTACATTTTTTCATGGTTCCCCTGGACCCATGAACTAAAAGCAGAAGTTTTTAAATGTTTTGGCCTCTGGACACCTTTACCCTCTTCAAAATTACTGATGACTCCCCCACCCACCTGCCTAGAGCTTTTGTTTATGTGGGTTATATTCATAAATATTTACTAATTTCAGATAATTGTGGACATTTTTTGATATTATACCAAAACTTTACAAGTTATAGTTTCTTCAAGTTTAGTTACAATGTAGAATCTTAAAACATAATAAACTTTCTATATTCTTTGTGTTCAAATCTTTTGATCTATCTTGAGATTTTAATGGATCTTTTTCTCCCTGTATGACTTTGTAACAACATGCATTGGTCATTTAAAAAATACTGATTCACTGAGTGATGGAGGTCTTCCAAATTCTGAACCAATTCCATTATACAACATCAAAAAACCACATTCATTAATGTCACCCCCACCTCATTAGAAAGGTCTGTAAGTACAGATTGGCAAGGAATACAAGTAACTTTTGGGGTGATGTAAAGTTCAGTATCTTGATAGTATAGACATACGTAAAACTCATCAAGTTGTATATCTGAAGTATTTGCAGGTTTTGCATATAAGTTATACCTCAATAAAATGAGATTTTTAAAATTTTACTTATAAGACAGGGTAATAGATATAAACAAGAAATGGAGTTCATTATTCTACACTGTGCTCTCTACTTTTGTGCACAAAAATGTCTACAACAAAAAGCAGGAAAATGTCTTTAAGTTTTAGGAAGCTGTCAAGCTCATGGTAATAGATTTAAGTTTTCCAAAATTCTTATTTTTGCTTGAAAGCTTGAATTTGATCATTAGCAGTAAATAATGTCAGTTGTTTTACTTAATGTGACAGATTCACTTGCTCATTTGTATGAAAATGTCCTTCAATAACCAAGTCTGAAAACTATAGTTTGTCAATCCTTCTTCAGGAAAAAATGGTGTTCCATGGAAGAAAGTGGCTACTTTTAGCTTACAGGTTAAACAATTACATGAGCATCTTACTTCAGTTCAACCTCCTACTTCAATGTGTAGCAGAAGTGCTCTATGTGTCCTTCCCATTACACAGAATATGAAAAAGACATATGCTCAAAAATGAGACTAAATACAATTAATAATTTTTACAATTCAGCAAGAATATTCTTATGTCAAACTGCCTTTAAAATTTTTTTTTTGTTAATTGCAACTGCTTTGATTGATACAGCTTTACCCACCACTGCTCTTGCATCATTAACTAAACTGTAGGTTCAGTTAATGACTAAACCTACTAACTAAACTGTAGGTTCAACCAAGGTATCTCCTATCACTGTTATTGCCTCCCAATCCATTGCTTCGCTCCCACTGTAAATCATATTAGTGTAAATTTTAACCCAGTGGAAAAAGCAAATGATGTTTTAATATAAAAATAGTTTTGCCCTCACTGACCCACTAACAGTATCTAAGGGACTGCTAGAGATCCATGGAGCAAATTTTAAGAACTGGTGAACCTACAGTATATTTTAAAAGAATTTAAAACCCAACAAAAGTGTACCCTTGTAAATTATTAGACTATTAAATCATTTATAAGATAATTGCAGTGAGGTACATTTTTCTACTGCAAAAAGTAAATTTTTTTAAAAAAGACACTCAGTCACATATCTTTCACCAATATCCCTCTCCACTAAGTGGACATTCAAGTGGGCATAAAGCATTTAAGCAATATAAATGTTTTCAAATTAAACTTTTTTATTTCAAAATATTAAGGGGGTACAGGTGATTTTTTTTTACAAGGATAACTTGCATATTGCTTAAGTCGGGGTTTTTGGTGTGCCTGTCACGACAAATTAAACATTTTAAAACTATTTATCATTTGTCAGACAAAGGTCCAGGTGTAAGGATTCTAGAAAGTTCAGAGATTCTTGTCCTAGCTATGCCTTTCACCCAATGAAAAAATTTGTTGGTTTCCTCCTTCCACCCCTTCCTGCCACATCAAACAATGGGACAACTACACTGGCACTACTAGCTCCCACCAAGAAGACCCCATGCCCACACACTACCACTGGGCAAGACCCAGAGTGAGCAACTCCATGCTTTTGGAGCTCTGCCCTGGCCGCTAAGGGTGAAGGAGCACTAAAGATTAGGACATCCAAGTCAGAGCTGAGGGTCTCCTCAGTCAAAAGGACTCCAACCTCAGACACAACACCAAACGTCCTTTTCTTCTGGCTGAACTGCCTCCCAGAGGTGACTACCAGGAATCCTTGGGTGGGCCATGACAAGCCTTTAAGACTAACAGGATTAATCTAAGTTGTCTGGGTGTCTTAAGGGTGATTCTCAAAAAGCAAGGACAGCTGAAGGGAATAAATTCATTCCCCCAGCTCACTCAGAATTCTCCTTAATATTTCAGTCTGGAGTCCTGTTGGTGTGACCTATTTGGCTTTGGACACAGACTGGATAAACTATAGCAGTGGTGACTCTGACCTGACTGTGACCCTCTCCTATTCTAGCACCATTGTCTGTGCAGACCTATTTGCTTCTACTTGAGCCTATGCTCGGCCCAACCCTAACCTCCTCATTGCCTCTTGTCCTACAGTTTGGAATTAACTGAAGGTCTTATCTTTAGGATCCAGTCCTGTGTCATGTTGAGCATTAAACTTCACCTTTTCCCCCATATCTATCTACTCAGTCTCCATTATTATATGTTCACTACCTCAGTATGTGTAACTATGTCCATCCCCTCACCAACTCCTCATACACACAAACCTCGCAACTTCCCACTCTGTAGCTGCCTTACCTAACTAAACTGTAGGTTCAACCAAGGTATCTCCTATCACTGTTATTGCCTCCCAATCCATTGCTTCGCTCCCACTGTAAATCATATTTATTGCTCTAGAAAGTTTCCTCTACTATCCGTCTCTCTGACCCTCAATCTCATTCCCAATCAGCTGAATTCTGCTACTCCCTATGCCCACAACTCTCCTAGAAGGTGACATTATAAGCTTCTCCCACTGTGTCCTATTAAAGCTCATTATTGCTATGGACGAGCCCTATTCAACTGTTCCTCCTCTCTCTCCACTTCTAAGACGTATCTTAGCTGTCCAGCAACTCTATATCACTCTTAAGGGCTATGTCTTATACTTCTCTGTATCTCATGAAACCCAAGAGAGAAGTAGGCACATTGTACATGTTCAATACCATTCATCAAATTAATGTTGAATAATTATTATTGAGCAAAAAAACAATCAGTTGGCATTCCCAAAAAAAAAAACCATTCTATTTCCACCTCTGCTTGCAGAAGTTATAAACAAATACACTGGCCTACAAAAAAATGAAAAAAAAAAACAAAACTTCTAGACCTTTCCAAATTCCTCACTGCCTCATATAAGATATGTCTGACAGCTGAAAGTAAACTAGTCTTTGCAAGCACTAAATTGCTCATCAATCTTACAAAGGGTGTCATTTAGTCAATTACCTTCCCAGGGGAAATATAAATGGAACATAGCTGCCTGAGAAAAATTAATTCGCCCAACTCCAGTAAGTAGCTCACAGAGAACAGCTTTTGTAATCCTAGGATATCTGAACCATATTTCATTCCTGGTTTTCCTCAGAAAGAAATGCAGTTTTTAATTTCTCTCTTTTTTTTTTTTGGATTTGAATTTTAGCTGATTAGTGCAGTTAGGTTTGCAAGGAGTTGTAGCCCAATGATAAGTAGGCATAGTATCACCCTAAGCTTTGAGACCACTAAAATGTTGCACCTTTTCTTACTTCTGAAAATATGAATGGTGCTCCCATATCCTACTGAATTCCCCTAACACTCCCCACAAAGGTATACAATGGCAGAAGATGAAGAGGAAAATGTTCACCATGGAAATGTAAAGCAGACACAAGGAATAGCAACAGCTGGCAGGAGGTTCAAACTCAGATGCTCTCAGGAGCCAAGTAGGCAATGTGAATGAATCAGGCAGATTTGTACAAGAAGAAAAACAGAGTAAGGGAGATGAAAAAGGCAACAATGTTAGAGGTCACTATGCCTATTACTCCATCCAGGAAATCACAGTGCCATGCAAGAATGTGGGATCAGTGTGGCCACATTTTTCTGATTATTAAGAAGACAGAAATCCAGATTTTTAATATAAAATCACTCCAGTATTGGCAAGTAATTCAAATTATAAAAAATCAGCAAACAAAAAACTCCTGTGCCCATTAAGTACATGCAGGGCTACTAATTTGTGGTCTCTGATATATACAATAAGAGATTGGTGGGGTATAAAAAATATCCTTAAAAAATTCTAAAACTAAATCCCTATGTCACACCTATTAAAAATGGATAAAAATGGAACTGGATTTCTGTGTTTATCCTCTGTGTCTGAGTACCTACATTAATGATCATATCAAGTAGATTAAGAGTCTAAATGCAAAAACAACAAAAAAAAGTAGAATATAAATGAATATCAAATCTTTGGAGAGAATTCTAATCATAATAGTAATTAAAGAGATCACAGGAGAAATTATTATCTATAATTTAATAAAACTTAACACTTAATATAAAAAATTCCTTGTCCAAAATTAAAGGCAAAATAAAATCTGGAAAATATCTGAAGCCAATATGGCAAACAAAAGGCTAGTATCTTTACTACCAACTCACAAATTGGTAAGAGAATCAAGAATTAGCTCCAGTTCCTTATGGAGGAGGATGATTTGCAGTTGCCGGTTCCTAACGCAGTTCAAAGCAATGTACCCTGCACGACCAGGGCTGAGACAACCGCAAAGCCCACGTGGGGTTCTGAAGGGGAAACATGCACAATAAGATGAGCTCTGAAAAAAACTTAAAAAGCACAAAAGCAACTTGAATGCACAAAAGGAATGTGAATTGAGTGCTACAAAAAGGCCAAATACAAGAATTCATACCCAAGGAACCACAGATTTTTAAAAATGTGAAAAGAACTTTAAAAATTATCTATATTGAAATCTTCAAAGGCATAAAAGAAGAAATAGTATCAATGAAGCAAAGAGTAGAACAAGAAATATTTTAAAAAAGAATCAATTGGAAATCTTGAAAATGCAGCATATAGTCATTGATATTAAAAAAAAAAAAAGATGCCATAAATGGTATAAGAGAGATGGCTGAAAAATATCAGTGACTTGGAATCCAGCACTCTCCAAGAATGCACCATTACCCAATTAGGAGACAGGAATACACAGATTTGTTGAAAGCTAAATTCTCTTCCCAGAAAAATTCATATATGTTCTTACAGAATTTTGTAAACAATTTCAGGAAGTTCCCAAAGTCCCTGAAGCCCAAATTTTACTGCAGAATTCTGAATATAAAATATCTTAAGATCTGAATTCTGTCCTATTAATGCATAAGATATAAAGTACTGGTTTAAGGCCCAAGAAACAGACATTAAATTTGAGTTAGGATTGAATCAAAGAGAAACCAAACCAATGGAAGCCAATTAAATCTGATTAATAAATGAAACAAAGAAAGTACCCTAAATCCTGACAAATATTCTATTATAAAACTCAGGTAAGAGAGAGAAAATTGATAATTATCTATAAATAAATAAAAACTCTGGTGTATATTACACTTGGTAAGTTATAACATAATAAATTATCATTTTAGATGCAGACATGACTTTAAAGTTCATATTGGTATTGCCAACTACGACAAAAAAATATTCGTAATAGGCAAAACCCATTTTTTAAAATAATGTTAAATGATTGGCCTGGGGATATAAGACTGGCAAAGTATGAAAAAAGCAAAATTTTAATTAGAGAAGAGAGAGAAAAAGAGGCCTGAAGGAAAGATCTAGAGAAATTACCTCGACTAAAGGGAAATTTAAAGACTAAACTGAAAAAGAGCAATGAAAGAGGAAATCTCAGTGGCTAGAACATCGTGATGTGGGGTGAGCTGAACAGAACTGTCGAATGGAGCTATAAGCTGTAAAATGTCAGTCCCACAATGTCTTCAGTAAAATCTACATATTCCTCATTGTTTTTTAATGGGAGTAGGAGAGGTAATAAGGTGCTTCATTCTCTGTTGAGGCTGGCCCTAAAGAAATCACAGAGAAGATAGAGAAATCTGGCCAAAATCTGTACCGCACAAGAAGTATCTAAGTTTTTCCTTTACAATAAACCTAAACAGAAATGTTTGGTCCTCCTCAAAACTTGGATGGAAGACAGGTCTCTTCCAGAGATTCTGACAACATGAAAATCCTCCTTAAAATAGACTTGAAATGTTTCAGAATATAAAATTCAAATGACATACTGAGTATCTTCTATTTAAGATAGCTAAGATCTTTGGAAGGTAAAACAATGACTTCTCTAAAGATACGTGAAGATTTGGAAATAAAGTTGTGACTCTTGAACATTTTTTAAATGCCTTAATAAACTTCAGTATTAGATTCTTTCAGGATGTCTATATCCAGAGAAATTACATTGGTTAAAGACCTTGAAATATTTAGATATTAAATACATACAGGCACACCTCAGAGATATTGCGAGTTCAGTTCCAAACTACCACAAGGAAGCAAACATCGCAATATAAAGCAAGTCACACAAATTTGCTGGTTTCCCAGTGCACGTAAAAGTTATGTTTCACTATACTGTAGTCTATTAAGTGTGCAATAACATTATGTCTAAGAAAACAATGTACATGCTTTCATTAAAAAACACTTTATTGCTAAAAAAATGCTAACAATCATCTAACTATTCAGTGAGTCATAATCTTTCTGCTGGGGAAGGGTCTTGTTTCAGTATTGACGACTGCTGACTAATGAGGGTGGTGCCTGGAGAAGGCTGAGGTGGCTGTAGCAATTTCTTAAAATAAAACAACAATAAAGTTTGCTACTTTATTGACTCTTCCTTTCAACTGACTCTTCCTTTCACAAATGATTTCACTGTAGTATGTGATGCTGTTTGATAATCAGCATTTTACCCACAGAATAACTTCTTTCAAAACTGGAGTCAATCCTCTCAAACTCTTTCAAAGCCACCGCTTTACCAACTAGGTTTATGTAATATCTAAATCTACTGTCATTTCAACAATGTTCACAGCATCTTCACTAGGAGCAGATTCTATCTTAAGAAACCACTTTCTTAAAGTTTCATCATGAGATTATGGCAATTCAGTCACATCTTCAGGCTCCATTTCCAATTCCAGTTCTCTTGCTATTTCTACCCCATCTGCAGTTACTTCCTCCACTGAAGTCTTGAACCCTTTAAAGTCATCCACAAGGATTGGAATCAACTTCTTTCAAACTCCTGTTAATGTTGCTATTTTGACCTCCTCCCATGAATCACAAGTGTTCTTAATGGCATCTAGAATAGTGAATCTTTTCCAGAAGATTTTCCATTCACGTTGCCCAGATGCATCAGAGGAATCGCTATCTATGGAAGCTATAGCCTTACAAAATGTATTTCTTAAATAAGGCTTGAAAGTTGAACTTACTCCTCAATCCATGGGGTGCAGAATGGATGTGTCAGCAGGCATGAAAACATTTCCTTGTACATCTCCATCAGAGCTCTTTGGTGACCAGATGCATTGTCAACAAACAGTAACATTTTGAGAGCAATCTTTTTTTCTGAACAGTAGGACTCAACAGTGGGATTAAACTATTCAGTAAACCATGCTGTCAATCGATGTGCTGTCATCTAGGCTTTGTTCCATTTATAGAGATGGGCAGAGTATATTTAGCATAATTATTAAGTGCCCCAGGATATTCATATTGGTAAATGAGCACTAGCTTCAGTTTAAAGTCACCAGATGCATTAGCCCATAACAAGAGAGTCAGCCTGTCCTTTGAAGCTTTGAAGCCAGGTAACGACTTCTCCTCTCTACCTATGTATATCCTAGATGGCATTTTCTTCCAATAGAAGGCTGTTTCGTCTACTTTGAAAATCTATTGCTTAATGTTGTCACCTTCATCAATTATCTTAGCTAGATCTTCTGGATAACTTGCTGTAACTTCTATTAATACATCAGTATTTGCTGTTTTATCTTGCGCTTTTATGTTACAGAGACAGCTTCCTTCCTTAAACCTCATGAACCAACCTCTGTTAGTGTCCAACATTTCTTCTGTAGCTTCCTTACTTCTCTCAGCCTTCATAGAATTGAAGACAGTTAGGACCTTGCTCTGGAGTAGGCTTTGGTTTAAGGTAATGGCAGATTTAACCTTGTATCTAGAACACTAAAAGTCTCTTCATATCAATGATAAGTCTGCTCCACTTACTCATGTATTCACTGGAGTAACACTTTTAATTTCTCTCTAGAACTTTTCTTTGGCATTTACAACTTGGCTAAAAATTTGGCTCAAGAGGCCTAGCTTTTGGCCTATCTTCGCTTTTGACATGCCTTCCTCCCTAAGCTTAATCATTTTTAGCTTTTGATTTAAGGTAAGAGACACACAATTTCTTCTTTCACTTAGAGGCCACTGTAGGGCTGGTTGGTGGAACAGTCATAATACACATTTATCAATTAAGTTCACTATCTTACATGAGTGCGGTTCATGGCACCCCAGAACAGTTACAACAGTGACATCAAAGATCACTGATCACAGATCACCATAATGGGCATAATAATAATGAAGAAGTTTGAAATATCATGAAAATTATAAAAATGTAATTGACACAAAGTGAGCACAAGCTGTTGGAAAAATGGCACCAATAGACTTACTTTGACACAGGGTTGCTACAAATCTTCAATTAGTAAAAAAACATAATATCTGCACAATAAAACAAGGTATGCCTGTATATATCTTTTTTGAGTATTTTCCTGTTACTTTAAACGTAGATAAATCAGGTTGTCTTGAAGTTCACAATGTTATAAGAATAGTGTCTGGTTTAAAATTGTAAATTTGAATCACAACAGAGCAGGCTCCTTTGAAATACATCCACATTGCAAAAAGAGGGAACTAGCCCTGTTCTGGTTAAAAGATCTTCCTTTAGTATACACACTTTCCACCTGGAAACATACTTGTGTCTCATCTCATGACATCTGACAGAAGAATTTAGGCATGAATCTTTGCTTCCCCTCAAAACAAATTTTCCTTAGGGAAGAAACTGAAGTTTTTGATTTTTGCAGGCCAACTACATTTTTTCTTCTCAGAGTAAAATTTTCTGGCCTGAGTCATTCTATTCCTAATTTAAAGTAACAAACATGAAAATGCCTGGTGTGGAAGGTCATTTAAGACTTCACTGGAAAAAATGTTTTCTTCATGTTCATGAAATAAAATAACCAAAACTAATTTTGAATCAACATTTCAAGACTTCAATATAATTATAATTAAAGCACAGAAGTATAAAAACTATAGGTAGTAAAATCTTGACTGATAAATATAAATACTAAAAATGCTCTATAAAATTTTCAACATAGTATTGTCAAAACATATTTAGGAAAATATGTCATTGAGAAAAACATATACAACTAAGCCTAAATATTTGCCAATAAAGTAATGCTAAAGAAATCAAAAATAAAGATAATAAATAATTTTTTAAATGACACTCACCAATCACAATTGAAGACTCACAGTGATAATAACCATTACTTTGTTTTTTCTTCAGCATGGAGCAAAGATCTATGCGATACAATGTTTCTTCTCCAAATCTGTGACTGATAAATTTTTCGTATAATTCAGGGTCTATTTTTTTCACTCCCTTGAGATGACAAAACAAAAATCACATCAATCAATCATTTCACCCAGGCAGCCAGTTCATATTTATATCACTTTCTTAGAAACTAATATTACATTTTGGTATAAAGTACTGCATACTGGCACTTGAAAATCGATACTACAAAAATGTTTTAAAGTTATTTTTAAAGTCTCCCTGCCTAGGATGAATTGTATTTAAAAAACCATCAATAAAGAATGTTGTGTTTAAATTTGGCAGCATTCACGACTTCATATACTATAAGCCTCAGAAATAATAAAGCATTTTGAGTTAAAATTTGAGATAGCAAGGAAAGAGTAATCATCCCCAACAACAATGGAGAAATAGATGAATTTTTTTTTTAAAGTAATGTTGATCTTAACATTTTGTAGTGGGAAAAATGTTCTAATAAGATGGATGCAATTTTTAAACTCCTTATGTGACAATCATCTGAAAGACAAAGGTTATTTGAGTTGGAGTCAGAAGTCAGTGGGTCTTCCAAGTTCTTCTCTATCTGTCCCTCCTTATTTGCAGTGTACTTTCTTAGCAGGAACAGCTAATTGTTGAAAATTACAGTGGGATGCCCTTGGTACCTCTGTAGTTTCCCAAAACATGGGAAAGAATATCTCTGCCTCCCCTATACTATACAATGGCCGTGCAACTCAGCCTCATAGTCCCAAAACACAGTCCATAAGATGAAGGTAAATAAATACATATTTTCTGTTTTTATTGACAAAAACATATTACAGGAAAGTTTTTAATGGTGGCATAATAACAAAAAAATTAAATCACCCCAAACTGCTACGCTACTACTCCGATTTTGTTATGTTTTATTTTTCCTATGCAAATACGTTTTTCCCTTTTTATAGGCATGTGGTTGTATCCTGAGTACTATTTGATAACTATTTTTTCAGTAAATATGCCATTTCAAAAAAGTAACATATAGATGTACAAAACATTTTTGTCTCCATAGTACTCCATGGTATGGAAGTATCATAATCTATTTATCCAATTCTTTATTGGTGGACATTTAGGTTGCTCTTAATTTTCAATGTTATATTAAACATGTTTTTGTTGATAAGTGTTTTTGTTCTACATCCCAAACTGGGCTGCTGGTCTTCCCCAGCCACTGCTCCACGCACAGCCCTTCCTGTATCAGTCAGCAGTAACTCTACTCTAGTTCCTCGGGGTAAAAGCCGTGGGGTCATCCTTGATTCCCCTATTTTTCTCAACCGCACATCCAATCAAATTGTGCTGGTTCTAGCTTCAAAATATGTCCAGTTCTCATCACTCGACTGCTATCCTTTTGTTCAAGCCACCCCTCATTTCTGTTTTTCACCTAGATTATCACAATGGCCTCTTGACTGTTTTCCTAACCTTGCCTCCTCTACAGCCAGAGTGATCCCATAGAAACATACATCAGATCTGTTTTACTCCTTTGCTCAAAACCTCTAAAGGGTCCCCATTTCTCTCAAAGGAAATGCCAGGGTCCTCACGTGAGGTCCTATTCTGTGCAGTCCTGTACTTCCTGGACCTTGTCTCCCACCACCTTCACCTCCCTGACTTCCTTGCTACCCCGTGGACACAAGCCCATCTCAAAGTCTTTGTACTGTCTTTGCCTGTTCCCTTTTCCTAGAACATTCTCCCAAATATCTTCATGGTTCATCCCTTATCTCCTTTAATTCCTTGTTCAAATATCACTTAGTAGGGCATCCCCTGACCACCCCATTTATTCTGCATTCTACCCCAAGACGTACCCCCAAATCCACTCTACCCTTTTCTCTTTATATATATTTATGCATATTTTTCCATAGCACTTACCATCTTCTAAAATGTTATGTAAATTATGCATATGTTTATTTTTCATTGTCATTATCTGTCTCTCCCCATTAAGATGTAAGCTCCACAAGAGGAGGGATTTTTGTCTGAATTTTATTCACTGAAATACCCCCTCCCCAGTGCCTAGAACAGTGCTTGACATGGAGCGTCACTTAATAAACAATTGTCAGAGACCCAAAGCAAAATAAAGTCTCAAGAAGAGAGTAGTTGACAACACCAAACATCGTTCATTCAGAGTTCAACAAGAATGAAACCATCTGGATTTCTTTTGGTTTGGAGAATAGGATGGCTTGAGAGAGGCAGTGGGGTGTGATGCTGAGGTGTAGCCAGATGCATGAGTTCAAATCCTGCCTCTGCCACTGTGCACTATGTGGCTTCGCTTCATTCATCTACCTCAAAGTGTTATGTGGACTAAGTTAATTTATAAAAGTCCTTAAAATGATGAAATGTAGTAAATGATATTATATATAATTTATAAACACACATATATATAGTCATTATTATTATTAGTGAAATTTAGGGAATAATTTCAGTCAGAGTAAAATTTCAGGAATAAAAAAAGTTCTGAGTAAATGGAAACTGATCATTCTTACTTTTCTTTTAAATGCTTCTTCATTTGTGTGTGTTATGTATATGTTTGTTTGGGGGTTGGGAGTCGTTCCTTTAGACCAGACAGAAAACTAGTGATAACACAGAAGAACCTTCAGTTTTAAAGATACTAATGCCAGCATTGACTAGCCACCAATAGTATAATCTCTACTTCAGTTTTGTAAAATGTCACTTTAAGTAAAAAATAAAAGAAACATGAGAATTACTCTAATCTGCAAGGCTAAGTAACTTAATTTTAGCATTAAGTACCCCCAATTTTGCAAGAATTCTGCACAGATGACTTCCAACATGAGTCTTAAGGAGTTAATTTTTACTAGCAAGTGAAATGGAATTAATTCTTTAACTCATGATTTATAGAAAGAGCTGTGGTTCAAAAAGGCACAAGACCTTTAGAAGGCACTGCAAGTATATTCCCTCATCAGAAAAATCTTCAATAATAAACAATCTAGAAATAGATAGGAATATGCTTTGTCTGATTTATATTACAATATTAGCATGATCTGTGTTCCTTGCAGAATTTTTTTTGCTTGGCAATGTATTTCTTTTCTAGCAATATATGAATTAATCTCGCCATCCAGCTGCAGCAGGTGGTGTTTTTCTTTTGTATCAAAAGAAAAGACTATTGTTCTGAAAAAATGAGTATATCAAAAGCGGATATCACTTAGAATAAGGCTAAGAAGGCTCCTATTTTCTGAATGAATCCATTGGGTTGCCAAAACAGTCTCAGAGACACCATTCTTCAAGATTATATTTTAAAGCTAAAAAGGTTGGGAGATGGCATTATTTTTAGGTTTTGGACCCCCAAATTATTCTCTGCTTCCCTTCCTCATAGGCCAGATTCTTCCCAAGGCATCCCACCATTTAGATAACAGTGGAGGTACAACATGTTAGCAGAGCTCAAAGAATATCACAAAAATGATTAAAGCCAGGAAAATTTGACCTAGAAAGGTTAAGAGAGTTGGGATTATTTCAAATGTAGAGAAACAATATGTGGGACATTGTCAACAAAACCACGCTAAGGGTGTTGCAACCCTGGAATTTTGAATATGCTTGGTGATGGTCTAGTACTTTTTGTGAAGGTTATTTTTGCCTTGAACCTAATAAGGACAAGGCATATTTTTTTAAGAGCTTCACATTTATAATTGTATCCAGTATAAGCAACATATCAATTATGCAACACAACACTGAAAGAGAAAATAGAAAATTAAATACAGGGTATCAGACTTTGAAACAATAAATTAGTAGCGAGAAACATCAAACAGAAAAACATTTTCAAGACTGTCACAATTAATGATGAAAAATGACTGAAGTTTTACGTCCCTTTTGCCTAGTTTAAGTAGTAATGTAGGGGAAATTATCAGTGATGTTCAAAGCCACTTGATAACCTTTGATACAATGTGCCATGAAACTGAGGAATTTCATTCTTGATTATATCTTGGCACCCAAACAGCCAACTCCAGAACAAATGCCATTGAAAGCATAAGTATTTTTAGAATCATCAGATGGCTGAATCCAATAAGTAACAAATTATTTACTCAGGAAGTACTCACCATAACACTTACATTTAGCTAAATGATGTGCATAATTTAACATGTACCAAAGAGGGCTCAGACTTTTATTACTATGCCTCCAACTCTATTTCCAATGCAGGAAGTAGACAGAGCCACAAAACATGAAAATTCACATTAGTTAACAACCAAAGTAAAAATCACTCATTTAAGGTTCTGAAAGATAAAACACATATTATTCATCTTTAATTTCTATGACAAAGTTATTGTGGTCAGAGCAATGGAATAGTCATTTTATTAAGAAGGTTGAGACCTTTTTTGTAATAAAGATAACTTCTTATTTTTAGTTGTTATAATAATCACAACTTCCATGATGAAAATATAAACAGGCTCCATACCAGACAAAGAAATTATCTGTCCTACTGATAGTAAGCTTGGCATTCCTGGATCTTTGCTAGGTTTTCCAATAGTTTGTTCCTACCATGCAAGCAGCTATAAAAGAAATGTACATTTCCTATGATAATGACTTGAAACCAAAATTAAGCATGTAAATGAAGAGCCAACCAAACTGACTTTTCATTTGGGGCTGCTTAAAGAGGAATAGTATAATCTTTATTTTAAATGCTTTTTCGTGTGTGTGAAAAAAGAAGGTTTCACAACATCTTATATAAGTGGAAAAAGTTACATTTCTTTAGTGGTGTATTGGTTAAAAAATGGCAATCATTTTTAGTGATCACTACCCCTAATGAAAATTTATATATTGGGGATTCAAAGTTAAAAAAATAGAATGTATTGACATAGGGCTTAATTGAGGCAAATCTGACTTTAAAATTCTTCATGACCCCTTTACCTCTTTGGATAACTACATTTTTTGCTGTTGTTTGTACTATTTCATTTTCATCATCCTAATACAGAACACTTGATGACCTCCTTGTCAGCTGCACCCTTCCTTCCATTCCTCTAAGTTGGGACAACTGAGGCCCTTCCCAGGCAGGCTCAGTTCCACTCATGCCTGTCCTTGACAGGATGGAAAGAGATGAGGAGCTTCACCACCCTAGCCAGTGGGCTCCAGAATAGCACGGTGACTTTAGACCCAGTGTGCAGCACAGAGAACTGCCTCGCGGCCTTCCCACCTTCTCCCTCCCGCTGCTCTGGGCCAGCCTACGCTGGGCTCTGCTCTGGTCCCCTGGTCGAATGTGCTTGTCTCCTGCCTGAGTGAGGCCCTGACACCCTGCCTAGTGCCTGTCAGTAAGTTTAGAAAAATGAGGAGTGATGAGAAATAGAAAAGAAAATGCCTCCTATCATCTGCATAACAATGTTAGAAAATACATAGCATTCCCTATGGACAGGTACTACTCTAAGAACTTTTATTAACTCATTGAATAATCACAATAACATTATTACCCCTAAATAAGAATACCAAATCAGAGAGAAATTAGGTCACTTACCAAAGGGCACAGCTAGTAAGAGGTAGAGCTTGGATTTAGATTCAGGATAAGTGGAGAACACAGTAATTTGAAAAGAAGAACAGAATAATAATATTCATGCTCTTCACTATTTACTTTAAAATATTAAAATTCTAAAAACATTAATTCTTAAGATATAATCATATATACTACCATGTTTCTAAAAGCAATGTCAAAATTACTTTCAGACTCTCTAGCATTCTAAAATACCTTCCTTTAATAAGCTGCATTAATATAAATAAACCAAGTGATAAGTATGTGTCTATAGTAAATTAAATTCACAGAGGGAGATGAGAAAGAATTCATGGACTCTACATTTTATATACACCAAAAATTATCTAAATAGTCCAGCCTGTTAAAAGAACTCTTCTTATACGACTAATATCCAAATAATCAAGTAATATACTGGCAGAGATTGTCTGAGTTTTCTAGACCAGCTATTTATTTGAATGTATAATATTTCTTTTTTTTTTTTTTTTTTTTTTTTTTGAGACAGAGTCTCACTCTGTTGCCCGGGCTAGAGTGAGTGCCGTGGCGTCAGCCCAGCTCACAGCAACCTCAAACTCCTGGGTTCAAGCAATCCTCCTGCCTCAGCCTCCCGAGTAGCTGGGACTACAGGTATGTGCCACCATGCCCAGCTAATTTTTCTGTACATATTTTTAGTTATCCATATAATTTCTTTCTATTTTTAGTAGAGACAAGGGTCTCACTCTTGCTCAGGCTGGTCTCGAACTCCTGAGCTCAAACGATCCGCCCGCCTCGACCTCCCAGAGTGCTAGGATTACAGGTATGAGCCACCGTGCCCGGCCTGAATGTATAATATTTCTTAATTCTCCATTTTACTTTATGCTAGAGCATCTATTCACCTCACCATGGGAGTGTTTTAAGCAAGCATCTCCCTAATTCCTCTAATTATAAACTTGCTTTTAGCATTCTTGCCTGGTTCAATCTTGAGGTTTTAGGGAAAGAAAAAGTAGAAACTCTTTACCCTAGCATTTTATGTAACATTTACAATACTACACTGTTCAGCAAGTAATCAGTAGAAACAGCTGCTAGAGCTATAGGTTTTAAATCCACCGCTGACACCTCCTTTTACCTATCATAATACTTGGAGAGGCGCTGGATGCTGCTTGGTGGCCTCAAGTGGCAAGGCAAGCAGTCACAGAGGGAAGGTTACACAACTCCTAACAGCACAAGCCACTTCACAAAGGCCCCCACCAAGAGAAGATGCTGTATTGCTTTCCGGTCATGGAGTTTCTTTCCATGCAGTGCTGGCATCAAAAAGAACAGGAGAAACATGGCTCCAGTCCACAAACATTTGATTCATTTATTGGACTAAGGCCGTGTTAACCACAGAGGTCAAAGGTCACCGGCACCCAGTAAGTTCTCAAGGTTGCCAGCTCAAGTACGGTACTGGAACACTGCAACGCTTTTATTTACAACACAGTCTGTTCCCATATAAGCTCCTTCTTTGTCTACTCAGCCAACCTCAATTCTTCCTTCTCAATTCCTTCTCAAGTATAGCATGAGAGGCCACATAACTGTGTTATAGTTGCATGTGACTTTTCTCCTTATAATGAAACAAAGAAGGGGCTCCACGATGAGGCATCCAAGCATGGCTCCCAGGCAGCCCAATCTCAGCTGAGCTCTCAGCTCCCCTTCAACAAACTTCAGCTGTGGTCTTGGCTCAGCAGTCTCCGGTCACTCAAATGTAAATAAGCTACAGCCTCCTCCCTATCACATCTGTTTTCCCAATGTTTTGCTCTTTGGTACATGTTCTCCTCAATTTACCAACTTAACCATTTATTTCTATATTTAAAGATAAAACATAAAAATCCCCCACCCCAAATTTCTCACCAAGTAGGGTCTATACACTTACAATTTAATCTGTTTTCCTCTTTCAATGACATAGATTTTCCTTCTAATCAATATTTTCCAACATCAAGTAATTAATGCCAGCAAGCCACCAGTATAAAAAATTCTCAGGACCTCAACAAGGAAACAGGAGAGTGAGGCTGTTCTGAAGAAAATCATTCAGAAATAAGTTCACAGAAAAATTCTAAAAATTTTAACTTATCCAGTCACACTGGCCTATATATGCAACATATGAATACTTACAGTATGGTAGAATGCATTCTGCTTTTATAGCTTACAGGTCAAAGGTATGGACTCATTGACCTCAATTGGTTACGTTATGTACAGACAGAATTGCAGACCTAAACATAGCCTCAGATACAATCCAAATGAGAATTAAATACTGCACCTAGACAGTGCAGAAGGGACTGTACACTGGCAAAATATTTTAAATGCATCCATAGATACCACTAATTGTAGCCTGATAATTTTAAACAAGACATAAAGCATTTTCCCAGCTCATCCTGGTCCTTTCTTGGATGCAAGAAATGCACCTAGTCCTTTCTTCTTTTCCCACTAATCAATTTCCCTGATTCCTCTCCTATCAACATTCTTCCTTCTTCCTTCCCTCTTCCTTGGACTGCCAACAGTATTCTCAATAGAACACCTTACTTCAGCTAACTCATACTTTTCTAACTACCCATG
>CM052441.1:26406178-26425025 GCA_028533085.1 Varecia variegata
GACAAAGACTCTCTCCTTTGACTAAGACTTTATTCAGGCTCCTCTGAGTCCTCTGTTTGACTAGGCCGGACCTTGGGTTTCTCTCTCTTCCCTGTATTATAGAAGCTAGTTGGAGCAAGAATCCTACTAAGTCAGATACCACCTTTGTATCTGACCACCCATCTTAGAGACCTTACCACCCTGGCCTGCCTTTACTGATAATCCTATCAAGTCAATTTAGCCAGAAACCTCTTATTCTTGAGGTTTCCTTTGAGTAATTTTCCATCCACTGACCTCCACCCTGCTCCTGGCATAAATCCCCACTTGGCCTTGCTCAAGTCAGAACTGAGTTCAATCTCTCTGCGCAGTGCAGTGGTCTGTACCTATCACCATCGCCCCTTTTGGAATGAAGCCTGCCTTACCATCTTTAACACGTGTCATGAGTATTTTTTCTTTAACATCATGTACTTTTACAATAAATCCACATCACCCAAAATAATCTCAGCCTTTCTCTATGCCTTGTAAGTAAAAGAGATTAACAGAAGAAATGGTTTTTCCAGCAGGAAGTTACACCTAACATAACATTTACCAACACAAGATGTCACTTCCATGATACCCAATTAAAGAATATTGATAGCCTGAGAAATAAAATGCTCCAAACATAATGGTATGCAAAGATTTTATAGAGTCGCCATTTTCTCTACTTTATATAAATAAAATGAAATTATAAGGCCAAGCATAGTGGCTCACGCCTGTAATCCTAACACTTTAGTAGGCCGAGGCAGGAGGATCGCTGGAAGTCACGAGTTCAAGACCAGCCTGAGCAACAGAGCGAGACCCTGTCTCTATAAAAACTATAAAAAATTAGCCAGGTGTGGTGGCACATGCCTGTAGTCCCAGCTACTCAGGAGGCCAAGGCAGGAGGATCACTTGAGCCCAGGAACTTGAGGTTACAGTGGGCTATGGTCACATCACTGCACTCTAGCCAAGGTGACAGAGTGAGATCCTGTCTCAAAAAAAAAAAAAAAAGAAAGAAATTATAATTTCTTGAGGACAATGTCTATTCCTTCTACACCTCTGTCTCAGCACAATGCCAGGTGATAATAATATAAACAACATTTAAACAACAGCAGCAGCAAAGCAACTGACCTTTATTGTGTGCTCACTAGGTTCTATGTCCCACAGTAGGCATTTTACATATATTAGCTCAAGGAAGCTTCTCAACAATCCTATGAGGTAGATATCGGTATTATCTTTATTAAAATAAATTGAAACACGATTTTTAAAAATTCCTTAAAGACCATATACCACACAAAGCAAAGGAGCTTGAGAAAAGAATAAAGTGCATATGAGAAAAGATGACAGGAGCACCTGGAGGAAAAGATTCGGGAGAGTCGAGGAGAAGTAGCTAGAAAGCAATGGAGTAAGAAAAAATGCCAACAGAGTTACAAGGAGTTTGTTTTTGAGAGGGGGCAAAAAGAGGGGCAGCGATGTGGGAACTGACTTAAGAAACGAAATACCAAGGGAAGAGACATTTAAAGGGGATTTTCGGCAAGGCTTTCTGGATCCTATGTGCTATGGTTTGATTGTGTCCCCCAAAGATCATGTGGTGGAAACATGATCCCCAGTGCGGGGGTGTTGGGAGGTGGGGCCTAATGGGAGGTGTTCGGGTCACGGGGCAGTGCTCTCAGGAAGGGGTTAATGCTGCTATCACAGGAGTGGGCTTATTATCTCTAGCATAGGCTCCTTATGAAAGGACAAGTTCAGCCCCCTCCTGCTCTCTCTATCTCGCTTTCTCTCCAGCCATAAGATGACACAGCAAGAAGCCCCTTACCAGATGCTGGCCCCTCAATCTTGAATTTTCCAGCCTCTAGAACTGTGAGAAATAAAATTCTGTTCTTTATAAATTACCCAGTCCCAGGTATTCTGTGATAGCAGCACAAAATGGACTAAGACAATGGAACACACTGGCTCTCTTTAGAAAAGCCTTTAGCCTAAGTCCGCATTACTCTGAAATGTTTTAAACTGGAATTTTCAGAGTTTTTTCCAGACTCAATGCAGTGCTGAGATTGGCTTACAGGAATAATGGAGTAGCTCAAGTGAATCCAGGTACATATGGAAAGGGCCTAGCCCAACGTCAAGTACATCATAGGTACTCAAAATGTCAGACCTCAAAACAATGCAATTACATCTTCAAATCTCAGCTGGTACAATGGTTATTCTGGTTTAATTTATGATGAGAAAGTGGCTTAAGATAAGAATTTAGTTATATAATAGAGAGGGATGTAAATTAAGGGTGCTAGACTCAGGTCACAAATCCTGGATTTTAACCCAACGTCTGCTAGAGGTGTGACGCCATACAAGTCACCTAAGCCTTGGTTTCTTCAATTGCAAAATAGGAATAATAAAAATCTGCATTGCCAAACTAACACGGTTACATTAAAGATCACTTTAGTACATGAAAGTACTTTGTAAGTTCTATACCATTGCCTAATATAAAGTTACAACACTAACAATATTATTAAATCTGTCATTCTCTACCAGGGCAATTTTGCCTCCCAGGGACATTTGGCAATACCTGGAGACATTTTTGGTTGTCTCAATCCGGAGGGAAGGGGGATTGCTATTTTTACCTGCTGAGTAGAATGTTTGCATTTTCATAATAACTTAGTCTTTACTCTAAGCTCATGTACTAATTACAATACATATAAATTCAGGACAATGTTCAAAATTCCATCCATTTGTATATTTTCCATTTTAGTACAATGCCAACTTGGTATCACAGTTTTAGACCATTAGTATTAATATCTTTGAATTACCCAGTAGCTTATAAAATTGTAAATTAAAAACTAAAACACTTTTAAGACTATTATTTCTCTGAAGTCACACAGTACTCACAATGCAGGATTAGCCTCAAATGTATGAAAATTTCAAAGTTAATATAATCAACCAATATATTCTAAGTATGCTTTGATGCTCCAAATTAATTTATATGTTCCCTGATATCATCTTAAAATTGTTAATGCTTTCTGTTCCCGGTTACATTCTTAAAAAGAAAAGAAAAAGAAAAACACTTCAGAGTCTTCTTTATATGTCATTTTTTTTAAAGTACCAATGTCATCAAAAGCCAAAGGAAACTAATTTTAACAGCCACTGTTTAAAATTATATAAAGTCATTAAAGCTTACCTGTCACCATAATCCCCAGCCATTGGCAGTATTGTACAAAGTACACTTTTAAAATCTAATACTATAAAGTCAAATTTAAATATGACAGTGAAAGAAACTTCTAAAAATAAAAACTTTATTGAAATCTTCAATATTTCATTCATTGAGTAATTTCTCTGTGTTAAAAGAATAAAAGCAGACACCCATCTGCTAAACATCACCACTAAGCCATGTTCCACATGCCTAAAAATAATACAATTTGTTCCTATATCTTTTAAGCTTTCTAACTGACTCAAATCATATGTCAGTTCAAAGAAAATGCCTCAAAGTTAGTATGCTTCTGCATGAGAGAAAAGAGTTGCATTCTAGTACATGGTAGGAGAATGTCTTTGACCTTATCTTTTGATATTGTTTTTGGAATTTCTCCAAGCTGTTACATACATTTTTCCTAAATTTCTTGCCTTATTCACATTTACTGGAATTATCACATCAATTTGCTAACTAACTTGTCTTTAAAGCTGAATATTCTCATTTGTATTGTTTGCCTACAACCATGAAAAGAACTTGAAAAACTGATCATATAGCAATAACGAGAGTAAAAGTAAAAACATGGTCCTCAAATAAAAGAATGTTCTATATCTACCAAGTGCTTAACATATACATGATGGTATCAAATACTTTTACTATTACATTCTCCAGAAAAAAAATAAATGCACTAATCTACTTTCACATTTTCATAAGACCAACAATTTTCACTTTACAAAATGATGAAATACAGAATTAAATGTAAAAAATGCCTTTTAAAACCCCTGAAGAAAATCATCTTTTTCCACTAGTATATTTTTAAAAGATACCAAAAAAAGTTAATATATTCCTAATTTCAACCAGCTTCTGACTATGCTTTGTATTTTTTCCATGTTGATTTACTTTACATTATTATCTCTCTAAGAAATTATACAAAACCAACATGTGGGTAAATCCAGCTAGAATTAATAACTAAACAATTCTAGCCATTTAAGAAACATTAAGGATTTATTATAACTCCATCAAAATTTTTTCTTCTTTTATTTTCAAACTAACATGTAATTGCAGGTTAACAAAGAAACACGTACTTTCATATACTTCCAATTAGGATATTTTTATGCAACTATTTTAATTCATTTTCCAATTCTATTGCTTAAAAATATGAAATCAAGATTTTCCATTAATAACGAATTACAAACTTCTAAGAATGTGTTTAAAATCAAAGACCTGTGTAATTCCGAACACTTTTTTCTTTAAAACTAGATGCCAACAAGTAGAGGCCAAAAGTAGAGCAACTCATTGTGAATGTGCTAGCTTCCAAAAGCTTGTTTGCAGGTCACTTAATTGGAACTTGGAATACAGTCTTCCATTGAAACAATGTTATAAATGCTGCTTCTTTTCCCAAGCCTTCCCACAAAAGCTCATAAGTAGTTTGAAATGAAAATTAACATTAGATACTTTAAAACAAACAAACAAAAAAGATACTCATGCAGAAGATATAAAATATATCCTAATCTTGCCTAATCCTACATCTTCTCCCCATATTTATATGGGGAGCTTTCTAACTTTCTAAACTTTCTAAACTTTCTAAACTTTCTTAGTAAGCTTTCTAAAGCTATTAACTACAAGTAAGTCTCTTGGGGGGGAAACATCAAATTATATGGTTTCAAGGTCACTTGAAACCTGCATTTCCCACTATTGCACATCACCCTACCTCTTTGAAAACAAATAACTGCTACTGAACCTATATTATGAAACCAGCATTTGTAACACTGTATTTATTATTTCAAGTGTGCTGATTATAACTTGTTATAGCAGAAACACACTTTCCCCGTTGAAATGACAGCTGTGTGTGCGGGTGTGTGCGTGCGCGCGCACCTACTCTTGGACAACATTGGTCTATGTACTGGGAATGCTCTAAAAACCTTGGGAAGAAGGAAGCGTCAAGTTGCTAGGATGACAAAGGACAAACAGAAAGCTATGAAAGCCGTTAGCTGGGGGGATGGGGTGAGCAAACAGGCGCAGCTGACCTAGTCAGGGTGGTCACGGGTGGAGAGGTTTGAGCTGAGATTTGGGCATTAAGAAAACCAAGAGGAGGGAAGAGAAAACTCGCAGCCAGAGGAGGCTTACCCTGGGGCAGAGGGAACCTGGCAAGTCCCAAGCAGGCCAGAGGAGCTCAAGCAGGAAGAGTAGGGGCTCAAGTGGCGAAGGCAGAACAGACAAAGCCTGACAGAGCATGCTAAAGGGTTTGTCTTTATTCTACTAACAACCGGAAAATCCTGAATTGTATAAGCAAAATGTCCAGGTTTGGGTTTAGAAAATAATCGTTTGAAGTCGGTATTAACACCTACCTCATTGCACACCTGAAGAAACTGAAACGCAAAGAAATTAGGTAACCTGACCTACACCCACAGCAGAGTCTGTGACCCAGCTGCTACTCCAACAAGATCTGTTGAACTGCGAGGCCCGCACTCTTTCCACTACCTGCACAGCCTCACAGGGGTAGAGAAGCAGAAACAAAGGCTATAGCAGCTTGTAGGGTGAAAACTAAGCGCTGTACACAGGACTCCCTTATCCTCTTCCTCCCAACACCCTTGTGGCCTAAACCCTAGAACGAAAGAATTTCTCTTTCCTCTCCATCCCCTTCCCTACTTTCCCTACCCCACCAGCACATCCCCACAATCTTCCCATCTTCACTGGAAGAGGTACGAGGCCAGAACAAGGCCACGAGGAGAGTGGGGGCAGGCGTGAGGGTGACGCAGAGTTGTTGTTCAGTCCACCATGGGAGCAAAGAACAGAGGTGTGAAGGGAGAAGTATAAAATGAGTGGCCTAATGACAGCAACTCCTATAAGTGCTTCTGGAGCATTTACATTGAGAGACTCTGTGCTGGAACAATCTCTAAGAAACAAACCAAAACAAAGATCCTGGATTCTCTTCCAATCACAAATCATGTGTCCTTAGGGAAGTCATTTTAACTGCCTGACATTCAGTCTCCTTAGGACCTGGCTTCTGTCTGACTGCTCATTAAAGCAGCACCAACTCTCACTCCCTGAGCTCTGCTAATCCCCACGTGTATACATGATCCTAAATTTCAAAGAAAACCTATCCAAACAACTTGCAAGTATTTTAATATAATATTAATTGCAGATTACACTAAACTGTGTACCACCTAAACACTTTTAAGGACAATTTTACTGTTAACCAGGCAAAGGAATCAAATATGTGTCAGTAACATCAGAATATGATTCTTCACTGCATCAAATCTAAAATCTTCTATGGCTAGGCAATTTTTCTCTTTTCATGTATCTTTTCTTCCCAGATAAACTGTGCCTCACAGACTAAATATTTCCTAGAATGCCCCCAACAGAATTTTCTTTTGATATTTATTTCTTTGATCTCAATTTGGTTTGATTTTTAAAAATTCATTAGCATTCCCTAGAGACATTCTGGTTAAATAAGGGGAGAAGCAACCTGAAAATGTGCCTGGTCAAAGAGATACTAATCCACACTCAAACAGAAATTCAGATCTGGCTCCTAAATTGGGCCAAGATGTAAAAACAGTCAGTCTTCCAAGTGAGGTGTTCTTTCCTGAGGCATTTTAATTCCTACCACACTGCTTTAGCAGTTGTAATTAGATACAGTAGTTTTTTCTCTCAAGGGTTTCTCAGTATGGGCTAATTGGCTGGTCCCATTTCCTATTATTCATACCGAATTAATTTTTCAGATTTTTATAGATTTCTACCAAGTTCATTGTAAAATATTAAGCTGGTACAACAATGAGTAATTTTTAAAGAAAGTATGTTGCAATAATCACTACCATAAACAAGAAAAAGCAGCAAGAAACCTGAGTTTACTTTCCCAGGATTTCAGAATCCTCTTTTCTCAGCAGGTCACTGCTCTCTGCTTCCAAAGGATTTCTCCGATGTAGTGAACAAATGCTTGCAAAGGACCTTGATGTGCCATCTGATGACACTTCAAGTGACTTTTGCAAAATTATTGTTTAGAAATAATTATTTAAATAATATTTTTCAAAATTATTGTTTAAATACATTCCTACTATTTACACAGGAATATCCCCTGTATGGTCTTGCTAAAATGCCACCGAAGAGTCTTAGAAGCTGAGAGCAAGTGGACTTATAAGCATTTAGTGTACTTTAAATATAATTTAGAATAAAACTTCACAGTAAAAATAGTTTTTAAAAAATAGCACCTCTTTCTTGGTGATCGGAATGGAAAGGAAATAGTTGGGTTGATAATCTTTTTGCTTTTTGTTCTTCTTTATTTGATCACTCTTGCTCTGTTCATTTTCTTTACTTCTCTTCAAATTTATTTGAGGTACATCAGTGACTGGAGAAAAAAAGTCAAACAACAGTATGTCTAATACATTTAAACAAAGGTAATATAGTGAGAAAAAAAGGAAACAAGCAATATATAAGTAGCAATCATTCATAATTATCATTTTCAAACCTAAAGCACAAATTGGCAAATACTTCTGTAAAGGACCTCATAGTAAATATTTTATACATTGCAGATCATATGCTCTCTCTTGCAACCACTCAACTCTGCTGTAGACAAAACATAAATGAATGGGTATACCTGTGTTTTGATAAAACCTTATTTACAAAGCAGGTGGTTAGCCAGATTTGGCCCACAGGCCGTAGTGTGCTAATCCCTGACCTACAGCATAGCTAACAACTCTTCTCTCCTCAATGCCACAATTTTCATAACATTAGGAAAGATCCTTTTTCCACCTATCCTGTGTATGTATATTTATTTGTGATTTCTAGGACATAACCAGATGCAGCACTGCCACTCAAAGTTTCCTTTGTGGCCCTTGCCACACTACAAACTATTTGTTGAAAAAATTAAGAGAATGCTTTAGAATCTTTCGTAACAATTGGGCAGAATAATTTTGTCTTAAATTTGTATTCATATTTTTGTTTGTTTGTTTTTTTTTTTTTTTTTTTTTTTTTTTGGAGACAGGGGCTCACTCTGTTGCCCAGGCTGGAGTGAAATGGTGTAATCATAGCTCACTGCAGCCTCGAACTCCTGGGCTCAAGCAATCCTTCTGCCTTAGCCTCCCCAGTAGCTGGGACTACTAATTTCTTTTTTAGAGATGAGGTCTCACTATGTTGCTCAGTCTGGTCTTGAACTCCTGGCCTCAAGCAATCCTCCTGCCTCAGTCTCCCAAATTGCTGGGATTATAAGCATGAGCCACAGTGTCTGGTTTATGCAAGTTTTTTAATACAGAAAAATCAAATCAATATGTTATAGGGCTGCCTGCAGTTTTAGATACCTAAGAAAAGGTCTTAGATTTGACTGTAGTACTTAGTACATTTAGTAATGAACTAAATGTACTAATTTTAAACAGAAGCCACAAAATGAAGAACGAATATATTTTAATCCACTTTAGTTAATAAATACACTTCTAGCCCACCTCCACCTACTGTTAGTATAATTGGAACTCTGGAAACAGCAACCAATTTTAATATAGTCTGGAACCAGAGTGCCTGGCTTAGAATCCTGGCTCTCCCACTTACTAGCTGTGTGATCTTAGACAAGTCCTATAAACTCTCCTTACCTCAGTTTCCCCACTGTAATTTTAGAATAATAATAGCTATCTTATAGGATCTTTTTGAGGATTCAGTCAGTTAATACATGAAAGCATTTAAACTACTTCCTGGTACAAAGCAAGTACTATTATTATCTATTATGAGATATTATGCCAAACTAAACATAATTAGGGAGATAAATCTGCATCTGCTAAAGGTCATTTAAGCAACTCCAAAGAGAAACAGATGATTTATAAACTATCCATTGTTTTTCAACATCCGGACCACTTGTACCTTCTATGGGTATGGAACATGAAAAGCTGTTTTGAATAGTTTTTAAAAAATTAAATATTGAAAAATAAATTTCAAAAGCAAGACACCGATTTTTTAAGGTAACATTACAAATCAATTCTAATGTTTCCAGCATCTGTCCTCTTCCATCTCAATGTCCAAATGAGGACACAGGACTAACCTCAAGCAACAGGAAGCTGGGATAGTGAGAATCTGGCAGTTATCAACTTACGCTGTGGAAAAAATGCTCTCCAAAAAGAAGAGAGAGGGGCTACAACTACGGGGAAGGTAACTCCCACTGTGTGTTTCAATCTGTAGAGGCAGCAGATGGTGAAAAGGGCAGTGGACTAAGGACTGGTGTTCCAACAAGTATCTTTTAATCAAGTTATTTAACTTGTTTATCTGAGAACTTGAAAGTCTGACCAATGCTTGGAGAAAGAGCTGACTCTAGGTCTGGAAATACAATGTACTCTTGTAGGCCTGGAAATTCAATGACTCCTGGGATCATGTCAGAAGGTCTCCAGAGTCTATCTGAAAGTCCTCCCACTGGCCAAAGACGAGACAATTTGGGCCACAAATAGAATAATAACTTCAGTGGTGGGAAGTAAATCACATGTTTAAATCCACTGGTTCATAATGATACTAAAAAGAAAAATTAAAACCACAAACTGACAGATCACCTTTGGACAAGTCTAGAGAAACATCCTAAAAAATCTGATGATAAAGGGAAAAAAAATCAAGCATATTCCACCTTTCCTTACAACCAAATAGTCATATAGGAAATCAAATAGTTAACTAAGGTAAAGTTCCTTATAGAAATTTCCAGCTAATAAATGCCAAATGATAGAGTTACTATGTCACCATTTTGAAATGCTTAACAAAGTAATGGATCAACTCAAAGATCATCAATGGATGATCCATTAGATGGTGGCTGATGGTGAATTTTAATAATGGATACATTTAGGGTCATAAGACCTGCAACCACTGATAATCTTAACATCACAAAAAGGTAAGACAAGCAAACATGATACGTCTACTGATGCCACACAATAGGAAATTCAAAATACTATCTTTGGAGCATTCTTGCCAACATTGAGAAACTTAAGCCTCCTGATCTAACTACCAGTTTACTGGGAATATAAGGGACAGAGAAATATGTTAAATGACAAGAATATCAAAATATCTGATTTCTTCAACAACAATAAACACACACATGCACACACACAAGAACAAAAGGAGGATATATATAGAGGAAAAGAGACTGAAGAGATGTATCTATGAAATATAGTGCACAGACTTTGGTTTCTTATTCAAATAATCTAGATTTTTTAAAACTATGACACAATCAGAGATTGACTGGATATTTGATGACATCAGGAATTACCAACATTTTTTTGATACGGTAAGGATATTTTGAATATGATTTTTTTAAAAAGATCTCTTATCTTTTAAAGATACATACTAAAGTATTTACAGATACAGTGACATGTCTGGGATTTACTTCAAAATAATCCACTGAGGAAGAATTAATACATGAGGCTCATTGTCCTATTCTCCCTACTATACATACACTGGAAAGTTTCTATAACATACCATTAAAAAAGAAAAAGAAAAGAAAAGAAAAACAGGGATAGGGAGGAACAGCTAGATAATCTCTCTCTGGAGTCTCTTCCAGTTCTAGTTTTCTAGTAATCTGTGGTAAAGATACTGTTAACATCAGTACCAATTAGGACATTTCATGGTGAAGTTAAAGAATGATTTCAGAACCTAGAGTCTGGTTGTTTTTTTTCTCAAACTGCAAGCATCAACCCACTAGTGGGTTATGAAATCAGCTTAGAAGATAATAAAGAGTCCTTTTCAAAACCTGGAATGGAATACAACAGAGTGGAATGGAATGGAAATGGCAGTCATGTAGACGGTAAGTATAAGTTATTGCTTTGCAAAACATTTATTTCAGTTTTTTGCATACACGTGTGTATTGAGTGACAATGTAAAATATATTCCTTACTGTGAATGTAAGATATACAATCATTTTTGTTGTATTTTACTCACACTCAAATACTAATGACAAGAACCAAATTAACATGGTGTTTAAAAGACCACTGACACTTTTAGCATTTTAAGTTATTTTAGGCCGGGCGCGGTGGCTCATGCCTGTAATCCTAGCACTCTGGGAGGCCGAGGCAGGTGGATCGCTCAAGGTCAGAAGTTTGAGACCAGCCTGAGCAAGAGCGAGACCCCGTCTCTACTAAAAATAGAAAGAAATTATCTGGCCAACTAAAATATATATATAGAAAAAATTAGCCGGGCATGGTGGCGCATGCCTGTAGTCCCAGCTACTAGGGAGGCTGAGGCAGTAGGATCGCTTAAGCCCAGGAGTTTGAGGTTGCTGTGAGCTAGGCTGATGCCACGGCACTCACTCTAGCCCGGGTAACAGAGCGAGACTCTGTCTCAAAAAAAAAAAAAAAAAAAAAAATGTTATTTTATACATTATCCATTTAACACTAAATTGTCCTTCTATCTGGAGCAACTTATTTTTGCCATTTCAAACATCCTATAAGTCCATTTTGCTAACATCCAGAAAAAAAAAAAACCCATAGTTTCTCAAGGTAGTGGTTATAACACAAAACGATTCTAACAATTCTGGTATCATGAGAATGACATAGTGTAAAATCCAACTCAGAATACATTTAGGTAAAAATAATATAGTACAGGATTTATTTAAATCTCTTTAGCTTTCTACAATCTTATCAATAAATAACTATTTAACTTTCCTTTGAATTGGATAATATAAAATTTTCTTTTGTTAGGTATCACAGACAGTACAAAGTTTAAAATTATCTGATGAGAGCTGGTTAAAAAAGAAAAGTTCCTGGAAGTATTTGTTGCTATGGTACAGTTTTACTAACCCTTATATGTACATTTTTTATTTTTTTAATTCAGTGAGTCCTGCTGATTTTCTGTCAATTTATTACATATCAAGCCCAGTATCTCTTCTTCCGTTTGCATATCATCTCTGTCTTTTATTTGTAAAGTTTATTACTATGGCCACAGTGTAAAATCCCTCTGCTTTTCCTTACACAACTCCATTTTATTTCCAACACTGAAATCATAATGTAGGTGCTACAATACAATTTTCTGTTATTCTTTTTATTTAGCTTCATTTGAAAATATAAAGAGCAAAATATTCATGTAATCATCTAGTTTATTGATAAAAATTTTAAAGATTAGTGACCATAGAAACAAAATGTAGAAAATTCTGGCCATGTGTCCTGGATCTTTCCCTGGATTATTTAGAGTAACTTGACTGGTTAACAAAAAAGTCATCAGCTGTAAACCTGTCTTATAAATTTAATTTATTCTACTTGTTAATTTTCATGATTTCAGTAGCCATTTTAATGTGCTCTAATGAATCTGGTCTTGTTGACAAAGGCTATATATAACTCTCTGATCCATGTATTTTTTTAACTAAAGCAACACATGTCATTTTATGTAAATTATCTAATTTTTCCTCAGGTTTTTTTCATTCCCTCAAAAATTACAAAGGAATGAATTATGGAAGAAATTAATTTAATTAATATGTCCATCTCTTATTATGGGTTGATTATTTTCACACTTGCTCTTAGCTAAACAGCTAATAATGAATTAGATTTTGTTTTGATACTCTTTTTTTCTTTTTATTTAAGCAGTTAAAATAAACTTTGAAGTAAACATTCCTAAAACTTCTCAGTTATCTGACTTAGAATATTGCCTTCTATATTTCATAGAATCATTCCGCCTTGCTATCTCAATAAACTTTGGCAAGTTACTAAAACTTTCTAAAAAAATAATTTTATCTCCAAGTTTCTCTGAGAATTAAGAAAATATAAAGCATTTAACAATGTGCTGGAAAGACTCAATATTATTATTATGAAATACTGCTCTTAAAGGGAAAATTTCTATAAATATTTAACTTAGCAAATATATTTAGGAAAAATGTTGGTGAAATTAAATTAATGAAAATGTACAAGTTTTTTAACCACATTTAAAACTTTTAGGGAAAGGCCTGCAGTGGCTCACACCTCTAATCCCAGGACTTTGGGAGGCTCGCTTGAGGCCAGGAGTTTGAGCCTATAGTGAGCTATGACTGTACCACTGCACTCCAACTTGGGCAACAGAGCGAGAACCCATCTCTAAAAGAAAATAAATAAAATGAAATTTTTAATTGTATTTTTATATAGAATGAAGAACATTCATAAAATCTGAGGACTAGAGAAAAGAACAAAAAAAATACTCATAAACCTATTTTCTTAACACAGTCACTATGAATTTTGGTAACAGATAACATATAGTATTTACACAATTGTAAACAGCACAATTTTTGCTCTACTTTTTTCACCTTGCATTATATATATGCGTGTACACACACACACACACATATAGGAATGTACCCAATGCTATAACATCATTTTCAAAAATATTATTTAATACTAAATAAGTGCATAATGTCTTACCTAGAGGTACTAATATAGCATACTCAACCATTCCCTAATCTTGGACATTTGCATTCTTTTCTCAATATTTTTACTATTAAAAAGATACTATAACTTGTATTTGTGAATTAAACTTTTTTTCACTAGTAAGATTATGTCCTTATATTGGAGTCTCATGAGTGGATCCGTCCCATATATGAACATTGCTGGTGATCCCAACCAATTACATCCTAAAAAAAAACTATAACAATAAACTGTATTGTCAGAAACAATGTAGAGACATTAAAACCACTAAGTATTGCCATTTAAAAAAAATTTCCTGATAAGTTAAAATCATATTTTAATTTGCATTCATTGCTACCTATGTACTTGAATAACTTTCCATATATTTGTGTACTGGATGAATTTTATTTTCTACATCTTTTGCTCAGCCCCAGTAATAGTGCCTGGTATATAACACAGTCAATAAATGTGTTGACTTAATACATCTATTGAACTTGTTCTGATTTTTAGTCATGGTCTTATTTTTAACAAAAAAAGAAAAAATATCCACCTTTTGTATTATTTGAGACAAATATTTGCCTTAAGCCCTTTCATAATAAAATCTGGAATATATAGTATATGCCTCCCCAATTAATTATAGACAGGACACAGAACATAATTTATCTTTTTGTTAATAGACTCAGGATAATCACCGTATCTGGTACTGAGATTTAATCTTTATTAGGTACAGCATTTTTCTATGAAAAAATATATTTTTAAATATTTAAGAGTCTAAGTAGTTTTTAAAATATAACAATAGTATTGGTTAATAAATGAGGAACAAAATAATTTCCCATATCTCTCAAATCTCCAGTAATTACAAGGTTAGAATTTGATGTGAGGTGAAATAAGGATTATAATTATTTCAACATAAGTAAGGAGAACTGAATTCCACACTTAGTAATGACATGTAACTAAAAACAAAAACTTCTCAAATATTTTCTTCTGAATCTTGATTTAAACGTGGTTTGACAGTTAAGAATTGTGATTCCCTTAAGAGACTAGAATCAATTAAACTAAAGCTGTCCACAAATTCACACTGTGGGAAGCATACTAAGCTACTCACATTAGCAATAGAATGACTCTACTGCAGACACCCAGTTCAACTTTCAGACACAGAACATTATAACAGCAACCCCAAACATTTTCGGGGTGAGTTACTGGGTTTCCAACCAATTCACTCACAACACTTCCCTTGTAAACCAGCAGTCCCCAACCCTTTTGGCACCAGGGACCAGTTTCACGGAAGACAATTTTTCCACGGACCTTAGCGGGGGTCCGTGAGTAGCAATGCTACTCACCCACTGCTGTGGGTGGCCCAGTTCCTAACAGGCCACAGACCGGTACCAGGGGTTGGGTACCACAGTTGTAAAGAGAAGAGACCCATCTAGGTCAGGGTCAACCACTCACTAATGCTGGATTTTCTCCTGGAACATGTCCAACCTATGGAGCTGAAGATGTGGCATAGGTTGTACTATTTCCTCACCATTTCTAAAAGATTTTCTTTTGTACATACATTTGCATTTTTTCTAATATATTTTTATATTCTAATACATTATATCCTAAGAATTAATAATATAATATTTTAATGCATTTAATATTCTAATATATAATTCTAGTAAAAAGTCTCCTTAAAAATAAAACTAGCCAAAAAATGTAAAGACCCATTTCACTCAACCACACCACATGCTGCCTAATCATGATACTGCACCCACACTGAAGGTCAAACAGTTGACTACTGAGAGACACTAAACTAATCAATTTAGGAGTTTTCTTACTGGAAAGGGCTCCCCTTCCCATGATGTTCTTGTCAGCACTACTTTCCTCATTGCCCTGCCAGGGTTTCTATCAGCAAGAATTTCTTGGCAGTTAACTCACAATTTCCACATGCAAAAAAAACTGAAGGAATGACAGGCAACGACCAGCAACCTGGGAATTTTAAGGTTGCTATCTACTACAGAACAAGTAAAGTAGACTGATTAAATTTCCATGCAACTGAAAAATAAGAAGCCAAATTAAGTCCATTCAAGCCACAAACTAATTATCCTTTGGGGCACAAACACTATTATTATACCTATCTTACAGTTTAAGGGTTGGCAACAAAACTCCCAGTTTTTGTACATTTCTATAAAAATGTCACTTCACAAAAACTAGTTAGTAGTTTCCAGTTTGCAAAGAATTTTATTATTTGTGCCTTAATGATTTAGTAAATGCTATTAAAAAAATTGGGAGGGTAAGCTGTCCCCAAATAACTAAGGGATATGTTTCAAAGGTTTCATAAATAACATTTGTAATAATGTTTTTAACTGCTTTCTTACATATATCATTATCTCTTATCTGTATAGCAACACTATGAAGTAAGCAGGAGATAATTATCATCCACATTTTAAGTGTCCAAGGTCACACAAGTAGAAAATGAAATAACCAAAACTTAAAATATAAGTTTTCTGTTTCTCCCATTATATCACACTACCATGTATAAGTTGGAGCTTGATATTGAAATCCAATTCCCGCAAAAGTAGTATTGTACATGGTGGTTTGGAAACTAGACTCACCCACAAAGAATTTTAACTCATAAAGCCTAAACTACCAAAAAGCGGTATAATACTATATATTAATAGTTAAAAATAGACTTTTGTGGACTGGCCTGAGCCCCTAATATACATGGATAACATTATTTCTTTGACGAAAGACTGGCTACCCTTCCCAATGCCTATCCTCTGAAGAAGTAGCTGTTCCTTTCAGAGCAGGAAGGGAATGCAGGTCACAAACACATCCATCCCCTTCCCTCTTCTGGCCCTTGTGGCCACTGGTCTCCTCACCAGTAGAGATACAAGAAAACAGTGGCTATGGAAATACTATTTGTTCTCTGGGATTCTGGATGTATCTTGCTGCCCATCTGTAGTAGAAGCTGTTTGTTCATATGTATTAGGTACGTGTAAGATACGTATGAGTCAGAAGTACCTGTAGGCAGAATAGCGAACACTGTCATTTCTTGTTCCAGTCTAACTTCTGAGTGCTCCAACAGGAACGATTCAGAGACTGGAAAAGGGCTCAGAGGGAAGCAGTGGGGGATGGAAGGCACCTACCATGGGGACATGGGGCACAATTATTCATGAGAATTCTTCATTTTATATCCAAATTAGAAAGAGTAATAAAATCAGAAGGAAGTGATAGAATTTTTCAGACATACTCACTTTATTTGCTCAACAAGTAGGGAATTAATACATTGACTGCCACACTAGGAAAAAAAAAAAAATTTCCTTGGGGCCACAGTGTTGTATTAGGAAAATAGAATAAAAACTTCAAAAACAAAACAATTCTTTCTAATTTAATGAAAAAATTGTTATTTTTCATTGTTTTCTGTGTGTGAGTTACATGCAATTTGAAAGACAGTTCTCTCGGCTCCCGAGGTGAAGAGACGTGAGTTACTTATGCTTCACAAGGTCCCGGGCTCAAAACCTGAGTGAGTTAAACACACATGGCAGTTGATGTGTTAAGAAGAAAACATTAGGCCGGGCGCGGTGGCTCACGCCTGTAATCCTAGCACTCTGGGAGGCCGAGGCGGGCGGATTGTTTGAGCTCAGGAGTTCAAGACCAGCCTGAGCAAGAGCGAGACCCCGTCTCTACTAAAAATAGAAAGAAATGATTTGGACAGCTAAAAATATATATAGAAAAAATTAGCCGGGCATGGTGGCACATGCCTGTAGTCCCAGCTACTCGGGAGGCTGAGGCAGGAGGATTGCTTGGGCCCAGGAGTTTGAGGTTGCTGTGAGCTAGGCTGACGCCACGGCACTCTACTCAGGGCAACAGAGTGAAACTCTGTCTCAAAAAAAAAAAAAAAAAAGAAGAAAACATTAAATCCTTGCCATTCTTGCCTGTCTGTTCCAAAGGGTATCTTCTTCTTCTTAACAGGTATGCAAATTCTGCAAATGAAGGTCTCCCTAAACAGCTGTGTTCTTCTCTCCAGACCAGCTGTGAAGGAAAAGATGGGAAACACACACTCTGGCTGAACAAACACCTCTTCCTGCTTCCTTTTTCCCTTGGATTATGGAATGGGAAAGACTGATTAATAAAATACCAGGATTTAATACATTTTAAGTATCTCTCTCTCCTTACAATCTCCCCAAAATATAAAACAGGTTCACTGCATCCGGAACAAAGTGTGATACAGAGTAGTATGGTTTTTGAGCTGAGCCTCAGCATCACCTGGGATGTTTGTTTAAAAAACAAAAAAACATTCACTGGCCTGATGCAACGGTAGAAGAAAGGAATCTGTACTTTTACAACGCTCTACAGAAAGTTCTGATGATCAGGTAAGTTCAAGAGTCCTGAATATAGTTCATAATCATCCTCCAAGCCTCTACTTTTGCCAAACCTCTAGGAAGGCTTCCTGGATACCCTCTACTGCCATACCCAGGTTAGATGCCTCCCCACACACATCCCCACCCCATGTGCTCCCAGAGCATCCTGTATGATATTCATCTCATGAGATTATAATTGTTAACATACTGGTACCCCAGTGAAGCTGTGAGGGTGAAGATTGTCTTGTGTTTCAATATTTCAATGCCTTGTGTTTCAATATTTCAAATGTCTAGCCCAATGGCTGGCTATAAATGTTCATCAAAGAAATGACTAACAAACCAGAAATCAGATTCTATAACTGGATCTTTTCAACCATGTGAATTTAATTTATGTAACTTCTCTAAGTCTCATTTTTCTCTTCTCAGAATAAAGAAACTAAAGTAGATAATTTCTTTTTAAGCCTCCCATCTTAGAACCACAGTCATGAAAAAATTACATCAAATCATGGCCAGGCTTCATGGAAGGCTGCGAACAATGAATGGCAAGAGCATGTAGTCAATAAATATTTGCTGAATACACTGATGCTTTTCCTTATTTTCCTACCCACAAACAACCTGGATAATAGGCAAATCTGTAACATTTTCAGTGAAGGTAGCCCCAAATATCAAATACAGTATTGTTTTTACAATGGCATGAAATGCAGATTTAGTTATCTATGTAGTTCCAGCAGTATTTCAATCAAGTAAGCATTGGTTCCCTAAAGTTTGTGAACAGAATTCTCAAGGACTGAATCAATCCAATAAATGTATATTTAATTAAAAGTTTAACAGGCCCAGCCTGGTGGCTCATGCCTATAATCCCAGGGATTTGGGAGGTCCAGGTGGGAGGATCACCTGAGGCCAGGAGTTTAAGACTGCAGTGAGCTATGATGGTGCCACTGCACTCCAGCCTGGGCAACTGAGTAAGACCCTATCTCTAAAAAAATAAAAAGGAATTAAAAGTTTAACTGTTGGCT
>CM052441.1:26425125-26448991 GCA_028533085.1 Varecia variegata
CTGAGCAAGAACGAGACCCCGTCTCTACTAAAAATAGAAAGAAATGATTTGGACAGCTAAAAATATATATAGAAAAAATAGCCGGGCATGGTGGCGCATGCCTGTAGTCCCAGCTACTCGGGAGGCTGAGGCAGAAGGATTGCTTGGGCCCAGGAGTTTGAGGTTGCTGTGAGCTAGGCTGACGCCACGGCACTCTAGCTCGGGCAACAAAGCAAGACTCTGTCTCAAAAAAAAAAAAAAAAGTTTAACTGTTTTAAACACTACCTGCTGAGCTCCATGAGAGCAGTGATAACGCCTATCTCGTCCACTGACAGATCTTTCCAAGGCCTAGCCAAGTGCCTGGTGCATTGCAAACAACTAATAAACATTTGTTACATGAATAGGCACAGCTGAAATTACCAGTGGCTTCAGAATAACTGAAGGAAGTTATAAACCATGGAATGATCTGGCCCATTATTTTCGAAGTAGCAAATAGCTTACATATTTTGGAATCATCTGGCTCAAAATTTTGTGGACATGTCTTAATGGTATCTGTGATAGTTCTGACAATATCAATAGATATAGACAACTATAAATTAATAACTAAAACTCAAAAACATAATGAGTATTTAAAGTGAAATAATTTATTAAGAAAAATATATACATATGACTAAATTTATTATCCATTGCTTCTAAATACATCTTTATTTAATACTTACTTCGACAATCATCTTTAATATCTATAGTAGCAAATGGCAGGTCTACCAGACGATCCATAGTATCGGCTTCAAATTCCTCTGACATTTTCTCTTTCTTTGACACATTTTCACACTCATTGGAATGAATTTCTCCTTTAATGTATCACAAAAAGAAAAAAGGACTATTTAACTTGCTATTTTTTTAAACCTATACCCTAAATGAAAACAACTCAGCTGATTCAATATAAATTAATCTCTCTTAAGAAATGTACTACCTGGGCCGGGCGCAGTGGCTCACGCCTATAATCCTAGCACTTCACTCCGGGAGGCCGAGGCGGGTGGATCGCTCAAGGGCAAGAGTTCGAGACCAGCCTGAGCAAGAGCCGAGACCCCGTCTCTACTAAAAATAGAAAAATTATCTGCCCAACTAAAAATATATATAGAAAAAATTAGCCGGGCATGGTAGCACATGCCTGTAGTCTCAGCTACTCGGGAGGCTGAGGCAGTAGGATCGCTTAAGCCCAGGAGTTTGAGGTTGCTATGAGCTAGGCTGATGCCACGGCACTCACTGTAGCCCGGGCAACAAAGCAAGACTCTGTCTCAAAAAAAAAAAAAAAAAGAAATGTGCTACCTGAACAAACCAACAAGGTTTTGTCAGTCTTTTTCATGTTTATTTTTAACAGTATCACTTATGTGTTATTATTTCCATAAATTCTGACTTTATTTTTTTCTTCCATAAAGACTTTTAAGTAGTTTCTCTCCAACATTACATTTAACATTGGAAATTTAGTTAAAAATACATGGCTGCAAATATGTTTTTCTGGAAATTCAATTATTAAGAAGCAACTGAGCCAGGCACAGTTACTCATGCTTGTAATCCCAGCACTTTAGGATGCTGAGGCAGGAGGATCACCTGAGCTCAAGAGTTCAAGACCAGCCTGAGCAATGCAGCATGATCCCATCTCCACAAAAAAATAGAAAAATTAGCTGGGTGTGGCAGCACACACCTCTACTACTCTCAGCTACTCAGAAGGCTGAGGCAGAAGGATCGCTTGAACCTAGGAGTTGAAGGTTACAGTGAGCTGTGATTATGCCACTGCACTCCAGTCTGGGCAACAAAGCAGGATCCTGTCTCAATCAATCAATCAGGTTACATTACAAAAAACTGAGTGCCCATGAAAAATAATTCTCAATATTTAATGGCAACCTCAGCACATCATAGATTCTCTCATTTTCACAAGACAAATGAAGGAAAGGTACTTAGGTATTTTGATTTGACATAAAAATAAAAACTAAGGCATAATATCACTTGCTCAACATCCTTCTCCATCTTGTTAAATAAAGCATATTAAACTTTACAATGTTATGTCAAAATCAACAGGAGTCTAGAACTTGAAGTACAAACTATCTTCCACTAAGTTATAGAATAACTAAAAAAACTCTGTAATAATAGATAGGAATTATTAATGCAGCAAAAAAAAGCAAGACTCTCCTCTCTCTAGTAGGTAAATAGTTAAGTTTGTTCTCCAAGAACCAAGAGATAGAGCCAATGCCATCCATGCTCCTCCTGCCTTTGCTGCTAAAAATAGTAGCATCTTACATCTGGATAAACGTTGAGAGCAGTGCAATAATCAACGACTCACTTGACCTTCAAGCTTTGGTTTCCTCATCATAAAAAGGGAACAAAAGTACAATCCAAATTATTAGGGGGAGATAGACAAAACAGGTGAGTAATATCTGAAAAGTAATGAAAGGAAGCTGTAACCTCCGTTAAACTTGGTCACTGTGAGTAAGGAAAAGATACAGATGCTAACAGCATCCTGAACTGCAAGGTCCTAACACTTAAACAAGGAACCGGGGTGTGACTCTTCTCCTAAACAATCTCCATTCCCTTGCATTTTATAAATGCATCTCAAAAACTCACGCCATAAGCATCCGCCCACAGGTTTTAATCACTCCATTCGCATAACAATTGCAAACATATCCATACTAGTTAACGGCTATTTATATAACACATTTTAACGTTTTATGCTTTTTAGACCCTTATATATGTTTATGCTGTCAAAATCTTGCAGCAGAGCACCTCTTCACTAATTGGGTTTTAGCCCCTTTCATCGAAAGTCCAACCCATAACTCGCTTTACCCATAAAGTTCAGCACGCAGCAAATGCTGACCCAAGCTGGAAATTCATTCCGGCTCCAGTATAGATTTGGCGCCACTTTTAAAAGCAGTCATTTCCAAATCTAGTGTAAAATCCTAAACGAGACAGCACGGTGGTTCAGATATTCAATATTTGTTACATAAAATAAAATCGCTCTTGTTCTGGGCTTTGTTTACCGCACCAACGCCGTCAGAGGAGGTGTGTTGACATGAACTCTGCGCTAAGGGTCACAGGATGAGAAAGGGAGAAACAAAAGTGAAACTTAGGGATGGGCTCACACCCCTCGCCTTCTGTGGTGCCCACAAAGCGTGCATTACGACGCTCCGTCGCCGCAGCTCTGAGCACGCCGGGGTTGCAAACTGGGCTGCCCGGTGCTACACTGAGTCCTTGTGGAGGGAGGGAGAGGGGACTCGGAGCGGGGCCGGCGCGGGGCCCAGCTCTCCCCGAGGCCCGGCCCTCCCGAGGCCGAGCAGCAGAGCGGGACCCAAGCCCCCGCGGCTCCCGTCGCCCCCCTCCGGCCCGCTCGGCAGCCCGGTCTCACCCGCTCCGGGACGCTCCATGGCGGCGGCGCTAGCGGGCAGCGCGTCCGGGCGGGCGGCGGAGGCGGCGGCTGCCACCCGGCGCGGCAGCCCCGGGCTGGGGGCGAGGCCGGGGCGGAGCCGGGGGCGGGGCAGGGGCCGGCAGCGGGCGGCTGGGGCCCGGGCCGGGGCGGCCAGGCCTGCGGAGGCGCGGAGGCCCCCGAGCCGCAGCCCCCCGAGCCGCAGTAGCAGAAGCAGGCGCATGCCTCGCCGGGCGCCGGAACGAGCCGGAAGGGGCCGACCCGATGCGCCGGCAGTACCCGGATTCGGGCGGGGAAGGAGAGACCGGCGAGCGCGGCACCGCGGAGAGCTCGGGCCCCTCCTGCGAAGCTGGGGTGGATCTCCGCCCGCCCTCCCGAGCCTGGCTGCCCCGACGGCCCTTGGCAGCCCTCAGTTATTTCCCGTGGCGCGGCTTTTCCCGTCCCACGCTTTGAGGGGCGAGATTGGGACTGGGCTGAAAGCATTCCCTGGCCCGGTGTCTCCTGAGAACCCATGTGTTTAGTTTTGCAAAGAGCTTTGAAAACACAGGGCTCTGATTGCAAAATACTTGGGAAGAGGGAGATGTACAACAACTAGACCTTGCACATCCGTATCATGAAATATTTTCTTTACAAAGAAACCAGGGAAAGGACGAAAAAATTAGGCGCATACATAAACAAAATAATCCAGTCCCTTTTGCAAATAATAACACTTCACTTACCTTCAATGCATCTTAGAATGGAGGTGGAAGAGAAGATCCCTACACATCCACAATAAAGGCCATACACTAGAAGTCATCAAGCTAGTTACTCTGATTTTAAAATAATTCTAACAAGTTGAATATCTGGTTTCCATGCCCACAGCATTTATGGGCTTGTAGAGAGGTACGGTCCAGCCGGGTCTCTTAATATTCAATGCCTGAGCTCTGAGCTCTATGCTGAGGTTGTGCGGGCAAGACAGGTCTTTTTCTTAAGGAGCTGATAATCTAATAGCAGAGAAACAGGTGATTGCAATAAGTAATAAAATAACAGCTGCAAAAAAGTTGAGGACTAAACTCTGATCTTTTTCTTTTCTCCAAATTCCTTTCCATGGGGGCCTGGTGAGTCATACCTACAAATGATAAAATCTCCCTGAACAGGTTTTTTTAACCCTATATAATGTGGTTTACTTTCTAAGCTGATTCTGATATAGTATCACATGAAAGCTAGAAGACCCTTATCTTAACTCAAGCATTTCTTTCAGCTGACTCCTAGTCTTTTAGACAAAGCCTTACTCTTTCAGCTGATTGTCAACTAAGGAATCCCTAAATCCACCTGTGATTTGTAAACCCCCACTTCGAAATATCCTGCCTTTTCAGGCCAAACCAATGTATGCCTTCCATGTGTTGATTTATGACTTTACCTGTAATTCCTGTCTCACTTAAATGTATTAATATAAAACCAAACTGTAACCCAACTACACTGAGGTCACTTGCTCAAGGCTTCTTAGGCGTGGCTCCATGGTCCTCAATTTGGTTTAGAATAAACCTTTTTAAATTATTTTACAGAGTTTGGCTTCTCTTCCGTTGACAAAGTAATCCACATTAACATTGAAGAGGATGAGAATATGCCATCCCAAATATTAGACTTTAGCATAAGGATTACTTTTGAGCTGGAGGCAATTGAGAAACTGCAGACTCAGAAAGAACTCTCCACCCTCCCGCTTTCTGCCTAAAAGCAGGGCATAAATTTCTCATTGTAAAGGTGACGTAAATTTCCATTTTTAATGGTGTACCAGCTCTCCCATACCAGGAAGAAGAAAGTAGTCTTACCTGCATTACACACCTTACTAAGCAACCCTTATTTACCTTTCCTTTCCTAGTAGCTTTCCCACAATTTACCCTACTGGAAGCCCAACCCCCTTTTTCTTTTTTCTAGCCTCTTCACACTATATCACCTTTTTTTAAAATGGTAGATATGCCCCCAGATCTAACTGCTCCTTTGGGCTTTTAACTTCTTTCTTGTAAAGCCCCTACATGCATGCAAAATAAAACTTTTCTCCTATTAAATTGTCTTTTGTCAGTTTAATTCACATGCCTCAGCTACTGAACCAAGAGAGTAGGGGAAAGATTTTTTTTTTTCCTCCTATAATATATACCAAGAGAAATATGAACATTTCATTCCCTACCTAAGCAGAGTTATCAGCCCAAATGCCACCTATTGTCGACCACCAGTATAATGAATATAGAGTCTTACCAAACACCTCTCATGTGAAGGATCATTTGAATTACCCAAGTCCTGAAAAAGAGATTTTTCACAGAGCTTCTTTGAGAAATGACTGGGGCAGGGGAAGTATAAGGTGAACCTTGGACATCTTATTGTCCCAAGAAGCAAAGACAAATGGGGACTATCCAAAACACAGGAACTAGCTTGAAACAGATTTCTTTGAGCAAGTGGGAGACAACTTGACATCAAGAAAGTATAACAACTGTAATTATTATAACACCCTGACTGCATAAAATCCTTAAGTCCATAATGATAATCAAAAAATGAGAAAGAAAAACTAATGGGCCACCATTGGAAGTGACAATTACACAACTCCTAAGTGTCCTTACTCTGAGAATTGGTAATTAAAGGGAAAGAATTAAGCATTCTTATGCCTTTTTAGGAGTGGTATTAAGAGAAATCTGGTTTTCACAGAAGACTGTCTGATAATAAATGTAAAAGACATGTAAGAATTATAACATTACCATTTTCCCACCATACTAACTGATTTAAAGTTACTACATCATCAATATATCCTAAAACCATTACATGAAAGTCTAATGGGGAACAAGATACTTATAAGTTGCCAAAATATTACCCCACAAAACACTTTGCTAATTTCTGAAGAGAAAACATATCTTTGCACATTATAAATAAATCTAGTTGTCACCACCTTTAATGTGTGATTAAACTTAGCATCAATAATGATGGAACAACCTGTGCCTCCTGTGAAGGCTATATAATCACCTAGGAAATATTCTTGCCAAAAATGTTTCACCTGAAGCCATTAAGGCTTTAAACATAATTTCCAGTTTTCTAGAAATACAGACACTAAAGCAACAAATAAAATAACATGATGAGGAAAGAATCAGACAAATCCAGAATGTGCAACATTCTATGAGAACATCGGCTCTAGCTCTTCAATACATCAGGGGTTGTGGTTACAGGAACAGTGGGGTAGCTTGAAATTGAAGCCTTCCAGTCCAGTCATCTTGGCAGTGCACATTGTCCTCTGGGGAAAAGAAGAGCTGTTTACTGTGACAGGGAGGAATGGGAAGAATGTAAGGAGAGGGAGGGAAGCGTGGACCAGATTATCAAAGCCCTGCGGAGTCATGCTGAACACCCTGAACATTAGCCTGAAGGCACTGGACAACCTGGTTCTTTTTTGCTTTCATAAAAATAAATAAATACCTACAAATTTGTCTATTTAATTGATTTTTAATATCTATTGATTCTGTCAAGGTTTTAAAAAAATCCTAGTGTTTTTTTTTTAGTTTGATTATCTCTAACCTTAATTCATTCTCAACACCATCTAACAATAAGAAAACAGGGTTTGTTCCCCATGTCAGTGAACTGAAGTAGCCTACTGCTATCACAGGGGACCACAGCTATGGTCCGGAACTGTCAGTGACCTCTTCTGGGGAGCAGTCTCTGACCTCACCTCCACCTGGGTTAGGTGCGCCCCCTGTGGGCTTTAATATACCCTGTGCCTGCCCTGACTATCCCCTTTACTGCATTTTCCCATTTCCTACAATAGACTTTTGAGACTGCATTTTAGAGTCTTTGTATTCCCAAGTGCACAGAGGTTGCTCAATGAATAGTTGTTTAGTGAATGCATAAAACTTTTATAAGCATTAGATCTATTAGCTACTCAGATTTGTCAAAAAAGAAAGCAACACACCCAAATAATTTTTTTAAAAAAAGATATCATAGATAATCTTAATGTTGTAAAGCTTTGTAGAATAACAGCCTGTTGTTGCATGGCAAGAGTGATGCCATCTTGAAGCAAAGTTGTCATGATGACGAATGTTTGACCTGCATACCAAGGTGTTCTGCAGCAAGGTCTTTAAACAATGCCTGTAGCATAGATAACCCTTCATAAAGATGCTTTTCTAACCTCTCCAGTGGTCATGAGTTGTTGCTCCATAGATTAATATTGCTCTATAGAATTGTTGCCCTATAGAGACAAAAATGATTTCAGGAGTTTTGCAGGGCTTTGCCCTAAAGGAATATGTGAACGTGTTAGTTCACATATCAAAAGCTGTCTCGCCTCAGGAGGGCATCTCACTGGTCAGTCAGCTGCTTTCCAAGGTGACTCTGTCTCAGACCTGTCAGTTTCTTGCGCCTGCTTCTGTATGACAAAGCTTGGCATGCATGGAGCCACAGGGTGAGAACTGATCAAAGAGTGCCTGCCTGACAGACAGACACCTGCGGCTAAAAGCAATTAGCCTAAGGGACAGTTCCTGCTTCACTCCAGACTACCTGTCTCAATCCACAAAAACTAGGTAAAGAAATATAGAGCCACTATATCTCTGTTTAACCTTTCTGCTAAGTGATAGTTTTATCTTAGAAGTTTGTCTTAGAAAGATTTTGTAACCATTTGCTCACATAGATAGAGTTAATTAAGGGATCTCTAGAAGCTTTTGGGGAGACTTTTAACCTAAAATGAATTACCTATTATAATGTAAATCCATTACCCCTGGCAACCAATCACTGTACCAATAAATACTGATGTGAAACTTTACTCGGGGCCTCACAGCTCACGGGAATGCTGGAGGTCTCCTGATCCCCCGACTTTTATAAAATCTATACTTTATAAAACTGTACTTTCATCTCTGTGTATTCTTTTATTTCTATATTCTAGTATTTTCTATTATTTTCCTTATCTCTTGTGATGACCCCTGTCAAAGGCATCCGATTTTTTGCTGGAAGCGTAGCTAACTCCACGCAATGAGTTTTGCCAAAGTAAGTCTGAGACATGGCCAGCTGCACAAGTCTTTACTCTAGAAGCTTGCTACATAAAGGATACTTTTCTGGAGAGTAGGTGCGGGATTCACTCAGGGATCTACTTGTCTGAAACACGGCTTCTGTTCATAAGTCCCTATTAAATATTTCTAAGAGGCTGAAATACAGTGGCTCATGCCTATAATCCTAGCACTCTGGGATGCCAAGGTGGGAGGATGGCTTGAGCTCAGGAGTTGGAAACTAGCCTGAGCAAGAGCTAGAGCCCCATCTGTACTAAAAATAGAAAAAATTAACCAGGCATGGTGGCGCATGCCTGTAGTCCCAGGCACTCGGGAGGCTGAGGCAGGAGGATCGCTTGAGCCCAGGAGTTTGACATTGCTGTGAGCTAGACTGATGCCATGGCACTCTAGCCTAGGTAACAGAGTGAGACTCTGTCTCAAAAAAAAAAAAAAAAATCTGAGAAACTAGATTTTTCAGCCTCTTTCTTCGGCCCTTAGGGGTAGCTTTGCATATACCTGGTCACCCCCCGCCCCCCACAAGCTTCTCCAGCCTGAGGCTACAAATTAGCTAACATTAATGTCTTCATCTTGATAGCTAAATGAACCTACCAACTCATACCAGGACACCAGTCCTTTGTGAAATCCCTCCAAAATACCTCCAGATTTTCAAACAGTGTCTGGCATCACCAGTGAATTATTCCAAGTGCCAACCATTCTCAGCCCATGTCTTACTGAGCACCACTGGTCCCGTCTTCATTCCAGAAAGTCCTCTGCTCTCACCACAGATCAGCAGCTATTAATAGTTCACCTAGCCACAGTGGATTCTCTCAGTATTCACAGTGACAGCCCTTTTCCTCCCTAGAGAAAAATGTACACTGCCAAGATAACCAAATGGGAAGAGTTCAGGTTCAAGCTACTGTATTGTTTCTGTACCATGATCCATCTCTGACCTTCAGAGTCTTATTCATTTCCTTAAAATAAGTTTCTAGGAGGCTTGATAGGTAAAAGATCATGAATTACTATAAGTTTTTTGAAACATATTGCCAAATTATCCACCAAAAATTTCACACAAATTTACATGCCTATAAGCAGTTCCTATTGAACTCCTTGTTCTACTACTTTCCCCCCTCCTCACTACTGCACTTGACTAGTCTTTAAAAAAAAAAAAAAAAAAAAAAAGCAGTTCCTAAAAGTTTATGAAATACTATCATTTACTGTAATTTTTCATTTATCAGGAGTAAATGGTTGTGATTTTAAATCTTATTTTTAATTATTAATGAATCTGAATATTTTTTCATATATTTCATAGCCACTTGCATGTCTCTATAAAGAGCCTTTGCTTTTTTCTAAGTTGTCTTTTTCTATTGCTTCATAAAATCTACTTATTAATTATTTTAAAAACTTTGTCATATATACTGAACATTTTCCCTAGCTTGTTACTTGTATTTTAATTTGTATACAGTAGTTTTTAGCAGGCAATTTTGAAAATTTGTACATAATCTTATGTATTAATTTTCCTTTGTGGTTTTATTTCTTTGTTCTAATGATTTCAAGTGTTTTCACTTCACAAGATTGTTTATAGAGACTTTTACTTTTTTCCTTTAACGTTTAATTCTTTAATGAATCTGGAACTCATTAGATTATATCATATGAGATAGGGATTTTATTTTTCCTCCAAAGAGACCAAGTGTCCAAGTGCCATCATGACATACAATCTACAGTCAAGAACTTCAAGGTCCGTTCCCCACACAAACGTACCTGCCCTGTCACTTTTTCTCAGGTCATACTTTTGCTAAATTAGTCATCTCACAAACTCAACTATGCTAATGTAGTAATAAGTCCCAGTGAATTATTTTGACAAAATAATGGCAGAGAAACATACTATACACTTTACATACATATGTATGCAGCCATTTTATTAGCCGTTAAACTGCTTTAATTTCTCTTTAATGATTATCACTATCTAAAATTATACTATCATTTGACTACTCACATATTATTTATTTTTCTTACTGGAATGTAAGCTCCATGAGGGCAGGGATTTTGTGGTGTTCACCCAGAGTCTAGCATGTAGGAATTTCTAAATACATATTTATTGAATGAGTTATTTATTTCATGAACTTTCTAGAGATTGAACCTGATCCTAAAGAGGTGACTCTAATGGGAGCCAAGGATGGAGATTTTGGAGACCTGAAGGCCTTTTGTCTGCTGTTTTGCCTGTTCATAAGTCTAACAGTGCCTGTAGACATTTACTTCCACCCTCATCATAAAGTTGTTACATTTGTGGATATTGATTCAGCATTCACATAGCTAATTCACCTCCCAAGCATTACCCTTTAGATGCAGGAATATTGTAATTAGTAATTATTGGTACTCTGCCTGTTTCCAACAAAAAGAAAAAAAATAAAGTAAGAAAGAAAAAACAACAAGCATATCCAATTACAGTGTTATTACATGTTGTGAATAATGAGCCATAAATATGTTGAACAAGATAAATTGTTATAAACTGTCTCAAGCTTCAAATTGGTTCAGAAGTATAACTTATTTATTAAGGTAAATATTTTATAATACAATGAGAATTGAAGAGAGGATACCTTCATGGCAGACAGGACATTTTTCTGAATCATGTCATGTAGGAAATTATCTTGATGTCACATGGCCTTCAAGTTTACTGTCAGGCAAGTTATCACAGAGGTCATGGAACAAAAAGACTCTCACAGCAAATTAAGTTACTTACATCACACAGTTTACTAAATCAATTTAAAACACATGGTGAGGGCCAGGCACTGTGGCTCATGCCTGTAGTCCCAGCACTTTGGGAGGCCGGGCGGGAGGATCACTTAAGACCAGGAGTTCGAGACTAGCCTGAGCAACACAGTCTCTAAAAAAATAGAAAAATTAGGCAGGAGTGGTGGCACACACCTGTAGTCCCAGCTACTTGGGCGGCTGAGGCAGGAAGACAACTTGGGCCCAGGAATTTGAGAGTGCAGTGAGCTATGATTATGCCACTATACTCCAGCCGGGGCAACAGAGGCAAGACCATGTCTCAAAACAAACAAACCCATAGAGAGAAGCAGGGGGAAAGAAATGGGGTACATTAACATACTTAGGATTGGATGCAAGTGGTGTGATTGGGCTACACTATCTGAATCCCGGGGTCCGTATTCATGCCACCTGTCTCTCTGCTACTCCATCAGCCTTCTGCTCATAGTGTGGTTATGAGAAGCAGAACTGAGGTTCAAGCAAAGGGGCCCATACATGGAAGGTTGCCTAAGCCACTTGCTCTATTAGAAAAATGGAAGGACAAGTACACCTGGCCACAGGTGCTTCATATACATGTAATGCCTCATGATTATTAGATACCTCTTGGTCCTTCCATCTCTTTTAACGTGCATCTACATTTAACATGTACCTGCTTTACTTACTAACCACTTACTATTCATGACGCATCTTAGTTCATTCATTTCATTTGTTTTCTTTCCTTCAATAACAGATCTGAATGTTCTCAAACAATATAACAAGGGCATATTACAAATCTCTAACACAATTGTCAGCTTAATCTGCTGCTCTTTTACCAAATTCATCTTGAATTTCAACTTGGCATCAAAATCCTTCCAAAAGTTTGGCCTTAACTTTTGGTTTTTATTTATTTCTCCTCGTAATGAATAGCTCTGATTCTTACTATTTCTAAGGTAACAATAAAAGGAAAAGGTTGTTTACCTATCTAGCCTTTCCTCTCACTCCTATGATCTGTACATTTCCCACCCCCACTTAGATACTGATTAAAATTCCTTTACTTGGAATGTAGCTTTTTTATACATTTCCCCTTGCTCTTCTTAATTCCATTTAAAAAAAAAAAAAAAAAAAAGGTAAAATGAAGGAAACGGCCAAAGTAGGATCCCTTTGACTATATGTTTATTTGAAGATCTTAGCCCCAGGCCTATCATTCGGTCCAACAAGTTTTCTCATTCACCTTCCTTTTCCCTCCCTGGAGTTTTTTATGGCCAGTCCTGCCACACAATTTCTGAATTTCCACAATAGGCATCCACAAGAAAATACTACCTTCCTTTCCTGGCCCAAGACTCTCAACACATGTATTACAGATAGAGTGACCAACTATCCCGGTTTGCCCAGGACTGTTCTGTCTTAGCACTGAAAGTCCCATGTCCCAAGAAACCCCTCAGTTACAGAGCCAGGAAAGGCTTGGAAGAGGTAGTAATATTTGAGACCAGATTTGAGAATGAGTGCATTAAGAGAGCTGGAGCAGTGAGGGTGACACATTCCAGGGTTGCAGAGGCAGGACTGTGCAAATAGATGCTAAAGAAAGTGGGTCTGCCAGTTTGACTGGGTCAGGTAGCAGAGGACTGGGAGATAAGGCTGTAAAATTAGGTTGGGACCAGATTATAGAAGGTCTTAAATGCCAGGCTAAGCAATTGGGACTTTATTACATCAGAATTGGGATTTGTTAAAGAACTCTGACCTTGGAACTGACATGGTGAAGAATGGCTCTGGAAAGACACATCTTTCAGGCCCATGTGGGATTTATAGGAGAGAGCAGAGAATCGAAGCCCCAGGTCCGGTTAATTCACTGTGATACTGCAGTAATCCAAGTGTGAGGGACAGAAACTTATGCAAAGGTGTTGGCCTCAAAATAAAATAAAAGTGATAGAATTAAGAGATTGCAAGACAATAGCTGCTAAAACTCAATGATTGATAATGCACAGAAAGAGAAAATCAGTCGGCTGGCACCAGGGCATTAGAAGTGGGATGAATTGGGTATTCCCAGAGCAGCCCAGAAGGAAGAGGAAGAGAAGTGGGAGAGTGGGGAGAGGGGTAAGTGAGCATGATAGCACAAAGAGTGTGCTGGGTAGTAGGACGCTCCCTTGGATCTCTCAGATGTCTTCAGCAGTCATTAATTAAATTCACCAAACTTAGTTGTGAGTGATTTTATCATGGAAACCAGAGAGGACTGAGAAACAGAGAACACACAAGGACTCCTGTGCCTGTAGGCTAAAAGTTTCCTATGATTATAGTCCCTTAAGAACGCACAGAAATCTTTGGGAGGGGCTGGATTGTCACATGCTGACAAAATTTGAGCCACTTTAGATACTGAGGGGCGAGAGTGACATTGAGCTGGATTCTATTTAAATGCCCAAAAGGACAAGTAAATGCCCAAAAGTACAGTAAAGGACAACTGATTGAATAATAGGGGGATTTAGTGTCAGAATGAGAAGGAGAAGGAAGTCATCAATCTCACATAGAGGAAAGCTAGTTAGGAAAGGTGGATCCTGGCAAATATTTGGATGGAGTTATGGTTAAGGGAGCTACTTTCAACAGATGTCAATTTTCTTGATGAAAATAGGTGGTAAAGTCATTTGCTGGGAGGACAGGTAGACACTGAGGGAGGACTTTTGGCAATTTGGAAGTTGTAGATGTACAGATGGTCATTGAAACTCTGGTGTGGATGAGGTCACCCAGGGAGAAGGTATATGGAGTTAGAAAATTAGGGGGTTCCGGATGGGACACTTTCACTATCTCTGAATCTTTTTTTTTTTTTTTTTGGTACACTTCATCAGCTGCCTAAATTATTTTATACTTACTGCATTTCTTCTTTTCTGGCTAAGAATAAGAAATAATCACTGTAAGGACATTTCAATCACATCAAGAACATTGATTCTTTTTCTTCAGTCAAAATAAGAGGGATCATTTACTTATTATGAGGTATATGCTAGTTTGTATAATTACTCCAAAGATAATGATGTCTTATATTGCTGGCTTTGAGATAATCTTTATTTTTATACACTGAAGTAATTATTCCTCTTCACCACATTTTGGGCAAATGCCAGATTGGTGGATTAGGCTTAACAGCTCTAATTAGGCTTCCTGAATTTGATTAGTGCTGGGGATTAGCTTCTCATTTGATAGTGTATCTTACAAGATTTCTTAGCTTGAAACTGTGTTTTCCTGGCTATTTTTTGTATAATATACATTTTGTAAAACCATCCTTATAATTTCCAATAGACCAATCTCCATTCATGATTTGTTACTGTTATTTCCTAGTAAGATTTCCTGAATACTAAAAGGAAAGAGTTAAGAGTTATATCAAATTCCACTTTCTGGGTCATCAAGGCTCTATGTTACTATTTATTGGTTTCATTGTCCTCCTAATGTGCCTGAAAGTATTGATGCAGTTCATGCTTAAACTTCTCATTGATTGTCCATTTTAAATGTGAGCTATAATTATTTTTTTCAGGGAGATATTAACATAGATTGTATTAATAGGATGTTAATAATATCTGGGTTAGCAGATTTCACATCTTTCAAATTTAATCTCATTGCTTATTTGGCACAAGTATTCTTCATTTTTTAGTTGTGCAACTGATATTTAAAACAGACATCACACAAGCCTTCTTTGGCAAGATTAATCTTATTTGCATTCCAATTAGAGTATAATTGACAATTACACTATGAGGTTTTCTTTGACTATTGTTAGAATTAGAAGATATAAGAAATGGAAAAAATAGGAAATGTTTGAGTACCAGAGAAAAATAAATCAGAGTTGGAGGAAACTTGAGTCTATTCTCCCATACACAGTAACGGATTTCCTTACAGACAGTCATCTATTTGAATACATCAACCACCTAAAAGCTCTTAGTCTAAATATTGTGTGGTGTCAATTCCAAAAATATATTTCATGGTCTATTGATCTAGTTATACAGTGAAAGAAAGCCAAAATAATTATACGCAACAAAACCGAAAAAAATCCCTTCACCATAAAGTATTAACTACCCAAGTTCCTCTGATTTATTTCAATCCTTTTCACTTTTTTAGCAACAGTACTTTTTTTTTTTTTTTTTTTTTTTTTTTTGAGACAGAGTCTCGCTCTGTTGCCCAGGCTAGAGTGCCGTGGCGTCAGCCTAGCTCACAGCAACCTCAAACTCCTGGGCTTAAGCAATCCTACTGCCTCAGCCTCCCGAGTAGCCACCATGCCCAGCTAATTTTTTTCTATATATATTTTCAGCTGTCCAGATCATTTCTTTCTACTTTTAGTAGAGACGGGGGTCTCACTCTTGCTCAGGCTGGTCTTGAACTCCTGACCTTGAATGATCTTCCCGCCTCAGCCTCCCAGAGTGCTAGGATTACAGGTGTGAGCCACTGTGCCCGGCCAGCAACAGTACATTTTTTAGATATAATTTCTATATCTATAAACAATATATAATACTGTTTATGCCACTTTATTAACATTTTTCAAATAACTATTTCAAATAAGTGTTTTATATTTTGCATAATTTGTACTATATTATAGTGTTTTCTTGTATTAATATGCCATCATTTGTTTAACCAGTTCCCAAATCTTCATCATTTTGGTGACATTTGGCTTTCTAATAGAATATACTCACAAATATCCTTGGATTTTTTTTCCTTTCTTTTATACTATTTTCTTGACACATACATCAAAAGTAAATTTATCACTAAGATAAATTAAGAATAATGTTCCATGTTATGGGTTTTTTTTAAAGAAGAAAAAACTGGTGTAAAGGTGATCTGCTTCCCAAAAGCCCTCACTACATTAAGTTTATTATTCACTTGGTACTTCCTAATTGGTTACAGTTGCATTTCTTAAATCATCAGCAATGCTGAAAGTTTTCTATTGGTCAAATATTTATCAATAACTCTAAATTTATTTGGCTTAAAATAAATTGCCAGAAATTCCTTGAGTCTTGTAAATAGGCAACATTGTTTATAGGCAGTGTAATGAAGTGGTTAAGAGCATCCTTGAAGACTTCAGCAACTATGTTCTAGGGTATGATGTTCCCTTCACTTTATTACCTACAGAAAAAATTTCAGTCCTCCTTTAATGTCCATTCCATAGGTCCCCTTCATCTGATCCTTCAAACCAAAGGGGTATATTCTCCACTGTGAAAACTTCCTCCTCTATTTTCATCTTTTTGGGAGTAGTTAAAATGTTCTACCTGCCATGATCCTCTCATTGAATAATTAGCACTTTAATGGAGGCTAACACTCTGCTTAGCATGTAGGACAGACTTGATACCATTTTGTTCTGAAATAAATGATGACTTGACTGATTCATGCTCATACACCAAGGCCTCGTCTCACCTGTCCTAAAAAAGTGAAGTGACAAATCTACGAAATTTCCAAATAACAGTATTTTACATTGATTTTTTTCTAAGAATTTCCTCACCAAAGACTTTGAACAGCTACACTTTTTTAAAATCAATCTTTGCCTCATTTTCTCTGTGGAGACCTAACTTTCATAGTCCCCAATGTTGAAGTTCAAAGTATTTGACCTCAAGACCTTGAGCTTAATCCTGACAGAAGAAATTTTTCAGTAGCTCCATTGCACCGTCTGGAAAGGCTTAGAGCACCCTATTCCTCAGCCCTGGTCTCTGGTGTACCCTCCACAATGACTGGGCTCCTGTTGTTTGTTAACCCCTCCCATAATCTTTTTCTTTCCTTTTCCTAGACCTCTAATTGAATTATGTTAGAAATCTGACTTTGTCCTCAATTCCTTTAACCTCTCTATACTGTGGTCCCCTGTATCTGTGGTTTTTCTTTTCACAGTTTCAGATACTGGCAGTATAATACAATAAGATATTTTGAGAGAGACCACACTAACATAACTTTTATTAAAGTATATTATTATAATTATTCTATTTTATTATAATTTATTAATTTCTCACTGTGCCTAATTTATAAACTAAACTTTATCATAGGTATGTATGTATATATAGGAAAAAACATAGTACTGTGTATATAGGGTTCAATGCTATCAGTGGTTTCAGGCATCCACTGGAGGTCTTAGAATGTATCCTTCTAGGATAAGGGGAACTACTATATTTTCCATCTCTTTGTCTAAGTTTCATTTTGGATAAGTTCATCAAACATTTCCTCCAGTTCACTAATCCTTTCTTCAGCTTTGTCTAATATACTGTTTACCCAGGCTTTGAGTTTTGAATTTGGGGTACTGTATTTTTCATTCCAAGGGCCTCTGTTTGGTTCTTTCCCAAATATGCTTGTATTTTTTTCTTGCTCATGTTTTTAAGTCTCTTATTTCTTTAAACATATTAACCATGTTATTTTATATTTTATAGTTGATAAACCTAATATTTGAAGTTTTCATGGATTTGATTATACTTTCTGGATTTTGTTTTTCCTGGTTCATAATTATATCGACTTCATTTCTTATATGCTTTGTGATTTTTTTTTATTGTGAACTTGTGTTGGACCTTTATCTGTGGAAATTCTTTGAAACCTGGTTTGAAATTGCATTCCTCCTAAGAGGATACGGGTTTATTTCTATGTCACCAGGGGGCACTATTAACCTGAAACAACTTAAATTCAGTTTCTTATTTGATGTCTTATGCCACATTGGTAGGGTTGCCAAATAAAATACAGGATATCCAGTTAAATTTAAATTTCAGATAAACAAAAAGTAATTTTTAGTGCAATATTTGGGACATACTTATACTAGACATTTATTCGTTGTTTATCCGAAGTTCAAATTTAACTAGGAATCCTCTATTTTTATTTGCTAGATCTGGCAACACTGCACAGTTGCTTGAATTTGGCTTTAAACCCACATAATAGCTTGCTAGAGTTTATGAATTCTCAGGGAATTTTTTTTTTCATTCTTCCAGGGCAAAGGTTGAGAAAGGTAAGTTTTCAATGTTGTCTTCTTTAAGGTAGATTTATTTTTTCTCACTTTTATACTAAACGCGTTGCCCATTAGAATCTCAGCTCTATGCAAGGATTACCTATTAGCTTCCTCACCTTAGGTAGATCTTTGGCTTTGTCTACTGTTTTCTGAACACTAATTTTCAAATGTTAATTCAAGGTTTCTTAGGTTGACCCTTAGGATGAAAACCAGTTTCAGAAATCATTTACCTTTTAGGAGTCTTTTCTTCCTTTGTTGTTTCTATAGATTTCTTACTGTCTTGCCAGCTATATAAAATGTTTTAAAATATTATTTTTATAGTACATCCAATATTTCTAGTTTTTTTGAGTAGGGAGTAGGTAGGAATAATATATCCTTCAATCCGTCATTCCTTCTAACTCTGCAATCCGAATGGTTCTAGTCCAGAGTAGTCAGTGCCATTTCTTTGCTTTCATACTCTGCAAAGACTGGTAATCTGTCCAGCGTCTGAGTATGGAACCTTGCTCTGAGCTCAATCTAATGACTCAAGCAAACTACCACATTTATGTCCTATCAGTGCTCTTTCACTGAGGTTAGAATCTATTTCCCTGTGCCCTAATCTGTTTTACAGAATATAGGTCAATCCAATGCATCCAAAACACTACCCCAACTTGTCTTCTGAGTTAGTCCTCAGGGATCCCATTCTTATTGGTGTGTCATAACTACAGTTTCTAGGACCAAATCTCAAACTTCTCATGGGATTAGCCTTAGATTACTTTCCTAGTTGCCTTCGGGAAGACAAGTTTTCAGAGTGGGGTTAGATTCCCCTGGGTACTTCTGCCTTCATGAGTGAGTGACTAACAATTTTCTTTTTTAGCCCCATTGGTCCCAATGTCAGAGTTTTAGTTTGTCTGTCTTGTAGGCCCACCCAGCACTGTACACCTTTCGTACCAGTGGTGTGCTGAAACTGGCTCACATCAGACTGTGAGAGCCAATCATTAAACTTCAGGGAATTTTGAGAGCTTGTTACTAAGCCCAGCTATTATTAAAAATTAAATTATGGGCCAGGCGGTTCACACCTGTAATCTCAGTGCTTTGGGAGGCCAAGGCAGGAGGATCGCTTGAGCCTAGGCGTTCAAGACCAGCTTTAGCAACATAGCAAGATCCCATCTCCACAAAAAATTTAAAAATTAGCCAGGTATGCTGGCATATACCTATATTCCCAGATACTCAGATGGCTGAGACAGAAGGATTGTTTGAGCCCAGGGACTGGAGGTTGCAGTGAGCTATGATGTCATCACTACACTCTAACCTGGTCAACAGAGCAAGAACCTATTTCAAAAAAAAAAAAATTAAATTATAGATATTTATAACTAAATAAATTATATTTAAAACAGTGGTAACTATAGAGCTCTTAAAAGAAAACATAGGAGTTGATCTTTGTGACTTGGATTAGGCAATGATTTCTTAAATATGACACCAACAACACAAAAAAACGAAAGAAAGAAATAGATTACATTGAGCTTCATCAAAATTAAAAAGTTTTGTGTTTCAAAGGACACTATCAAGAAAGCAAAAATACAACCCACACAATGGGAGAAAATATTTGCAAAGAGGATTTTAAAAAGTTCATGGAAAATGCATATTATGAAAAATTATATAGAGATTTCAACTTTTTTTGCACCAAAATAAACTCATACTGACTTGTTATAACATGTCTGAACAGGATCTAGTTTGAGGCACTAAGAAGGATAAGAAGGATAAGCCATCAGTTTGAAAAGAGCCTCATCAGAGCAACACGAATTCTGCTAAAATTGAAGAAAGAACAAACATTAAATTTACAGTAAAGCTTGGGTGGAAGAATGGTGAAATCATAGATGCTTTACGAAAAGTTTATGAGGACAATACCTCCAAAAAATCAGCCCTTTACAAATGGATAACTTATTTTAAGAAAGGACAAGAGGATGTTGAAGATGAAGCCCACAGTGGCAGGCCAGCCATATCAATTTTTGAGGAAAAAAATTAACCTTGTTCCTGCTCTAATTGAAGAGGGCCAATGATTAACAGCAGAAACAATAGCAAACACCACAGACATCTCAACTGGTTCAGCATACACAATTCTGATTGAAAAATTAAAGTTGAGTAAATCTTCCACTCAATGGGTGCCAAAACCGTTGTGCCCAGATCAGCTGCAGAGAAGAGCGGAGCTTTCAATGGAAATTTTAAACAAGTGGAATCAAGATCCTGAAGCATTTCTTTGAGGGATTGTAATAGATGAAACGTGGCTTTGCCAGTGCGATCCTGTAGACAAAGCACAATCAAGAGGTGGGAGAGGTCCAGTCAAAGCAAAAGTAGACCAGTCAAGAGAAAAAGTCATGATAACAGTTTTTTGGGATGCCCAAGGCATTTTGCTTGTTGACTTTCTGCAGGGCCGAAGAATGGTAACATCTGCTTATCATGAGAGTGTTTTGAGAAAGTTAGCCAAAGCTTTAGCAAAAAAAAAAAAAAAAAAAAAACGCCAGGGAAGCTTCACCAGAGAGTCCTTCTCCACCACAACAATGCTCCTGCTCATTCCTCTCATCAAACAAGGGAGATTTGGAGAGAGTTTTAATAGGAAGTCATTAGGCCTCCACCTTATAGTCCTGATTTGCTCCTTCTGCCTTCTCTTTGTTTCCTAATCTTAAAAAAATCTTTAAAGGGCAGCCCCCCCCCCCTTTTTTTTTTTCCAGTAATAATGTAGAAAAGACTACATTGCCATGGTTAAATTCCCAGGACCCTCAGTTCTCTAGAGATTCACTAAATAAATGACTGGCACCATAGCTTACAAAAATGTCTTGACCTTGATGGAGCTTATGTTGAGAAATAAAGTTGTATTTTTTCTTTTTATCTTTTAATTCCATTCATACCACTGCACTTCAGCCTGGGTGACAGAGTCAGACCCTGTCTCTCAAAAAATAAAAATAAAAAAAGACAACAAATGCTGGCAGGGATATGGAGAAATGAAAAATGTCCAGAATAAGCAAACCCATAGAGACAGAAAGTAGATAGAGGGTTGCCTAGGGCTGGGGGAGGCTTGTGACCGCCAATGGTTCTAGGGTTTCTTTTTGGAATGATGAAAATGTTCTAAAATTAGATTGTGGTGCTGGTTGCACAACTCTAGAAATATACTAAAAACCATTGAATTGTATATTTTAAATGGGTGAATTGTATGGTATGTAAATTAGATCTCAATGAGCTGTTAATTAAAAAAAGTCATAAATATTTAAGACATATCACTTTCAAATTATTTTACATTTCACTGTTTTCTATGCTCCTGAGGTTATTTACTAAGAGATGATGCCCAAGTGGCCCCAGAACATAGCACCAAATTGTGTACCATATTAAAACAAGGACTTTATCTCAACTGATATCTTGTTTATATCTTTATAACAGACAGCCAGATGGCTTGAGTGATAATGCTCTGTACTAATCCTTTAGGAGGACTAGTTTGCTTGAGGTTTAAACACAAACAGTAATGATCTGTGCCGTTATAGGAAATATAAGGGTGCCACAGGGCTTCATGACAAATAAAATGATTAGACTATGGTACAGGAAAGATCTAGTCGTTCAACCTGCTGCACTCCATTAACAAAATTTGTTGAGTATTATAGAAAATGCAAAAATGAATTAGCTCCTGTTCCTGCAGGCAGTCAAGTCTCAGCCAGGAAAATGGAAATCAATTTAAATATTTAAAGATAAAGGCATTTAATTTACAGAGAATGAGGTACTGTACTTAGAAGGGCATGAGGAGTGAAAGTCAGGGGAGCTGCCACCAGTTTTCATAGTCACTGAAGTTCAAAGAATCTGAAACATCTTGCTTTCATGCAGAAGTCAGAAAGATGCGAGAGACCAAAGTCAATAATCATAGTTGCTTTGAAGCCCTGGGGTGAAAGATGCAGGGGAACAGAGAATTGGCTGCAAAAAGTCACATCTTAAGTTCACATGTCCCCCACTATGGCTGAAGAAAGAGGAATGGCTTCTATCCCTCTTCTGCCTTTTTTCATTCAAGCACACACACACCTCATGGGCAGAATCTAAACTGTATTTGGATCCCTTCTGGCAAGGGACCATGGGAAATGTAGTTCTCATTCATCCAGCCCCTGACAAAGAGGGGAGTATCAAAGGTACCAGAAGTGGTGCTGAGTACCAACGAATAATACGTGACTCATTACCCTCAGGTAGTCAAGGACATTTTAGGAGGCTGCATAGAGTATGAGTTACTCTCAATGAGAGGGACTTCGAGTTGCAGAAATTTAGTCTTTCCCTCAGGTAACATCTTGATATACCTTGAATCATTGGATTCCTAGACATTTTACCAAGTTGGCAGGCCCTGAAGTCTGTTGGGAGATGATTTTCCACCCTCTATCACATGCCTTAAGAAACATAAACAGTGTTTGTGAATTCCTCTCCCTTGTTCCAATCATCATTATGTCATTAATGTAGGAGGCCACCGTGAAGTCTGTTGGATAGCAAGACAACAAAATTCCTGTGGGTTAGATTAAGACTGAGAGCTGGAGATTTGGCATAGCTCTGAGACAGGACTGTTGTGTGCTGATTACACATCTGTGTAAAAGTAAGGGGCTCCTGTGGTCTTTACTTATTGGTCTAGAACAGGAGTCAGAAAACTAGAGCCTGCAGGCTGGCCATTTGTTCTGGAAATAAAGGTTTATTGGAATGCAGCCATGCCCATCATTTACATATTATCTGTGGCTGCTTTTATACTGCAACAGCAGACTGAGTAGTTCGGGCCTAGATTTTTACAGACCAGCCAAAATATTGCCCTCAAGCTAAAGATAAATAGAAATAAAACAAAGTCTTAAACTTACATCTAAAACAAAACCATGGCCCTTTTAGGAAAAATACACACTAAAATGTAGGAATAATGGTTAAAACCAAGTGCTTTTTTCAGAGATTTGAAATAATTTCTACCTATTTAGGTGGGCTTTCCCTCTAAGACATTATAGTCTAGTATAAAACAGCCAGATCTGTACTGTTCTCTTAACTTCTGATCAAATAAGCCTATTCATATAAATCCGTGTATTTTCCTTAAACCATTGGGCAACGGAATTTGTAATATTTGATTGATATAATAAATCACTACTTCTAATGAAGCATAATTTTTTATTAAAAAATAAAATCGCTGCCTATTTTTAAAAAAGCTCCAGAGCAAATTTCAGTGCAGTCAGGACCCTCATTTGGAATTCACTGGGGATTACTGCTGAGGCGACATATTGACCTGAGTGAAGAGAGATTGGCCTACAGCATGGACCCTGTCTGTTTAGGAAGGCAAGAGTAAACATCCTCTGCCTTCTAATCTAGCAGTGAGTGGGGAGAGAACATGGGCAAATATTGATTCTATGACCTATTTCATATTTTGATTCTATGACCTAGAATCAAATATTGATTCTATAGTTTGTATTTCCACTTGTAGACATCTTTCTTATATTTTTGAATCTTCATAATAATTTGTAATTACATAATGCTTCATAGGTTGAGTGTTTTCAGAAATATATCATTTGATATCCATATCAACCCAGAAAATTTTTCTTCTCACGTTTCATAGATGAGGAAACCAAAGCTCAGAGAGAGTTAGTAAGTCATCCAATTTCAAAGAGAAAAGGAACAAATATTCACCAAGCATTCACTACATTGTAGGCACAATCTTAAGCCCGAACTCAAACCTTGATTTTTAGACTCCAAGTCTACTATGATCTGAATGTTTGTGTCCCCCACAAAATTCATATGTTGAAACTTGATCCCCAGTGTGATAGTATTAAGAGGTAGAGAGTC
>CM052441.1:26449491-26471588 GCA_028533085.1 Varecia variegata
AGTAAGTCATCCAATTTCAAAGAGAAAAGGAACAAATATTCACCAAGCATTCACTACATTGTAGGCACAATCTTAAGCCCGAACTCAAACCTTGATTTTTAGACTCCAAGTCTACTATGATCTGAATGTTTGTGTCCCCCACAAAATTCATATGTTGAAACTTGATCCCCAGTGTGATAGTATTAAGAGGTAGAGAGTCTTTGGGAGGTGATTAGGTGCCATCTGTGAGAAAATGGGCCCTCACCACACCCCACTGAATCTGCCAGCACCTTGATCTTGGACTTCCCAGCTTTCAGACTACATGAAAAAATTTTATGTTGTTTAAAATACCTGGTTATACACCCACTTATAAACAAGGTCAACTTATTGTATTTTGTTATAGCAACCCAAATGGACTAAGACAAACTTCAGTATTCTTACTATCACAATTGATCAATTTCCATTATTGTGAGTACTGAGGATAGTAGGTGGTGGTAGTAACTTTTAAGCACATAAAAAATACCAAAAATGGCCAGGTGTGGTTGCTCACGACTGTAATCTCAGCACCTTGGGAGACTGAGGTGGGAGGATCACTTGAGCCCAGGAATTCAAACCAGCCTGAGCAAAACAGTGAGATCCCATTTCTACAAAACATAAAACAATTAGTTGGGCGTGGTAGCACGTGCCTATAGTCCCATCTACTCCGGAGGTTGAGGCAGGAGTATCGCTCGAGCCCAGCAGTTTGAGGTTGCAGTGAGCTGTGATCATGCCACTGCACTCCAGTCTGGGTGACAAAGAAAGACCCTGTCTCTAAAAAACATACACACCCACACCCACACACACACACACACACACACACACAAACACTTCTTCCAAACTGAGAGTAAGATGACTAGTCCCACTTTAAGGCAAAAGATGTTTATAAAGTTACTGAATAAGTGGCATTAAAAATATGCTTATATTACTGCATGAGAAATTAAGCTGAAGAACAGGAAGAACTTTTTTTTCTTTTTTTTTTCTTATGAATCTGACTTTATAAACATAGAGGAAGAACTTCTTAAGAGTTTAGTTGTGATATTCTAAATTGTCTAATCACAGGAAGTGGTAAAGTGTTTCTGGATAATTATTATTATTATTAAAAGCAAACTTATCTTTTGGAAATGATTCATGTATAATCCTGCTTAAAGTCAGCAGCTGCATGAAAGATTTGCCTTCTAGTTCTATTATTCTATGATACTGTCTCTAGTAAGAGGATGTTTTCCTTCCACTTTAATATCCTATAAACTCATTGTGAAAGAGTTTGTAATCTCAGATATGAATATGCTTCTTGAAGGATGTGTCATCAAGCTCTAGACAAATATGAAACAGGAACAAGTATGTTTTTCCTTGGCTTCTTGCTGAGGTCACATGCTACCAGATTCATCAGAGTTATTCACTACTAATTATCTGATAAACATTTATTATATACACACTACGTACAGATTTGAAAAGAATATAAAACATTAGTAAAATCATTTCCTATCTAATAGATTTTGAGTGGCCTAGTCAAAACCAATACTAGTGACACATATGAATTATTATCTTCATTAGAAAACAGTTTAAAGTACCTAAAAGCCTAAGGCTAGATGACACACAAAGGAAACTAAACAAGCATCCTTTTGTCATCTAGGCCAGGGGTCAGCAAACTTTTTCTGTAAAGGTCCAGATTGTGAATATTTTAGGTTTTGTAGGACCATATGGTCTTTGTACAACTACTTAACTCTCCCTTTTAGTGCGAAAGCAGCCATAAATAACATGTAAATGAATGAACAAGGCTGAATTTCCATGAGGCTTTATTTATGGGACACAAATTCAAATTTCATATAATTTTCATGTGCCACAAAATGTTATTTTATGGCTTTCTAGAACCACTTAAAATGTAAAAACCATTCTTATCGTGCAAGCCAAAAACAGGCAGTGGATTGTAATTTGCTGATCCCTGATCTAAGAGATTATTATCTATGAAAGAAAATATACAGTTCTAGATGAGCATGAAGGACATGCAGGAAATATAATAAAATATCAAAATGAATATAAAACTAAATTGCAAATATTTAAAATATTTTCATATCAAGAGTCTGAAAGATGATAAAGTGTTATAGGAGTTTCATTTCTGGATGGAACAAACTTGGCTCTCCTTAAATAAGTAATTTCAGTCATTGGTGGAGAAGGACTCTGAATGACCACATGCTAAAAAATGAAAAATAAAGCCTTCTCTTTAAATTTGTCACAGTTCTTAGCCATTTGCTGCCTGGAAGTTGAACCGCTTCCCATACAATTCTCTGTACTTGGCTACTATTTTTTCTTTTATTTTTTAAATAACTGACCTTGTGTTTCCAAAACTATGTGTCACTTGGGGATAGCGTGATAGACAAGAGATATATGTGAGAAAACCTATCAGCTCTCTTAATAGAATCCAACTCAAGCCATCAAGGTTTGGGATGGAGGGAGGAACTCCAAGTGAAGGCTGTGACTGGAGCTCGGAGTGGTGCTGGAACTTACAGGCCTGACTAGAGTCTCCAGAAGTTCCTGCCCTGAGCATCTCTCATGTCCTGCATCAGATCCTTTTGTCTATCTGTTACTCTGCAGCAAACAGCGTCATGCAGTTATCACCTAAAAGCACTTTGCCTTGGTTTATTGTTTAACTCTCATTTTTTTAATCCTGGGACTTCCCTAATATCACAGGGTGGGATGTCTGCAGGGACCTACCTGGCCTTCAAACAAGTGCATGCTGGAAGTGTCAGGGAATTAATGCCCCATGGAGCAGCCCTTGCCTGGTTGGGACAGGAGTTCTTCCTTCTCTTAATGGACAATTCTGAGGTTCCTTGGAAGGTCCTGGCAAAATAACTTTCTTTTATAAGCTTTCACTCCTTTCCTATTTTTCTCAGGCTCTGCTTTGAAGGTGAGTGGAATACTATGAACTGCTTTTACTCATAACACTTTTGACACCAAAGGTGTGGACTTTTTCCGTACCAACAAGCAGTTCTCCGACTCTCCAGACATTAGCTGGGTACCCTACAATTCAATTCAGTTCTTACACTAACTACTTGGATCATCCTCCTCAAGTCTGATAATTTGCCATAATGGCTCACAGAACTCAGGAAAACATTTTACTTATTATTACTGGTTTTTTATAAGAAGGATACAAATGAACAGCCAGATGAAGAGACACACAGGGAGAGATCTGGAAGGGTGCTGACCACAGGAGCTCTGTCTCTGTGGATTTGGGTTATGCCACTCTTCTGGCACGTGGATGTGTTCACCAACCCAGAAACTCTCCAAATCCTGTTGCTTAGGGGTTTTCATGGAGGTTCATTATGTAGGCATGATTGACTATGTTGTTGGCCATTGGTGACTGAACTCAGTCTCCAGCCCCTCTCCCCTCCCTGGAGGTCCAGGGATAGGGCTGAAAGTTCCAACCCTCTAATCACATGGTTGGATCCTCTGGCAACCAGCCCCCATCCTGAAGCTATCCAGGGGCCCATCAAGAGTCACCTTGTTATCATTCAGGAAATTCCCAGGGTTTTAAAAACTCTGTGTCCCTAATACATATTAGGGAAAGACCAAATATGTATTTCTTATTGTATCATATATACTCAGAGTGCCTTAGTCTTCTCAGACTGCCATAACAAAATACCATAGTCCGGGTGGCTTAAACAACAGCAACAAAAAAATTAAATTCTTACAGTATGGAGGCTGGAAGTCCCAGGTCATGGTCTGGTAGGGTCGGCTCCTGGTAAGGGCTTTTTTCATGTCTTCTAGATAGCCGCTTTCTCGCTGTGTCCTCGTGTGACCTCTCTTCAGTGTGGGTACCAAGAGAAAGAGAACCGGCTCTCTAATGTCCCCTCTAATAAGGGCACTAATCCCATCGGACAAGGGCCCCATCCTCATGACCTTGTCTAACTCTGATTTACATCCCTAATGCCCTATCTCCAAGTACTATCACATCAGAGGTTGGGGCTTCAACATACAGTGGGGATACAAACATTCAGCCCATAACACAGGTAAGACATTCACCTTTCCCTTGAGGAATCACTCTCTTGTTTTTATAGGCACAACCATTCTGGCCTCAGGGGCAACTGCACGTCCATTAGTGCTCTGATCAGAGCCTGGTGTTGTTAGCCATGAAATGAATTTCTTTAGTGACAACTTCGGAGACTCTGAGTGATATTACTGTGGCTAATTATAGATGAACCACAATAAGATCACAAGTACAATATGGGCTATAAAACAAGATTCCCTCTTAGTTCTCTGAGGGCTCTAGTGGGAGCCTAACTTAGGTTTGACTTGCAGCTCATCAGATTGATAGCAGATTCTCCTGAGTCAGAGGTTGTCAATCCTGGTTGCATAGTAGAATCAGCTGGGGAGGTTTTGAAAACTGCCAGTGCCTGCGTCCACATCCAAAGTCTGGTTTAGTGGTTCTGGTACAGGGATTGAGGGCTCAGTATTTTTTATTATAATTCTAATGTGTAGCCTCAGAAGTCACTGCCCCACAGGGGCCTAGGTAAACTTCCCCCTGCCCGCTGTGAATTTTCCCAGTTCAGGAACAGAGACTTTAAAAAATGACTTCCTAAATACTTTTAACTAAAATTTAATTTGGGGCTGAGTTTACCAAAAGGCCAGGCAATAGTTAATTTTAAAAGTTCTTTGAATCACTCAGGAGAAAATAAATACAATAATATTTAAAAACAACACATTGTATGCCAATGTTCATGGCAGCATATTTTACAATGGCCAAAAGGTGAAAACAATTCGAATGTCCATCAATGGATGAAAAGATAAACAAAATGTGATATACATATACAATAGAATATTATTCAGCCTTAAAAATGAAGGAAATTCTGATACATCTACAACATGGATGAACCTTGAAGACATTATGCTAAGTAAGACAAGCCAGACACAAAAGGACAAATTATTGTATGATTTCATTTATTTGAGGTAGCTAGAATAGTTAAGTTCATAGGGACAGAAAGTAGATTAGAGGTTACCAGGAGCTGGTAGGTAACGAGGAGTGGACGGGAGAACAGGGCAGCTGGTATTTATTGAGTACAGAGTTTCTGTTAGGGATGACGTAAAAGTTCTGGAAATGGATGGCAATGCTGGTTGCACAGCAATATGAATGTACTTAATGCCACTGAACTGTATGGCTAAATGGTAAATTTTACATTATGTGTACTTTACCAAAATAAAACAAAACCTCCTCTTTATTGGTCTGATATTTCTGAATGAAGGTGTAAGCTGTTCCGTAGTTTTGAGGGCTACCATACCACTGATAGTAAAAGGGTAGGTTGGCAACAATGAAAGAGAAACCTCATTTAACAAAGGTTTTTTGGCATGTATCACCAGCCTGAAGTCATGATAAAGTGATGTGTTTACAGGACATTTTTCAGTTTTTAAAATATGTGAATATCAGTAAAGCCTTTTAAGGATAAAGCCTTTTAAAGGCTGATAAAGCCTTTTAAAGGAAAAAAGAAATAAGCCTGGGCAACAGAGCAAGACCCTGTCTCTACAAAAAATTAAAAAATTAGCTGGGCATAGTGGTACATGCCTGTGGTCCCAGCTACTGGGGAGGCTGAGGCAGGGGGATCACTTGAGCCCAGGAGTTCAAGTCTGCAATGAGCTGTGATCATAGCACTGCATTCCAGCCTGGGTGACAGAAAATGAGACCCTGTCTCTAAAAACAAAAAACAAAACAACACAAAAAAAGAGGAAAAAATTCTTGAAATCAAAATTAATGTTTGAAAATAAAAGTAGTGATGATCTCAGCAACTTAACCTGATATCTTAACTCCAGAGTTTTAGATACAACAGTAGAGGGTATGTAGCTCCCAGCTTTAAAGATTATCAACCAATGATTAGCATAATGTTGGAGCAGGTGCTATAAAGGATAGAGATTATCATGCTCTTGGAATTTCTGACTCATAGTATAGTCTGCCATAAAGAGCAGTATAAGAAAGGATTTGTTCAGACTGAAGAAAATCACATAATTAGGTCTTTTAGTAGCAGTAAGAAGTGCATGTTGTAAGACAATTCTAGGTCAAAAGACTTTCCTGTAGATTAACTGTCACCAGCTCCCTTTTTCCTTCTTGACTGTCAACTTATGCAAAATTTTACTCCTTTCAAATTTGGATAATGCCTCTCTTTCTTTGCTTGCTATTAACCTGATTAATCTCTTTCTTGTACCTCCATTTCTCTCCCTGTTTTTCTGTGCTTCTCTCTCACATGAAGTCTTTTTCCATGGTAACATATTCTCAGAAATTATGATGAATGCAATGAGAAAAAGAGTAACTCATCATTTCCACGTTTTCTTTGCAAATAGCTTTTCAGTTACAGCTCAGCAGTATAAGGCTGTGGAATGTAGGTAAACAGTTCCTACCCTTCTTATTCCAGGGACATTGGGAAGCTCTTCTCTAAGCTCTTTACCAAACTCCCCTGCAGATGAGATTTTATGCAAGATAAAAATTTTAGAACTGAATGAATGAATAAAGAAAGGAGACAGAAATTTCTAAAACATTCAAGTTTGTAAAGACTTTTAGAGAATGTTCTGGGGTCCCTCTGCTCTCCTGTGATAAATTTCCTTCCACATCTCTCTCCCACATAAAGGCAACTTGCTTCAAGGTAAAGAGGCTTTTGTAATTGACATTGTCCCTTTATCCAGAAAGGAATTTCCTGATCCCTAAATTCTTGGTAGATCCACATCAGGGGTGTCCTTTTCCCCAATTTGTGTCTCTTGCCTATTAACAGTGGCTCCACTGTGTGTGGTTGGGGGATTGGCACCCTACTTTTCCTCCTTGCCCTCTTTATTTTAGTTAATTAATTACTTATTTAAAAGACAGGGTCATTCTCTGTTGCCCAGCCTGGAGTGCAGTGGCATAATGATCATAGCTCACTGTAGCCTCGAACTCCTGGCTTCCAGTGATCCTCCTGCCTCAGCCTCCCAAAGCACTGCGATTACAGGCTTACAGGCTTATGATTACAGGTGTGCCACCTGGCCTCCTCCCTGCCTTCTGACTTCACTGAGGACTCCCAAAAGCTTACCTGTCCTTCTCTGCTTCCTTAGGTCCTTGGAGAATCTTCACCCCAATAGCTAAGAGTAAATGTTGGGAAGGCAGAGTTGAACAGCAGAATGAGTTTTCACCAAGAAGCAATATCGTCCAAGGAAATGTGTCCTGTGGGTATGGGGATAAATACATGGTTGAGCTACATCGTGGCTTCCCAATCACTCATTCGCTGGTGCAACATGTATTTATTTGTTTGTTTATTTCTTTGCTCATCAAATGACTGCTATTTGCCATGTGTTGTTTTACAGGTTAGGTATAAAACAGATGAGAATCAATGCTCTCGAGGAACTCATTTTCTAGTGGGGGCCATTAAAAAATAAACAACTAAAATGTATAGGATGTTAGGTGGTGATAAGATCCGAGAGAAAAAAAATAATAGAGCAGAGAATGGGGGGTGGGGAGAGACAGAGAGAGAGAGAGAAAGAAAAGTGCAATATTGGAGGAGGGAGGGAAAGTGTCTCTGAGGAAGTAACATTTGAATAAAGACCTGAAGGAGCAGTGAGCAAGTCTTGCATTTTTCTGAGGGAAGAACATTCCAGGAAGAGGGTTCAGCAAGTGCAAAGGATCTGCCTGAGGTGGTCATGGATGTGTTTTTCCAGGAAGAGCAAGAAGACCAGCGGGGATGGCATAGAATAAGAGAGTGGGAGAGCATCAGGGGATGAGGATGGGAAGTGCAGGTGGGCTGAATCCTGTGAGTCCTTGGAGAACATTGCAAGGACTCAGGTGCTTCCTAAGTGGCATGGAAAACTATGAGGGATTTGAGAGGATAATTGACATGATCTGGCTTTTATTTTAAGGCTCATGCTGGATACCGTGTTGAGGAAAGTCTGAAGGGCGCATGGGCAAGAGCAGAAACATCGAAACCAGTTAGGAGGTTATTGCAATATCAGTTGAGAGATGACGGTGGTTTAGACCAAGACAAGGGCAGGGAAGAGATGAAAGGAAATCTCTCTGGAAATATCGTGAAGGTCGAGTCAATAAGCCAATGTCTATGGATACAATAAGGGGTGGGAAAGCAAAGCATTGAGATAAGTCAGTCTGAAGTGTTCTAGAAGATAATAGTGTCTCAGTCTCCAACTGAAACAGATACTATCAATAATGCCCACATTTACAGACGAGGAAACTGAAGTTCAGAGAGGGTAGGTAATTTGCTTAAAGTCACATAGCATGCAAGAGGAAGAACCAAGGCTTAAACCTTGATCTATCTGATAAGAATATATAATTTTAATCATCACTATTTAATTTTAAAAAATTTTTTTAAATAAAAATTTTTTAGAGACAGGCTCTCTGTCATCCAGGCTTCAGTGCAGGGGCATGATCATAGCTCACTGCAGCTTTGAACTCCTGGGCTCAAGTGATCCTCCCACCTCAGCCTCTTGAGTAGCTGGGACTACAGGTGCACACCACCACACCTATTTCTTAATTTTTTCGAGACAGGGTCTTGCTATGTTGCCCAGGCTGGTATAGAACTCCTGGCCTCAAGCGAGATTCTCATCTCAGGCTTCCAAAATGCTGAGAATACAGGTGTGAGTCACTATGCCAGGTCAGTAACACACTTTTCAGAAACTACAAGAACAGTGTTTTAGTTTAACTTTGTTACCTACCTTAAAAATATTTTTAGTAGCAGGAATCCTTATAAAGGTATACCTGAGTGAGACAGAAAGTTACATATACTGCATTATAAAATCTGTTTCCTCTATAGTTCCTATCATCACTCATAAAACCAATGTATACTAAAGCATCAACCCCTGACAGGCATGGCTTACAAGAGTAGGAACAGCTCCATAAAGAAAATGAACTGACTATAAGTAGGAGGGCATCTTTCCTCTAGCCCCAATTTGTCCAGCCTGATTGAGATCTTTAAGGAGTTGGCCCCAGTCCGGGGACCATATGCTCAATAAATGTTTCCTTCCTTCTTTTCTTTCTCTTCCATCTTGCTTTCTTCTGTCTTTCACCAATTTGTGTCGATATGGCTTCACTGTGTTCTGAGAATTTACATCCTGATTCACCTGGCTTCATTCACCCCACACACGGTTCTTTAATATATTTTAATCTCCTTTCAATGCACCCTCTCTTTACAGCTCAGCCTAAGCTGATCCAGTCTGCCTTGTACTTTTGTACATCCTGGCCTCAGGCCTTGCTCTGATTCTCAGCTATTGTTTTCATCTCTTTTCCACGGTCAGGGAATCCATGAACAGTTTCTCAGGCAACTGCAGAAAGATAAAAATGAGCAAATGTTTTTTTTTTTTTTTGAGACAGAGTCTCACTCTGTTGCCTGGGCTAGAATGCCCTGGCGTCAGCCTAGCTCACAGCAACCTCAAACTCCTGGGCTCAAGCAATTCTTCTGCCTCAGCCTCCCAAGTAGCTGGGACTACAGGTATGTGCCACCAAGCCCGGATAATTTTTATATATATATATATATTTTTTTTTTTTAGTTGCCTGGCTAATTTCTATTTTTAGTAGAGACAGGGTCTCACTCTTGCTGAAGCTGGTCTCAAACTCCTGAGCTCAAGCAATCCTCCCACATCAGCCTCCCACCCAGAGTGCTAGGATTACAGGCATGAGCCACCATGACCGGCCAAAAAAATGAGTAAATATTATAAATCTAATGTATGACTCAAAGTAGGGCTCAATAGATGAGTTTTCCTCCTTCATCTGTGACCTACTGCCAAACAAAATATACTCTCTCTCACAACTTTCCCGCTATACTCCTGCTCCTGAAATAAACACATAATGCTCTTCAGGATTCCTAGTGTTTTCAATTCCTGGTAACAATGGGAAAATAAAAGGACATTATGAGAAGTTTTTAAAAACTTCAATGTGACAAATCCTTAGACCCTTAGGTAAAAAGCCAATATAATATATTGACACCAACGGTGAAAGGGAGAAAGAATCAAGATGGAAAAGAAGGAAGAGAAGGAAAGAAACATTTATTGAGCACTTACTCAGTGGTAGGACTTGTGCTAGGCACTTCCAGGTAGGACCTCACTTAATCATCTTGTGTTGCATTTTTGTTCTGCATAGAGGAAAACGTCATGGCTCTGGGTTGATGAATCTTGCTCAAGTTCCTACAACTAGCAAGTGGTGGAGCTGCTTTGAAGCTAATTAAGTCTATAATATTTTAATACTTTTAATGTATATCAAAATGTATGTAAATAATATCTTAAATATTGATTAAAATCAGCATTGATATATACCTCAATCTTAATTATCCACCTTCCTTACCTAGGTAAGACCTAAGCCATTGTTCTCCCAAAGAGTAATTTTATATTTCAATCACAATATGCCTAATTAATAGGAGAAATTTGTGTAAAATGGTAATTCAGTTTTGTTTTTCACAGACTTTATAAGGAATTTATAAGAAAAATTCCTTTCTAAACGTAACTGTGCCATAATTTCCTCAGTTCTTTAATAGCTTCCAGATGTTTAGATAATTTTGTTTAGAAACTTTTTAAATTATCAAAGTTCTTTGCTGTTTAAATAGGACTTATAATAAAGTAAGTCTTCTCTACCCTGTTGGACCTCTTGATGTTGAAAACTTTTTGAAGTCATAACTTCAAAGTAGTTTACATGGTTATAGTCTCATAATAAATACAGGATTATAGACTTTTCTGTAAGATTATAAAGGAAATGAAAAAGAAATCATGACAAAATGACTTCCCATGTTCATATCTCTTCCTTTAAATGTTTACCAATTGGCTGGTAAACTCTACATGCTGAAAAGTCTTATTGACATCAAAGGATACTTTCTGTAGTACAAAGGGTCAGGGTCGAGAGCAGAACCTTGTCAATTCATAGACCACTGGCAACAGAGTTAAACAGTTTACTTGGACTTGAGATAATGTCAAAGGGAATGACAATTTGTGTCCTGGGAAGTAAAAAGTCTAGGTTTGTAGGTAGGAGGCATGGATAGTAAAGTTTCCTTTTGCTAATAGTCAAAAGAGTTAGTAAAAGGTGAGGAGAAATGTGGAACCAATTGAAAAAAGGGTGGAGAAATATGACTGAGACACTTACAGACAATTTTTATGCTTTAAATCTCAAGAGTCTGAAGATTAAAGGATCTGATTTAAAAACAAAGACAATGAAAACCAAAAAAGTCTTTTGACTGAAGATGAGAGAACAACTTATTAAAATTTGCATTCTCTGTTTTTAAAATAGACAATATTTTAAGGCTACAGAAAAAACAATAAAAAGGGATAGCTTAAACTTTAGACAAGCAAGACAAGTAATAATATGGCAGAGTGTCACACAAAGCTGTTGTCATTCTGTGTATGTGGTAAATGTCCACTACTACCACACTTTGGGATGGAGCTCTATGACACAGTTTGTGTTCTTTTTTTTTTTTTTTTTTTTGAGACAGAGTCTTGCTTTGTTGCCCGAGCTAGAGTGCCGTGGCGTCAGCCTAGCTCACAGCAACCTCAAACTCCTGGGCCCAAGCAATCCTCCTGCCTCAGCCTCCCGAGTAGCTGGGACTACAGGCATGTGCCACCATGCCCGGCTAATTTTTTCTATATATATATTTTTAGCTGGCCAGATAATTTCTTTCTATTTTTAGTAGAGACAGGGTCTTGCTCTTGCTCAGGCTGGTCTCGAACTCCTGAGCTCAAACGATCCGCCCACCTCGGCCTCCCAAGTGCTAGGATTACAGGCGTGAGCCACAGCGCCCGGCCTGTGTTCTTTTTATTATTCATCACCATACTTTCCATCTGAATTGGTGTGAGTACAAAAACACACACTTCTTTGACGTGACTTCATGATAGCACTAAGCCAATAAGGACTGTTGAGAACTAAGACTTCAACACTCTCATAACAAACTGGCTTTTAAAGTATAGCTCAAAGAAATTTAAAGGAGGCATAAATTGTAAATATTATTGCAGTATAAAATTCCACCTGCTTAGAACTAGCTCCATTATATTCCAAACAATTGGTTAAATACTTATTTAGAAGTGGCTTTCAGTTGCTTTTATTGCATTGTTTTCTGGGTCTTGTTTTTCATTCTTTCCTCTGGGAATTCTCTTTACTAAAATTGTTCTGTGATTCAATAAAGGGACCATGTCACCAAACTGAAAAAAAAAAAAACCTGTCTACTTTTCTCATCCTATTTTTTTTGTCTTCTATCCTTTTTTTCTTTTTCGTTCTTTTCTTTTTTTTCTTGATGGGTGAAAAGGAGGATATGATAGGGCAAGCCTTCCTTTGCCTAGATAAGTTCTCCCAAAAGCCTTGCATCCCATATTCTGTGAGTGAGTATTTTTAAAAATACTTTTCATTTTAGAACCCATATATGATGAGGGATATATTTCTTCAGATGTCCATATGTACACAAACCATACTTATGCTTTTTCCCTAATTCCTCCACTACTCACAGGAACAATCAAATCCAGTTCACATTGTTACGTTGTTCAAAAATAAAGAACACATACATTGGGAATGGAGGCCATATAGCTGGATGTACATTTCTACTGCATATTTATTTTCAAGTCAGCAATTGATCTTCCTGAATGCAAAGCAAAACTGCTGTTGACAAACATTAAATATATTTATTCATGTAAAAAACTTAAAAATATCTGTCATATTTTTGACCACCAAGCTTGCTTCTTTTTTAAAAAATCTCAGAAATAAAAATAAAAGTTGATAATTACTTAGATACCAGTAATTAACAGGTTTGACTTAAGGAGACAGGCCAGTTCTATCAAACCAAATGTTAAGGGCAGTGTCTGTGTCATTTTAAAAGTGGTTTTAGTATTTTTAACACAATTGGAAATATACACATAGAATGAGATTAATTCTTTCTGCTATGAAGATCTAAGATAAAAGCAGAGAGAAACTGGTACTTAGAGATCATACAGATATTTTTCCCCAGCATTTGTTTTTTAATTCAACATTTTTATTGAAGTATTACATTCATACAGAAAAGTGCACAAATCATACGCCTACCACTCAATGAATTCTTGCAAAGTTAACACACCTGTGTAACCACCACCCATAACAGTAAATACATCATTTCCAGTGCCCCAGAACAACCTCTCAGTCACTACTCCACCAGCTAAGCTAACCATCAACCTTGATTGCTATCACCATAAATGATCAGTGCCTGTTTTTGAGCTTTATATACATAAAATCTCACTGTGTACATTCTTTTGCATCTGGCTTTTTTCCCTCAGCATTGTTTTTGAGGTACATATATTATTATTATTATTTTTTGAGACAGAATCTTGCTGTGTTACCCAGGCTAGACTAGAGTGCTGTGGCGTCAGCCTAGCTCACAGCAATGTCAAACTCCTGGGCTCAAGCAATCCTCCTGCCTCAGTCTCCTGAGTAGGAGTAGCTGGGACTACAGGCCCACGCCACACTACCCGGCTAATTTTTCTATTTTTAGTAGAGATGGGGTGTCACTCTTGCTCAGGCTGGTCTCAAACTCCTGACCTCAAGTGATCCTCAAGCAATCCTCCCACCTCAGTCTCCCAGAGTGCTAGGATTCTGGCTTGAGCCAGCACGCCCAACCCCCTAAACTAAGGTCTTTATCTGATCTTCCCAGTAATCAGGAGAGAGACAGATAATAGCCAAATCCACAAATGGGCCAGTTTTAGCCAGCATGATAAGGAAGTCCCCACTGCTTTAACCTTCCAAGAAAAGCAACTTTAAAATGACCAATCCACTTTTTGTTCTCTGTTTCTGCTTTCCTCTGCCTTATTCTGTCTAGAAAACCAAACTTCTCTGCTCAGCTCATTGGAACATTCATTATATAGAATGAGTTATTGACTGATCCTACAATAGCAAATAAAAGCCAATTAAGATCTTTAAATTTGTTGTAATTTTGTCTTTTAACATCTTTTAACTAGACATATGATCCATTTATATTGATTGTATAAATCAATATACTTGGAAAAATTTCTGCCATCTTTTTTTTTTACTTTTATTTTTATTATTTTTGCCCTGATTTCTCATTTCCCACAAGATAATGGGTAGAGGGCCAAATGGTTTTAATATGTACATAGATACTATTTCTTATTATTGATTATTTCGACAGCCTATTTTAATTTTTTCAAATACATTACACATACTTGTTTTATTTTCTGTGTCTGACAATTCCTGTTACTGTAATCCTTGCCAGTTTGACACTGTACATTTTTAATTTTGCTGATTCTTGCTCATGATGGCTTGTGTATGCATGTGTTTTGTGATTTTTTTTGTTCTTTTTTTGAAACAAGGTCTTACTCTGTTACCCAGGCTGCAGTGCAGTGGCATGATCATAGTTCACAGCAGCCTTGAACTCCTGGGCTCAAGTGATACTCCTACCTCAGCCTCCCAAGTAGTTGGGACTACAGGTGCACACCACTATGCCTGGCTAATTCTTTTTTTTTTTTTTTTAATTTTTTTTTGTAGAGATGGGGGTCTCACTACATTGCCCAGGCTGGTTTTGAACTCCTTGCATCAAGTGATCCTTCTTCTTTGGCCTCCCAAAGTGCTGGGATTATAGGAGTGAGTTACTACACCCAACTTCTTCTGTGATTTTTGATTGTAAATTCGTGTTCCTTGCAGTTTTCTTTTTTCTTTTTTTTTCTTTTCTTTTTTTTTTTTTTGAGACAGAGTCTCACTCTGTTGCCTGGGCTAGAGTGAGTGCCCTGGCGTCAGCCTAGCTCACAGCAACCTCAAACTCCTGGGCTTAAGCGATCCTACTGCCTCAGCCTCCCGAGTAGCTGGGACTTCAGGCGTGTGCCACCAAGCCCGGCTAATTTTTTCTATATATATTTTAGTTGGGCAGATAATTTCTTTCTATTTTTAGTAGAGACGGGGTCTCGCTCTTGCTCAGGCTGGTCTCAAACTCCTGACCTCGAGCAATCCACCCGCCTCGGCCTCCCAGAGTGCTAGGATTACAGGCGTGAGCCACTGCGCCCGGCCCCTTGCAGTTTTTTTTTTTCTTTTTTATTTATTTATTTTTTTTTTTTTTCTTTTTTTTTTTTTTGTAGTTTCCATCTAAAGTATGATCATAACCCTTGCAGTTTTAACTGTGAGAATTCCTTGAGAATTTGGTTCAAAGTAAATCTGTCAGATACTATTGACATTTATTTCTGCCAGGTGCTAAATTTTTGTCTTCAGAATTCTCAAGCCACAAAAGCAACATATATTCTAACCCAATCTGAGTAACAGTGGGCCTGTGTTAGGAATTCTCAGGGAGGTGTTTTTTCCTTTCCCCTTCTTCTCAGAATTATTGCAAAGAAATTAATGCAAGGTCTTTCTATAGAGAAGACTTTTTTTTCTCATTTACTCACAAGGATGTCGTTTTCAGATCACACTGTCTTCTAATAATGTGGCCTATGAAAGAAAGACAAAGCTCTAAAACTATCAGAAATATACAGATGACTACAGGCAAAAGGCAGCTGAGTGGTTCTGCTAGCATAAACAATATAAATGGCACCCGCAAAAGGGTGACAAACTTCAAAAAGGCACGTCTTCCACTGGATAATTTAAGCCTTTTTTTTGTATTTTAATTGTTTTTCTTTTTTAAAAAATAAAGTAGAGATGGAGGTCTCCTTATGTTGCCCTGGCTAGTCTCCAACTCCTGGCTTCAAGCAAGGCTCTTGCCTCAGCCTCCCAAAGTGCTGGGAATGCAGATGAGAGCCACTGCACCTGGCCTGATTCAAGCTTTGAGGACCTGACTGTGGGTTAAATATTGTCTCACCTTTCACCTTGACTGCGGGGTGTTGTGCAAAGCACAACTTTATCAATGTGTGCAGAAGCCTGTGGCAGCTTTAGCACCTGCTTATCTTTGGGATTTTCTTTTTCTCATAGATTCTGGCCTCTTACAATTACTTTGCCATTTCTACTAAGCTCAGCTATGTATTTAAAAAATGTTTAAAAAATATTAAATTCATCATTTTTAGGTGTTATGTCCTGAGAATTTTCCTCCGAGTACCAGGTCTGTAGGAAACAGAAGTTACATCACCCATGTTCAATCAGGCTCGCTGTTTTAATCTTTCAACAAATATTTGTGGAAGAAGCCCTACATGAGCCGCTGTGCTTCGAACTAAAATACAATGGTACACAAAGCAGACAAAGTCCCTGCCTTCACAAAGCCTGTGGTTGAGTGGTCCTTTATCATTTTCTGGGTGTGTTTTTCTTCTCAGTGATTGTGCTCTCCGGGAAGATTTTTCTCTGCAGAGGGCGGGATCATAGGTAGTAATAGCATTCACACAACCTTAAAATCCCTACCCTTCTAAGTGTTTTCCAATAAGTACAACACATTTGTGTGCCCTGGGGAACCACACAAAATCAAACTGAAGAATAATACTTTGCTTAATACCACCTTCCACTGCACATCTGTTTTGAATAAACTAAGGACCACTCCCTAAAATGGTCCATTTTTCAAGTGGAGGAATTTGTTTGCTTAGAAACTGCAACATTCCAGTTCCAATCCCACTGTCGCCACTATTTTCCAGGGGCTATGTTACAAACTAGCCAATCAGGTCTGGGCTGTGTAAATATCCTAAGCAAACCCCATACAATCCAGGGGGATTACTCTTCTAATTTTTATCCTGGTACTTTTATTCAACAGTCTCTTCTGCCGCTACTATAATAGTTGCTGATGGGTTTTACCACCACTTGTGGGGATCACTTACAAATTATGCACCACAGGCAGGGCTCCTCAGTGGGCCCAAGGAATCTGGCTTTCACTGTCACGCCACATCAGTAGTTGTCTATGGTATTCTGGGCTCGTTCTGTCTGCCCAGCAAAATTCAGTGACACTGCTTAAAGGTCGTTTCGCCTTCCCAATCCCCACAGCTAATGAAGTGGGCACTGGAAGTGAAACTGCTGTGCTTCTCTCACCTAACCAAGCCCTCCTCCCAGGCACTGCTTGGGAAAGAGCTCCACAACCGCAGGTCAGCTGACTGCAGGCCTGTAGCAGGGGTGGGGGATCACATGCCAATCCATTTTTATTAAAATTTGGTGTTCTGTCTCAATAATTTCCCATAGTAGGACATCTACCGGTTTGCTGCAAAATGTGGATCCATGCCCATAAGGCTCTTTCCATAGTCTCTCCTTTGCCTTCTTCGACTCTCTATGGCTGTGAATGAGCCTGGAGCCTCTTCTGACCTCTCTAAGCCCAGTGAAGATTAGGCACACCTTAAGGCCCTATCACCCTTCTTTACTTATAAAGTAAAGAGAATCAAAGTCAAATATAATCTCTTCTAAACTTGTTCTGTGTTACTGCCTGAATTTAATTGGCATAAAATGGGACTCAATGAAATTTGTATATTTATGTCAAAAATCATTTTATCCTCATATTTCATTTATACTCTAAAATGGCAGATACCAAGTATAGTCTCTGTTAGGTAGTGAGGACAATTTGAGGGCAGAGATAGGACCCAGAATTCCTGACTTCCTTTACCAAATTTATTATTTTTTTTTTTGGAGGCCCCACTGGGATACCAAATTTATTATTTACTAGACTATGAACTCTAAGATGGCAGGGACAATGTATTATTCATTTTTGTATTTCCAGAGCATGACACCGGCCTGGTACCTAATGACACTCGGATTGTTAAACCGAAATAATATACCTTTGTTGTATTCTTTCCAAAATGTAGCTTTTCTGGCATTTTTATTGGGCCTATTCTATTTCTGTTTTCAGTTCTAGGGAGCAATGGACTGTGAACCCCCATTAGGAGAAACTGTGGAGACTCTGTTCCAGGGCAAGGGAACCAGCATGTCCATGCCTTTTCCTCTCTCTGTCATTGAGCCAAATGAAGCAGGTGTGTGTGTGTGTGTGTGTGTGTGTGTGTGTGTGAAAACTCCAGTTACAACTGAGTTGGATTTTGGCAGGCTTGAGATGCCTGTACCTCTTCTTAGCTATAGTTGGGAGTGGCTTTTCAAAAGGAGATTATCATCACTTGAAGTGACTTACATGGAAAAGGGGCCTTGTGATGCTTTTGATGAAAAACCTGTGGAAAACTTTACTGTAGATGGAAGGGAGAAGCGTTGCTTGAGGGCAGATTCTAAATTAGACTAGAAAAACACGGTGCCTGTGGTGAATTCTTTACAAAGATGGCTGCCAACAGTTTTTCCCATCACCGTACACACATTCCAGTCCTCCTACCAAGAGGTGAAGTCTGTGCCCCCTCTCCTTGAACTGGGGCTGGCCCTCTGACTTGGTTTCACCAACAGAATAAGACATAAGTGATATAGTTTGATGTGTGGGCCTGGGCCTTGCAGCTTTTGTTTTTATCCTCTTGGAAGTCAGGTGCCATGCAAAGAAGTCTGGGTTATGCTACCAGATAGGCCACATGGAGGTAGAGAAGGAGGGAGAGAGACAGGCTCTAGAGGATGAGAGTCCTTGTGGAAGAGAAATTATTAATAGGTGCCCCAGCTGACAGGCAGCACCAACGGCCAGACACGTGACTGCAGCCATCTTAAGTACTTTATCCACAGTTGACCCTCCCAGCTGACACCACATGGAGCAGAGATGAGCCATTCTGCTGAGTGTTGCCTGCATTCCTGTCCCCCAAAATCCTGAGCAATAAAATGGCTGTTTTAAGTCACTAAGTTTTGGGGTTTTGTAGCCCAACTGAAACTGTGCCAAAGATGACCCAGGTGACAGAGTGACTCCTGCTGTCATCTGTGTGGTATCTTTGTTGCTGTGGCAGTGGAACTGGGACTGCAAGAATTCATGGTGCTTTGTCAGGTCTTCCTGCCTGTGGACCATGTAAATGAAGGGCAGGTTCTCAATCCAGAGCTGTTCCGATACTTCCACTTGGTTTGGGCATGGCACCCTGCAACACAAAGGTAAAGGAACTGATCACCCATGTAGTGAGATCAATCTTTCTCAGGGGCCATACCTATGAGGGTGAGTTGGTAAGTCAGGGTGCTAAGAAGGTCCTGGGTAAATTTCTAGTCCATACTGCCAGATGAACCTTGCTTGCAGATGGTGCTGAGGATTGAGGCTGTGATGTTAAATTTGGATGTGAAGTCTCAGGTCTGGTTATCTAGATTCCTGTCTTGTTCTCTGTGTCAGTCCCTTGCCTGTTACTAGAGTCTGTTTGGTGGGAAGACCAGTCTTGTTCTTACCAGTCTGTTTTCCTGGGGTTTATCGTTCTGCCCTTGAACTGGAGCCTGGTAGTCCTGACAGTATTTCTGCCTGCCTGCACCTCTGCATGTCACCCGTTCAGGACTTTGTCCTTCTTTCTGTCCCAACCCCTCTTCTCTCCCTGTTAGATCTCCCTGCTTGCCTGGATACCACCTGTTGTTTGCTAACATCTCTTCCATCTGTTTTCTTCACTTCCTTGTAGCTCCTGGAACTTGATTTTTCTACCCTCAGTTCCTGCCAGATCCTCACTAAATTTGTTCCTTTCCATTGAAATGCTGGGGCCATGTAAGGTTCTGTCTAAAACACAGAGTTTAATTCTTCTTCTATGCAGTAGTCTTTAGGTATTTAATAACAACCTTTTCATTACCTTTAATCATCTCTTTAGGCTAAATCTGGCTGGACTCCACATTATCAAAGTCACTTATTTATGGATAAAATTCAGATTATTAATATTCTTCTGTCCAGGGGCAAAAAATTATTCTTAAAAGGTGGCATAAAAAAGCAATTCTCCAGGCTGGGTGACATAGCAAGACCCTGTCTCTAAAAAAAATAGAAAAATTAGCCAGGCATGGTGACACATGTCTGTAGTCATAGCTGCTGGAGAGGCTGAGGCAGAAGGATCCCTTAAGCCCAGGAGTTCGAGGCTGCAGTGAGCTATGATTATACCATTGCACTCCAGCCTGGGTGACAGAGTAAGACCCTATTTCAAAACAAACAAACAAACAAACAGATTCACAGACTTCAACAGAGAATACAGTAGGGATATCCTTTCCTATGATAAACTAAGTGTATTATATTTTACTAATTATGTCTATATTTGTTATTATTTTGCATTAGTATTTTAAAAAGATTTCATCGGGGGTGGAGCAAGGCTTTATGGGCCCCAAAGCTTATATGACTTTAGAAACCCTTTTTTAAATAAGAGTGAAATATAAAATTACAAATATAAAGTTAGTTTCAAGGCCTGTGAAAATAAGGAATCCTGAAGTTTAAGTTTCATTAGTTTCATTGTAAATCTGCCTCAAGGTTCATAATAGCATTTTGTCATAAAATTCCCAGGTCTCCTTTACCAGAACTGCTGTCTAATCAGGCTTCTGCTCTGTATTAGCACACCTTATTAATTTAACTTGTGCACTTAGCATATGGGATTGCGATTAAGTAAATTAACACATGGAAGGGACTTAGAGCAATGCCTAGCACATAAAGCACACAATAAATGTTAGCTATTATTACTTTTATTATTTACTAGAAGGACCTCAGTAAATAATTTATCTTCCCAATTATTGTTATTATTATTTTTTAAGAGACAGGGTCTTGTGTTGCCCAGGCTGGAGTGCAATGGCGCAATCACAGCTCACTGCAGCCTGGGCTTGAGGGACTCTCTTACCTCAGCCTCCAGAGTAGCTGGGACTACAAGTCTATGCTACCTCGCCTGGCTAATTTTTCTATTTTTTGCAGAGACAAATTCTAGCTATGTTGCCCAGGCTGGTCTTGAACTCTTGGGCTCAAGTGATCCTCTTGCCTTGGCCTCTCACCAACTCTCTTTTCTTTGATATAATGGAGATAATACCTGCCCTGGCTTTTTCATAAGGTTATTGTGAAGATCAAATGATAAAATATATGAAAGCGTTTTGTTAACTGAAAAGAAACTGAAAAGAAAGGGAGACTTGACTTTGGCTGAGGTGGAATCACTACAGACGTCACTAGAGGTGGGCAGAGGCAAATGACAAAAGGTGCACGTGTGGCCGATGCTGGAGGCAGTGAGCTGCACATGCATTCAGAAACGATGACATAAGTAGAATCTGAGACACAGAGGCATAATTATACAAAAGAAAAGAACCGGAAGGCTATTCTGTGTGTGTGAGTGTGTGTGTGTGTATGCTTGTGGCTTTCCACATTTTGGCCCCAAACTTTCCAGATTCTTCTTCAGCTATGTCACACTCTGCAATCCAAGTTCCCAGGCCTCCGCCCGGGAGAAATCCTACTGGCTCTTAGGGTTGAGCATAAAGGCCTTTCCTCCATGGGGTTTCCCCAGCTCCTCCCGTCCCTCCCACGGGAAGAATAAATGGCTCCTTTTCAATGCCCTTTTTGTGAAAGCACTTTTCCACTCTAGACTGCGGGAGACCCAGTTTTCCTTACTCTGCATCTCCAGGGCCTACTCTAGTGCCTACCACGGAACATACGCTCAATGGAGGTCTAGTCAGTGAAAGCACTTTGCAGAAATAACTTTTAAAAGTTGGGAGCACGTTTAAGGCCGGGACTCGCAGGTGAGACCGCCTAGCACACAGGCATTAGCTGTCACTATCCGGGGCGGCCCTGAGGGCGAAAGAGGTCCTTCCAGACCGGGGTACCCTGCGGCCGGCTAATCCCGCGGGGAGGGGCCCCCGCCCGTGCGGGGGCGTGGCCTGGCGCCGGGGGCGTGGCCGCCCCGCGGGGGTTTCCGTGCCGGGGGCGCGTCCGGCGGGGGCGCGGGAGGGGCTTCCGCCGCTAGGGGGCGGGGCCGGCGCGGCGAGTCCTCTGACGGCCCCAGCCAGGGAATTTCAATTTGAAACCTAGCGGAGGGAGGAGGCAGGCGCCGCTGGTCGGCGGCTGGGACCTGAGCGGGACGGGTCCCCGCGGCGAGCGAGCTCCTGAGGCGCGGCGTCGGGGTGAGGAGTCGTGCGGGGCTGCACGGGCTGGGAGGCTAGTCCCTCCGGAGCAGCCGGGGTGGCTCGGATTTTTCCTCAAGCTGTTGCTGGGAAGCTGATCCCGGGCAGGAAGCGGTGGCGGGACGGTCCCACCGGGGGTGGGGGTGGGGAGAAGGGGGCCGGCTTTGGGATTTTCTGCAGTTTCCTCTCTTCTCCCTCCCTCTCTCTGCCCTGCCTGATTCCCGCCCCGGGGTCCGGGTCCTGTTGCTTCAGGCCGGATTGCCGCTTCCCCGCTCCACCGCGTTCC
>CM052441.1:26472088-26626112 GCA_028533085.1 Varecia variegata
TGGAACAATGGTGTGGATTTAGGGCTAATTTAATCCTATTCTGTCTTCCTCACTTCTTGGGCAGAATTCCCACTGAAGTCAGTAGTGGTCTTGTGTGCAGACAGACCGCTGAGAACAAGAGGCTGCTCATTTAGAGTAACTGGAGGGGACAGTGTCTTTCCTTTTAAAACATCCCTCTTTAAGAAAGACCTAGTCATAACAGTTCTTTAATCTTTTACCTCTAATCCAAATAGTTAAGAGCACTGTGTGCAAAAACCTTCGAAAGAAAATTTGTGGATGAATTGAACCTTCAATCCTCAAACTCTTGAGATCTAAATTGGATGGAGATTGTTTAAAAAGGTTAAAAGTGATTGAAAAATCATATAACAAAGCTAGAATTTTAGTAAAATTTTTGCTAACTTGTGTAAAAAACATAAACTGCTATGGAGTATTTTGCTGCAATGGGTATGTATATATAAAATCTGAAATTTAAGTCCAAGTAGAAAGAAACAAATTTGGAGTTTTATGGGGTGAATCTGAAGGGAGGCCCACCAAAAAATATGCAGGTACAAATCGAGGACATTCAGATAGCTCTTGCTGTATTTTGAGAGATGATAGCTTCAGTACAGTTTGCTCATGGATATAGTATTCCTTGGGCGTTATTCCTTGGGCGTTAGTGACTATCTGGGCTCATCATTAGAATTGTGAGCACTTGTTGATTTCCAGGTTAACTTTGTGCTGATCTGAGACGGTGACCTCGTTAGATCCTTTGCTTCTTGATGTAACGTTCTTGTGGCTTATCCTTTCCAAATTACTAGTTCTAAAGAATCGAGTTTAGAAAACCTAACCAGTGACCAGAATGTAAAAATAGATATTTAAAAATCAGAACCATGTCCACGTGTACTACCCAACCACTTGCTTTCAACTAAAAATATTTGCAAAGATGACAAAGCAGTCTCAACCAAAATATTTATTGGTAAAATTTCTCTGTAATTAGTAATATCGTATAGTTATGTTTAACATCAGGTTCTACTTTGAATCACCACTCTCATATTCCTCTGGCTAGAGAACTACAAAAGTTGTATCTTTGCTATTTTATTTAGGAATGTGGGATTTATATTTTATATAGCATAATGCTAAATATTTTTGAAGGTTTGATTTTGTTTCTGTTTCCACAGGAAAGCATGGGCCTTTTTCTTTCTTTTTTTGCACTGAAGTGGTCTGTTTAAAAGCTATGTGTGGACTTTTTTGAAAAATATGAATTATGCAGTTTATAGGGATCAATACCACTGAGAGTCACATTTTTCATTTCTAAAATCTGTATTATTTACTTGGAGAAAACAAAGGAAATGTGCCTACCTCCTCCACCCCACCTTTATTTAGAAACATTTTCAGTGGTCTTGTTTGTTTTTTTTCAGATTCAGAATTACTGCACCTAACCACTGGGTACCCTTACAGATTTCAAAGCCTTAAGTAAATGTTTATGCTGGCATCAGTAGTCAGCAAATGGTAGCCAAACCCTCATTTACTGCTCTTTTATAGAAGCTTGGAATCAGGGCTGAACCCTTAGGAGTCAGCAAATCCACTCTCAGCCCTTGTCCCCTCCCCTCAACACACAAACATTTCCAGGCTCTTTGGAAAGCCTGAGTAAATAGGAGATTTGTATGTGATTCCCCCACAGATTCTAGACAGAGCATCCTTTGGGAATGTCATGTTTTGGCATAAACCAGCAACTTGATATTCATAAGATTTCTATCATTCCTCTGCCTGGGCAATGCCCCAGACTAAAATCTAAAATGGAGTCAATGCCTGCTATCACATTATCTATAGGGAAATGGCCTCCAAGTTCCTATTAGTTTTTTTTTTTTTTTTTTAGAAACAGGGTCTTGTTCTGTTGCCTAGGCTGGAAGGCAGTGGCACAATCTTAGCTCACCGCAGCGTTGATCTTAAGTGATCCTCCTGCCTCAGCCTCCTGAGTAGCTGGGACTATAGGCATGCACCACCACACTTGGCTAATTCTTTTTTAAATTTTTTGTAGAGATGGAGTCTTGCTATGTTGTCCAAGCTGGTCTTGAACTCCTGGTTCAAGCTATCCTCCTGTCTTGGCCCCTCAAAGTGCTAGGATTATAGGCGTGAGCCACCTCTCCTGGTATAGCTATTAGTATTGTAGTTATTTAGAAGTGACAGGTAAGCCAAAAAGGAAAGAAATAAATCATTTCTATTATCTAGAAATGATTGCTAGTTTTTTTTGGTAGTTTTTTTCTAAGTATGTATGTGTACGTCTTTTGTATGAAAGGGGATATTATATATATTTGCTATGTGAAGCACCTGTACGTTGTTTGTATTTAATAAATATTTGATGAATTAATTCACTAAAACTTTATATAATAGAGATGCTTTTAGTAAAGATTCCTCGAAAGTTGGAGTTGATTTTGTAGAAACTGGTAATGTTTCACATAGAAATACCATGTAGGTAATATTTCATATAGAAGATTTGCTTTATTTTACCACTGGATGTCGTTCCCCCTCGTTTTGTGGTTGGCTTGGGATCTGTGTAGGTTTCTTAGATGTGTGTTTTTCATGTCTGGAAGGGTAGATCATCTATACATTATTTCCCTTGTGTTGGGAATGGTATTTATTTTAATGAGAATTTTAAGGGCTTTCTGAATTTTCTCATTTTTAAAGCGATGTCTCTTACTCCTTGGTGTTGGAATAGATGTCATGTGGCCTATGAAGGTATTCATGCTGCTTCTGGTTTTTTTGCCCCCAAAGATTAAAATTGAGCTAATTTTATATTCTCAGTTACCTTTAAAATGGAAACATGTTTTCACTTCAGATACCTCTTTGAAATTTGGTATTTTTTTCACTCCAGCATATTATAGCCATTAAGGTCTAAATGTATATAGATTGTCTCCCCAATAATCTTTATGCTAATCTGGAATAATTTCAGGACAAAGAAACTATCTTTAATGAGATCTGAGCTGTGTCGTTAAGTAAGGTTTTGCTTTAGATAGCCAAGTTGAAATTTTACATATATAACTAAATCTGGCATCATGGGGATGGTTTAGTTCTTTCTAGTTTAGAAGCCAGAGGGCGTGGAAAAGCTCCCACAGTGATTTTATCTCTGTCTTATCACCATAGAACGTTATGGCCTAGGTCAGTTAGGGAAGTTCCGGGTATCTAAACTTAATCTTTCAGGGTATAATTGAAAAGCCAGCTTCCTCTTGTTTTGCTCTCGTAGCCTCGCCATCAACCTTCATGAAAGAATTTTCAAATACTTAAAAGATTTATGTTGCCTTTTTCCAGGTTAATTGTTTTAAAAACTTGTCATATAGGTCAGGTTATCAACTCTCTAATCACCTTTTCCAAGCCCCGAGCCCCAATCTCCTGATGGGCTTCAGAGCTGGACCTACCACCAATGTAACAACAGTGCTAAGTTTAATCATATTTTTCAGAGTTTCCTATATTCTACCAATATATGTATACATCCCAGTAGCTTGAAGACTTGAAATTAAAATGTAATTTACACTCTGCCATAATTCTTTGGTTCTTTTCCTTTTTGTCCAAAGAGGCTACTTGTTTTTTAACCTTAGGTTCGTTTACCTTGAGGGCCAGAGGGAGTTTGGAGATCATTTGACCTGGGGTGGGGACTAGAGAACTCAGAGGTTCATAAACTGCCTGAGACTGTAAGTTAAGAGATAATATACCTGCCAGTGAATGAATGAGACATTGAGAGAGAGATAATTTGGGAAGCAGTTTATGAAAGGGTTTTGGGAAACAGAAAAGGTGAGCACTAACCTAGTTCTTATTTTTTTGAAATTAGGAGATTGAAGTCTTAAGAAGTATTCTTTTATTTTTATGTCTTTTTTTCCATGTTACCCTATTGCACTTTCATCACTGATTTTTCTTCCCTCTCCTGCCTTATTGTGCTTATTTCCATTCAGATGAAGTCTTTGATTCATCCCCTTTTACCCAGTTGTCAAGGTTAAACTGAATTTGGATGTAATCCTAGCCACTCATATTCTTACCCATGAATTTAATGAATGTGCTTTTATTTCCTCAGAAATTTCTTTGATGGAAATATTTATTGATTAGAAGGGATCAGTAACGAGCCCACACTATTTGGTGCTGGTTAGACTGCAGCATATGCTAGTGTGACCTTGGGCAAATTATTTCTCACAGCCTCATCTCCTTTAGTATGGGGTTAAAAATCATACCTACCCCAGAGTTGTATGAGGATTAAATGAGCTAATGCTTATAAAATGCTTCACAGAGTGCCTGGCATCTGTGAAAATTGTTAGGTTAAGAAAGACCTAGTGGGTTGGTTGCTTGTGAATATGTGGTAAGCAAATTTTTTGCAGTGGTCAGGAATAATTATCTATGTGGAAGTATAATCTTTAATATGAATATGTGGTAAGCAAATTTTTTACAGAGGTCAGGAGTAATTATCTATGTAGAAGTATAGTCTTTGACACGAAACTGTAATTTCCTATGGTAATCACAAGTTAAAACTACTTTTTGACAATTTCAGTATAGTATCTCTGGAATTTTTGAGCTTTTAGAAAACCCTGTTCTAACAAACTCCATTAATCCTTTTTGGTAATGTATAAAAGAGCATATATATGGCAAAGCAGTTGGGATCTAGTTTCAATAACATGGAAAATGTAGTCTTTTCCACAGGTTACTGATTCTAAATGTAAAATTTGTATGCATATGCTATAACTTCTCTCTATAACTGCAGCAAGCTTGCTGAAATAAGGCTATTAGTGAAATTTTTACTGATAATGTTTAAACTTCAACATATAGCATTAAAATATGACCTTTATACATCTGATACACCTATTTTTGTGTGTGAAATAGATCTGCTGATATATTTTCCACCAAAATAGTGTTTTAACTTTAAATTAGTTGCCAACATTAAGAAATCAGGAAGTTTCACATAAATATTTTAATTTTAGGCTGGAAAAATTGGAGAATTGTGGCAGCACTGGCCTGTGCTCGTCCTTTGCGAGGACTGTCAGCTAGAGCTTAGTAATTTCCATCCCAGGGGTCGTCTTCTTCCTACTTTGTTGCAGTTCCTCCCTGCAGTTCCTCCCATTTCCTTTCGTCTTACCCCAAACCATTTCATTCATTCGCATTAGATATCTGACTCCTTTAGACTGTCGAGTTTGCACTTCTTTTACTAAATATCAATTGAAAGATTCAGAACGGCCTAGATCAGTATGATGTTAGAGTGGATGTTGCTGGCAGCGGGGCTTTCTACCTTGTAGGCCAGCAGTCATTTCCTGCCTCTCCCTTTGTGAAAAATGAGCTTTGGGTCACTGTCAGAGTCATAGTTTATGGAACCCATTAATCAGTGCTCAGTATGCAGTAGGTCCTCAGAAACATGTGGAGGGTATACTCTTTCTTTTTCGTCCTAGACTTCATGACTTACTGCTCTTAAACAAATTGCTTGGTTCTCTGAAGCCTAGTGTTATATTCCTGCAGCCAGTTTCTGTACCCTATTTGTAGGTTATTTGGCTTTTTAAAGAGACTTTTTCCATTTCATCATTTAATATTTTATTATGTATGTCTATAAGATAAACACCATTTTGTAAACATAACTGGAATACCATCATCACACTAAAAATTCTTTAATATCATCAGATATCTCGTTGGTATTTTAATCTCCGATTGTCTCAAGTTTCAATTTTTGAAAAAGTTTGTTTCAGTCAAGATCCAGTTAAAAGCCACACATTTTAGTTTGTTGACATACCTTTCAAGACTAATAAGCTATAGTTGCCTCTTCATCTCTGATTTTTCCTTGCAATTTGTTTGATGAAGAAACTTAATTGGTGGTTCTATATAATTTCCCACAGTCTTGAATTTTGCTTATTTCAACCTTGTGGTGTAGTTAGCCTGTTCCACGGTCCTCTAATTTTCTTCAGATTGATAATTGGATCTAGAGACTTAGTCTAATTCCCTTTCTTTCTTTTCTGTGTCTTTTCTTTTCCTTTTTTCTTTCTTTAACTATTTTTGTTTTTCTCCGTCTTTTCTTCCTCCTTCCCTCCCTCCATAGGTGTGGCATCTTTTTGACACTTCTTTTTGCTTTGCCTACAACCTCCAAGGCTCCAGTGCTCTCATAGCAACTGCTTCGTTTAACCTATTCTGGACAAATACATTTTATGCTCAATGGGTTGGCTTTGTTCTAGGTTCCATTGTAAGTAATCCAGTAAGGCCAGAGCATTGATAATCAATAAACATATTTTTAAAAAGGAAGGAAACTAACTGTTTTGGAGCATAGACTATAAGCCTGGTGCTATAGTTGATGTTTTGCATGTGTTAATATCTCTAATCCTTTTTAGAGCGATACCTTGGAGTAGCTGATATGCAGCTCATTTTGTAAATAAAAACTTGAGGCTTGAAAATTGAATAAATTGCTGAAGAGCACCCAGCTTGTTTGTGGCTAAAACCCTTTTATTGCTTTTAACTGTTTGATGCTATTACTCAGAACTTGAAGTTTTTTGAGTTTGTTCACATCTACAGTATCTAACTTTTATAAAAGACGGCTTTGCTTTTCCTGCTTGGATTTTGCCTTCTAGTTTCTTTTGTAAAGAAGTGATTATGAAGCATACTCAAGTACTACTTTTAGTTGTGTGATTCTTGAATCATACTGGAATGGGGAGGACCCTTGTTTTTCATGTAAAGTAATATTTCCAGTCTGATTTTTCAACATTAGAAAAATATACCAGAGTATAAAAATACATCAAAGTAAAATATGGGCTGGCACAGTGGCTCATGCCTGTAATCCTAGTACTTTGGGAGGCTGAGGTGGACAGATCACTTGAACCCAGGAGTTCAAGACCAGCCTGAGCAATATAGTGAGGCTCCATCTCTACAAAAAATAGAAAAATTAGCTGGGCATGGTGGCCTGCGCCTCTGTTCCCAGCTTCTCAGGAGGCTGAGGCAGGAGGATCACTTGAGTCCAGCATTTTGAGGTTGCAGTGAGCTATGATGATGCCACTGCACTCTAGCTGGGGCAACAGAGACCCTGTCTCAAAAAAAAAAAAAAAAAATGGCTATTCCTTCCACTTCTAGGTTCTTTATTTCCTATGGTTTTACACTTTTTTGCCTTGCAGATGGCATTCCCCAGAGTGCTTGTGTAGTGATTTAGAAAGTCAGGTAATACTGCAGGAACTAAAAGGAAAAGCAGCAGATCCCATTGCCTCTGAGGAGTAGGATTTCTACACCTCAGAGGCAATCATTTTCAATACTTTTGGTTTTATTTTCTGGTGTTTTGTCTCTAAATAACATGATTTTCTTGTTTCTTGATTTTTCTTTTTAAACAACAAAATATTTTTTTGTTTTATTAGTTGTTAAAAGTTCATACATTTCCTAAGAGAGAAGGGGACATGCTAGAAGTCCAAAGTTTGGTTTCACAGCCATTTAACAGCATCTGTCTGCCTTCCTTAGTTCTTGTGAAGGTATTTTTGTGCGTCGATAATTATTCAGATTGTGGTTTCTGGTGTGTGTGGGGAAAGCACTATTGATTCTGTCATCTTGCTGATTGCTTACTCCTGCTTCTTGATTTTTACATTTTAAATAGTAATGTCTATTGACTTTCTACCTGGGTTGAATTAGCCTCCTTTTCTAACTTCCTCGTCCATTCTGCAACTTATATGAACCATGTAAAGTACTTTGATTGCATGGCGGGAGGATTGCTTGAGCTCAGGTGTTCGAGACTAGCAAGACCCTGTCTCTACTAAAAAAATAGAAAAATTAGTGGGGCATCTTGGCGCATGCCTGTAGTCCCAGCTACATCGAGACTGAGGCAGGAGGATCACTTGAGCTCAGGAGTTTGAGGTTTCAGTGAGCTATGACACCACTGTACTCTATCCAGGGCAACAGAGTGAGACTCCGTCTCAAAAAAAAAGTATTTTTCTACTCTCTATTTGATTGCTTTTATAGTTAAGCTGTGTATAGAATTGTAAGTTAGTGATTACTTTCTCTCCAAATGTTGAAGGCATCTTTTGAATCCTTTTTTGAAGGCTATTTTCAGTCCTCAGAGGTACCTGGAACCTCCAATTCCCAAGGCTCTTAGTGGTTTTTCAACAATCAGCTTGTTTCTTGGAGGCCCCCACTAAAACAGAAACTCAAGTTTCAGTTTCCTTTGCTCTGTTAAATCAGTTACTTTGTACATAGGCTTTCTGTCCTCCAAAATTCTGTTGACTTATCTCATTTGCTGGCCTGTTGCCTTCCGCCCCCCTTTTTTTGGTGAATTTGTACCTTTTTTTAAAAAAAATTTCCTTACTATCATTTTAGTGTGGTTTTGGGAGGAAGCAGAAATTAACTCATGTTCAATCCACTGTATTTAGAGTTTTAAATTGACTAAAAATAAAATTCACAAGATTATTGTGCTGCTCACATTTGGTAAGGACTGGAGCCATAATAAAATAATATGTATTTTTTCATATCAGCTGCTGAGTTGAATTTCAGTTATGTGTAAAAAGATATGGAAAAGTCAACATCTAGGGTGGATGGGAATAGATGACTAATATGTTATTTAACAAGAAGATACTTCCTAGAAAGAGTTAAGTAAATGTACTATATTTTCTTCTTGTGATATTTCAAAGCATTAGTTTATATAGACTCTTAGAAATATATACTTGAATTAGATTTAAAAATACCCAATAAAAACAAATTTGGTGAATATGTATCTGTCTGAAATGGCAACCTTATTTTAGAGTTTATTGAACATCTTAGCTTATCTGTCTTTGGACTGGTACTTGGTTGCCATACATAAATTTGAATATTCTTTGAATAGGATTTGGGGATTACAGTAACCTTTGAACTCATGTGGCTTCTGTTAAATACTGTTAGGGTGAAAAATTTCATTACTAAATAGGGTGTAAATAAGTAATAGGATTTACATTAATGTGAAAATACAAATGTTAGGGATTTTTGTGTATGGGATTTCGGGAAGGTGAAACAGAAAGAGAGATTCTGAATAACTTGGCGGGCTACCAGTGGCTGTGAGGTCTGAGGACGCTCCAGGAAGGTCTTATGGCAATGAGTGCATGTGATTAGTGTTGGTCAAGTTGCCCAGTGGGTTTTAGAGATTTATAAGTTCAAATCTGCTATTCATTAATGAAGAAGGTGTTGCAGGTAATAGGTAAGGACAGCATTTCCCCAAAGTGTAGTGGTATGTTAACTGATTTGCGGTGGTACACAGAAGAATCTTGTTCTTTTAATGTCTAAGTATAATATGTCAGTTTGCATCAGAAAAAAATATACAAGTACCTCAAAACTATGATTTCATTCATATTACTTAGCATAAGGCTAGACTATTAAATATTATAGTTTTTCTAGCTGACTTGATTTAAAGATAAGTATTAATAATACAGTGACTATGGAGTTGACAAAAATTATAAACTAGCAATATGAATAACTGAATTGGGTAGATTCAAAATATGATTTCTTTAATACAATGCTTTTATACATTTTTTTCTTTTCATAGATGACGATGTAAAACTGTACTGAGTGTGGCATAGATTTATTTCTAGGTATTTTTCTTTTTTTTTAAATACTGTTTTTATTTGTAGAGTGTTTTTTTTATTCTTTTCAAAATAAATCCTTAGAACATTTTCCCATTTATTTTTTATTTATTTACTTATTTATTTATTTATTTTGAGACAGAGTCTCGATCTGTTGCCTGGGCTAGAGTGAGTGCCGTGGCATCAGCCTAGCTCACAGCAACCTCAAACTCCTGGGCTCAAGCAATCCTTCTGCCTCAGCCTCTCGAGTAGCTGGGACTACAGGCATGCGCCACCATGCCAGGCTCATTTTTTTCTATATATATATATATATTTTTTTTTAACTGTCCAGATCATTTCTTTCTATTTTTTTTTTTTTTTTAGTAGAGACGGGGTCTCGCTCTTGCTCAGACTGGTCTCGAACTCCTGACCTTGAGCAATCCTCCCGCCTTGGCCTCCCAAAGTGCTAGGATTATAGGCATGAGCCACCGTGCCCCATTTGTTTTTTAAAATAATTTCGTACCGTAGTTCTGACAGGAAAGAAAAGAGAGTCAGGAAGAGGTTAAACTTATCGAGAGTCATTCAGACTTTAGTAATGGAGCATGAGGCATAGCCAAGGTCTCCTTGTATCCAGAGTTGTTCCCTACACTGTGCTTTTTCTTTTTTTTTTTTTGGCTGTTAATGGAGTTGCCAATTGAAGTTTTCTTGGAGAACTCAGGAAGCCTGCCAAGTTTTGTAGCTAAAGGGATGTCCTGTAGCTTCTATATAGTTGTATCTTGAGCCCTGAAGGTAGACAGACCTAGGTCTCCCAAAAATAGTGCAATAAATGTGTCAACATTTTGAAATACTATTGGAAAAACAAGGAAGTAGAGGTCCTATGGGATTATTGGAAAATGATGCCAAATGCCCTCACAAGCATTTGAAAAGCAAATGTGGCAGTGGTTCAGTGGCAGTGGTTCATATTCAGCGTTGGTTTTTGGAGCCCATTTTTGTTATGATAATCTTTTACTTTTTCCCAGTACTCTGTTTAATTGCTTTTAGAATGGTAGAAAAGCTGCTAAATGAACATACTCCTTGGAAAATTTTCTTTACTCCATTTCTCCTAAGAAGAAAAAGGAAAGCTTTTTTTCCTTAATAAAGTAGATAAAAATTGTGTGTGGGAAAGGTCAGTGTGTTAAGTAATGAGTTGGGTCTGTCCACTGACAAATCAAGAATTTATCCATGAATTTGTAACCAGAACTGTTTTTGGATCTTGGCCATTAAAATCAACATCAGTAAAGCCTTCGTCTTAATTTCTTTAATGCCAAGATTGTCTGTTTTATATTACGCACATATGGGAATGTGAATACATTCCTCCGTCCCCCTACCTCCCTCTACTCAAAAGCAGGAAAATAAAGGTATGTTGAAGATATTCTTAACTTTTGCAGGTCTGCAATGAAGAACTGTAGATGTGGGCTGCGTGTGTAGTGCAGATGTGGCTTCCACCTAATCGAGGCCAGTTCACTTTCATCCTCAGTGCTGCAAGCTTAAATTGAAAGACTCGAGGGTGGATTCTAGAACATTCTGTAGATCTGTGATCTGTGTGTTACTAGCTCTGTGTAGCACACATGATGGCAGTGAAGGATATGGTGGCTCATTTTTAAAGACCTTTTTTTCTGGTTAGATTTTTAAAAGCCATGTTTTTACCGTAGTATCTGACTATTGAAGTGGTTTATTTGGAAGAAGGAATGTACTATTGTCAGTTATAGAAAAGTGGTTTTTTTTTTAAGTTTTTGTGGAAAATTTTAAATATATTCAGAAGTAGAGAATAGTAGTGTAATGAATCTCACGTACCTTCAGCTGGCTTCAGCAATTACAGCACATGGCCAATCTTGTTTCACCCATATTTCCTATCCAATCCCTGACTTCCAGCAAGCCCCCAGATTATTTTGAAGCAAATTTCAGAGATCATGTAATTTCATTTGTAAGTAAGTGAGATTCCTCTCCCTCCCTTTTTTATCATGTACTTTTTGATCGCCAAATTAACACTTATGGTCATTACTGATTTAGTAGAATAACAGAAAGTAGTTCGTTTATGACATTCAGTTGGCTTGTTTTTGGAGTAAATATCTGAATATTGTTTTGGTCACTGAAAGCAGTTTCACCTAAATGCAGCATTGTGGACATAGAGAAAGCTTTAGCCAGCGCTAAAAACAAAAACAAAACAAAACAAAACAAGAACAAAAGCAAAAATATAACCAAAAGCCCTAACAGTTTCTGAACCAAATCTGAACTGATCTTCAAATTTTAGGGTATTCTTAAAGTATTGTTGGTGTTGTATAAATTGTTTTTTTCTATGGCTCCTGCTTATGTTCATGCTAGATTGTAATGTTTTTAGAGTTTCCTTTTTTTCTTTTTTCCCCCTCCCTCCCTCTTTTCTTTCCTTCTTTTGTATAACATAGTTTGGTGGCAATATGTTGGAACTAGACCAAGGGAAATTTTTTTTAGTTGACTGTATTTTAATGGTACTACACATTATAAAATCAAAGCAGCTTACCATGTGTATAGTTCTGGAAGTATGGTGGGGAGGGTACATGCCTTAAACATTGATCATATACTAGTTCAGAAATCATTATGTAAATTATTGGCATTATGGCTACAGCTGACAGTCACTTAATAGTTGAAGTGCTTTTGCTAAACAACAGGTAGGATTTTGATGTTGGGGATAGTTTATTTTATATTTCAATTCATACATTCAATCAAAATATAATTAATATAATTTCTTTGTGAAGACATTACACACTGAGTTATAAAATATTGATAATAAATACCATTTCTTGAATACTTATATGTGTCAGACACTATTCTATAAGGACTTTTACATATATTTTTCACTTAATCCTCACAGTAACTCTGTGGGTAGGTACTGTTATGCTCCCCTGTAAGAAAATTGAGGCACTGCAAGTTTAAGTAACTTACTCAGAGTTACTCAGCCAATTAATGGCAGAGCAGGGATTTGAACCCAGGCTGTCTGTTTCCAGTGCCTACGTAACTACTGTCTTATATTATCCCTAAGAATATGTAAACTCTTTCAATCCTGTTCCTATTTGCATTCCCTTCCCCAGAGGTAACTATCTCGAATCAGAGCCAAACTACACTATGGCATTAGGGTATAATTTGATCACTGGGGGGTAGTTTTCATTCAAAAACTTGAAAGCAGTTAATGAGATTCTACTCATGTTCCTTTACTAGCTTTAGTTATAAAGGGGGAAGAGAGAAAATGGAAGCATGTAGGGAGCAAGGTGGTAACTGCCAATGCCTGTCTGCCTTCTTTACTTTTAAAAAATGGAATGTTGAGTCCATTCAGAATGTTGACAAGTCACAAAGGGGTTGTTGAAGCCAGTAGTTCAAAGTACTGTTGAAAGGTCAAAACTTGTGTCTCAGTTGAGTACCTTGAAATGACCAGTGTATTATTGGAACATTAGCCATCATTGGTCAGTACTTCAGAGTATACACTATTGTAGGAGTTTATCCTGAGGCTGTAGTGACTGGAATTTTAACAAACCAGGTACCTGATACTGTTTTTTCCTCATTTTTTTCTGAAAGGAGCAGAAGATAGAAAGAAAATTATTCTCACCTCAAGTCCCAGTCCCTTAATTACTAAGTGTGACATTGGGCAAGCGATGTTACTTCTTGTATCTGTTTTCTCTTAAGTGGTTCCAGTTGTCAGGTGTGATTTTTGAGAGGTGGTGTCCTGGTTCATGTCCTGAAATAAGTCCTAATTCATATAAGGTATCTGTGGCTCATTCATTTGTCTCTGTGGAGAAAGGAAAGAAAAACATAGACATGGTATTTTGGCAGAACATTGATAAAACTTTCATGGTATCTTTATAGCAACTTTGGGGGGAAAAATACCTATTAAGTGGATGGAGGTCTGTGGTGGTGTTTGTTAACTGAAATTTTAGCCCTGGTCATCTCCCATCCAACATATTGTTGCCAGTGGTATTTCTGATGACAAATAAGGAACTGCTTATCAGATTTACAGTTTTCACAGAAGTTTGTAGAGAAACCTATACAGATAGTCTTGTTAGCTACAAAATGGGCCAAAATAATGTGAAATTTGTCGGAAATAAAGGTTAAGTATGTTTTATTGTAAGCTCTTTGAAACGACTTTGGTATGAGTTGAAATTATGATGACATAAGTTCTAAAACAGGCTGTGCAATCTTGGTCTTGTTGTCAGTGTGCAACTTTATTAAAAAATAATGGATGCTTTTTATTCCCCAGCACAAGGCACTTCTGGTTTCATCACTCCATTGAAATTGCTCTTTTCTAGGTAATTGATGGCCTCGTTGGTTGTCAAGTCTATTATTGAACTTGTTTTTCCCCGTGTTAACTTTTGACGTTGTTGACCAACCACAATGTCTTTGAAATTCTCTCCTGACATGTTATGGCTCTTTGTTCTCCTTTTCCTTCTGTCCTTTGAAGACTTCTTTTCCTCTGACTATCTTGTTAGTTTTTCTTATTTCCCAGGGTTTTGTCCTCAGCCTTTGATTCTTAGCCCTGACTAATTTTGTATCACCAAAGACTCTACCTACTGTTGTAATCTGTTAACTCAAAATCTCTCCCAAGACCAAGTCTTTCTCTTGAATTCTGGATCCTTGTATGACTTAGAGGAATCTCTACCAGTATCTTAAAGAAAGTTTTTAAATGAATGTGTGAAATATTTTGTGTATAATATGGGCTGTGATTGATTATTTCTGATTGACCTGGAATATTTAGATAACCACATTTTAAGGGGCATATGGTATGTACTTAGTATGTACTTGTTCAATAAAAATGAGTGGAAGCTTCGACAAACTGAAACCATGTCCATGAAGGGTGACTGGGTTGTTGAGGTGAGGAGAAACTATTGCACATGAGGAACTAGCTGTTGAAGTAATTGAAGCAGTTAAGATTTATTGCGGTGAGCAACTAGTTGAGAGCTAGCTTTTGAGCACTGGCTTTCAAATTTCTTTTTGACAAAATCTGCAATAAATACACTTTTCATCTTGACCCTTTGTTCAATATGGACGTGTATGTGTGTGTATATGTATGTGTGTGTGAATAGCAGAAACAATCTTACTGTGTGTAGTGTGCTCTGAGATTTTCTTTTCTATTTAATAAAATTCCAGTCAACAGTCTACTAACTTGATTTCACAACTCACCGATGGACAGTGATCTATATTTGAAAAATTCTTTTGCAGTGGATAAAATGAAGTAGTTTGGAGAAGGGAGGTTTCCTGCCCGGTATGAGAAGAGCTTTTTAATTGTTGGAGCAGGTGGAGGTTGGAAGGGGTCTGCCTTGGAAGGGAGTAATTTCCCAAGGCTTGAAGGACCCAGGCAAGAGGTCATTGGAAGATGGAAGGAAGATTCACTAGGTGGAAGCTGGGACTTTGTGACCACCAAGGTGTCTTCCAAATCTAAGATTTTATGATTCTCATTTTGTGACTTACTGAAATTTTAAGATGATTAAAGTTATTTAAAGATAAAAAATACTAATTCCAAATTTTATTTGCCACTATTCTGCTTTCTTAAACCAAAAATGTCTCACTGCTCTTTTTTTAGACATTAGCTTTTAAATTTATTTTTTAATTAAAATTTCTTCTATCCTATATGTTAACTTTATTTCCATTAATTTTTTTATTTACAATATTTGCTTTTTTTTTTTTTTACCAGAAAGCTTTACATAGAAAGTTTTAAATACATGATATACAAAAGCAAATTGAATAGTATATTGACACCCCCTCCTCATTCCTATCACCCAGCTTTAACAGTTATCAGCTCATGGCTGGCCTTGTTTTTTCTATGTCCCTTTTCACTTCACCCCCCCCCCCATTATATTATTTTGAGCTAATCCCAGGCATATCATCATTCCATCTGCATCTATTTCAGTATGTATCTCTAAGAGATAAGACTCTTGAACAAAATCCCAATATCATTATTACATCTGAAAAATTAACAGTAAATCCTTAATATCATCACATATTCACTCTGTTCAAATTTCTAGTCATCTTTGTTTTCTTTCATAGTTTTTTGTTTGAATCAGGATCCAAATTAGGTCAATACATCATGATTAGTGATAGGTTTCTTCAGGTCTCTTTAATCTATAGATTCCACTCCCCTTTTCTCTTATATATTTCCTTGCAGATTTTTTTGGAAAAGTTGGGTTGTTTGCCCCATTGCATTCCCATGATTCTTATTTTTCTGATTTCATCCCTGTGGTATAGTTTTAACTTGTTTCTCCATAAATTGATAGGTATATATACAGACTTTTTATCAGCTTTTGGTTCAATTTTTTTTTTTTTTTGATGTGAATACTTCATTGGTTTTGTTATTTCTTAAAACCATTTAAGGAGTATATTAAAGCAAATTGTAAGGATGTTTGAATTTCTTACTTAGTTCTTCATTTTCTAAAATCAGCCTAAGCCAAATTCACCATAAAAACAGATGGAACCACTTAGAAATTTGGGAAGATAATAATCCTCTGCAAACACCACATCCAAATACAAATTACACAAGAATTTCTAGTCTGGCTTTAATTCCAAAAAAGAAAGGGAGAAAGCAGCTGCCTTAGCAATTTCTATGGCCCACAAGCCAGGTTTTCAGCTAAAGCAAGACATTTTACAGTAAAATCAGTCTTGATTTTTCTAACACAATGATGGAAACATTTGTTTTGCTAGTTAAATTTCCCACCCAGTAAGCAAAAGTATCTTTAGTGACTACTTTTTTTCCCCCTGTCTTCTTCCTTGGCAGTTGGAAGTAGAAGGATTAAATTGGGAAGATGGGAAGTCAGAAAGCAACCAATATATGTGGGAAATCAAAGAAATGTGTTCTGCAAAGATACTTTGAAGGATGCTTATAATCATTTTTTAAAACTTTTTATTATGGACATTTTCAAATGTAAGAATAAATAGAGGGGACAGTGTAATGAACATCCATATTCCCAACACCTTGTTTTTCCCATGATGTTTAGTACACTTTCTAATGGAGGGGAATGGATTCACACTGCCATTCTCTGGAATCTTCTGTTTTTATTTGTTATCAGGCTTGCAGCATCGGTCTTATCTCTTTTTCTTTCTTTTGTCAATGCTGGTAAATCTTTTGCTAGTTTTTATTTTACTTTATTTTGGTTGGTATTCATTTTGTTAGGTGGTTGGTGGAGATTCTATGATCAGGTGAAGATGCTGTGATTTAGATTCATTCCCTGTCTTCTTACCGTATTTCTTTAAAGAAAAAAAAAAAAAAAGACGACTTTTTTTCTTTTTTTGAGACAGAGTCTCACTCTGGTGCCTGGGGCTAGAGAAAACTTTTTTATAATGGAAGTATATACAAACATAGAGTAGAATAATGACTCTTCATTGTTCCCATCTTCCACTAATTACCAACATGTGGCCAATTTTGTTTCATTTGTATATCCTCCACACCCATACCTGTTCTATGCTGGATTATTTTAAAGCAAATCCCAGACATTATATCACTTCATTCGTACTTTTTTATATGCCTGTGATGGGTAAGCATTTTTTTAAAATCAAAGCCACAATTTGGTTGTCAAATCTAAAAAACTTATTTTCTTAATATCATCAGATACTCAGTGAGTGTTCATATTTCCCCAGTTTCATAAATGTTTTTATAGTTGGTTTGCTCAAATTAGAATTCAAATGAGGTCTATATTTCATTTGGTTGATATGTCTCTTTAATACAGTATCTTAATATGTAGTTTGTTTCTCCTCTTTTATTGAAACTGTGTTGTTTGTCCTATAGAATTTCCAACATTCTGGATTTTGTTGATTGCCTCCCTGCCTGTAGTGGTGTTTAATATATTTCTCTCTTCTGAATTTTCCTATAAATTGGTAGGTAGATCTAAGGCTTGATCAGATCCAAGGTTGATTGTGGGTGGGGCAGTGGTTAGAATCCCTCATAGTTGTTAGTGTTTATTTCTTACTGCATCTCATCAAGAGTTATAATGTATAGCTGGCTCTCTTTTTGGGGTGAGATTGGTCAGTGGACTCGGGTGTTTTTAGCCAGATCAATCCACCCGATATAAAATTTTCCATCAGGCTTTTACCTCATGGTTTTTAGCAGCCATTGATGATCATTGCCTAGCTACATTATTTCATTAGATCAACTTTTTCCCATATATTTTCTTCTGAAGTAATTTAAATTAGGGAACTCATGACATTTCACACCTAATGTTTTTGTTAAGTATTTGTAAGACATATGGACATTTTCCATTTAACCAGAACACTATTATTATATGTAACAATCAATTGGCAGTGGTTCTGTAATATTATCTAATATCCATTCTGTATTAAAATCTCTCCAGTCATTCCCATGACGTCTTTTATAGCATGTTTATCAAACCAGGATCCTGCCAAGAAGCACATACTGCATTTAGTTGTGGTTATGTCACTTAAGTCTCCTATAATCTAACATAGTCCTCCCTCTTCCCTTTTTATTCCCTTCTCGTGACAGTGACCTATTGGAAAGATGCAAGATAGGGTCTAATGCATCTTTCTTTTTCTTGGTTGGTTGAATTATTTCTGTGTGGTGCTATTTAACTCATTCTTCTATACTCTTTTGTTCTGTAAAGTAGAATTTAGATCTAAAACCTTGATTAGATTTAGAATAAACATTTTTGGAAAGAGTATTTAATAGCCAATTTGTGTGCTTCATATTGTATCATATCAGGAACCACAAAATATAGTTATCTCACTGTTAGAAAAGCTAAGATTGAATAAGGTGATGACAGATCTCCCCATTATAAAATTATGTTTTTCCCTTTGATACTGGCATAGAATTCTGGGAGGAGTGAGATGTTGGCACCATACAAACATCTAGTTAGTTCTTTATCAGTATTTCACCGAATAATGGTACCATCCATTAGTGATTTTACCAGAATCAGTTGTCTCATTGGGACTAGCAAAATGGTGATAAAATGAGATTTTTAAACAATTGTGGTAAGATACAGGTAACATAAAATTTTCCATCTTAATCATTTTTCAGGAGCATTAAGTACATTGACATTGTTCTGCAACCAATCTCCAGAACTCTTGCAACACTGAAACTCTGTACCCTAAAATGGGATTTTTATTATTCCTTCAACTTTATTAGCTTACAATTTTCTGAGCAAAATAGTTTTCCCTTGTCAATGTGGGCTGTTTTATTACCATGAAATACAACATTTTGTTTGAAATGCAGGAAAAATACTTAATTTTTCCCTTTACTTAATTTTAGAATAAGCTGTTGGTTTGTTTGTTTTTCTCTTTTTTGAATGTCGTTATTGACGTAATGATTTTTTATCTATTCAGTGTATTTCAATCAATTACAGACCTTTTTGATGTTCAAATTGTCCCAGCATTGGCCAGCTCCTTCAAACTGGCTCTTGTATCCTTTTGACACTACCCTATCAGCCCTTGAAAGCAAGGAATGTGTTTGTTTAAAGGCAGTAAGGTTTCTTTTGGAGAATAGCATCAAATCTCTATTAGCCATAATACCAAACACATTTATGTTATAGAAAAGTACTATAGAACAGAGTGAAAACTTGATACCAAGGCCGTAACTGATCAACATACTTTACTATTTGATTATATTGGAACAAAGTAGTTGAAGAGTTTGCATGTTGCCAGATTTTGTCTTAAACAGCATCTTTATTACTTTTTTCCTATTCTCATATTCACCTTCCTGGGCCATGGATTAAAAGATTGTAAACTTAAAAATGTCAGAGTTCCAACATATTTCACAGTTACAAAGTCCATCCTCAGAGGAAATGAAAAGGGGTTTGCATCCTAACCTTTGCCTTTTATTCCAACGTAACATAGCTAAACATTCTGCTTAGAGAAGGTCAACCTGGTAATGCTGGATCAGTGAGCTGCTGTCTTGTTTCCTGCAGACAACTTTATTTCCTCTGATTTTGATAAACAGTTGAGGTTTCATCAAGATTTTAAATGTTTAACTGAATTTGTGAAGAACTGTTTTGTAATGGAATAACCCCATACTTATATGTTTCCAAGCCTTTGGGAAGTCACTGTCTGACATTTTTAAAACATGTTGGTTTTGTAAATTGGCTTTTCTTTTCTGAATGTAGAGTTTAGTGTGGGCAAGTCGTTGCATAAACAATCGTTCTTTTCAGTTTTGTAGGTTATTTTCCCTCAGGATAAATGTGACTTAGTTTTATCCTTATACCCCCAATAGTCACTATCATGACTCTTTTGTTAAGCATTAAATATGAATTGCCAGTTTTTAAATACTTTGAACACTTACTGAATGTTGGGCAGCAGTACAGATAATACAGCTGCATACCATACTAATAAAAACAAATGTGCCTTGAAAAGCCATTTCTTCTCCAAGAATAGAAAGAAGTATTATGGAATTCTGTATTTATTTACCAATGAGTTAAGTTTTGGAGTAAATAAAAGATTATACTGTATTTTTGTTGGAAGTATTCCTTTTCAGTGTTAGGCATGGTTGGTTTATAAAATAACTTTATAAGATTATTTTTATAACTATAACAAGACAATTATTTTTAAAGAACCAGCACTTAATAAATATGTGAAATTGCCTTAACTGTAGAAATTGTGAATACTGTTATATCTAGTAAATAAAGTTATTCTGTGAATTTTCCAGATGGTGACAGCAACAAGAATAATTTGATTCATCATCTCTGTCCCATTCGTAATATTAATGAATTGTGAATTAGTGTAATTTAAATCTCTACTGGATTGTCCTATAAAAGACCCTATGTAGTTGGGGGTCACTGAATATAGTTGATTGATAAATTTTTTCAGATTTTTTTTTTTTCTTAAGTGGTTAGCATTTATGTGCTTTAGAGCCAGTTTTTTCAAACTCTGGTCCTGTGAAAGTGAGTCATATCATCCAAAGCACAGCTCAGATGTCAGCTTTTGTATGAAGTTTTTTCTAACTCCTGCAAGTAGAGTTAATACCTCTGTCTTTTATGGCACTTAGTAGATTGGATATTAAAATCCTAAAAATGTCAGTTTTCCCTACTTACATAAACTTTTCCAGGGCAGCAACCTTATTTTATTTGTATGTTCCTATATTCTGTACAGCTATATGTTTTTCAGAATTTTAAGACATTCCAGAAATTGTACCTTTTTTTCTTTCTTTCATTTTGCCTACTTGCTTCCTATACCAAATTATAGAATATTAGCTTTAGAAGATTATAGAAGTCTTTTAACTCAACCTTTTAACTTATAAGTGAAAAAATTCAGGCCCTGAAATTTTATTATTATTATTATTATTATTATTTTTTAGCAGGGTCTCAATCTGTCACTCAGGCTGGAGTGCAGTGGTACGATCATTGCTCACTGTAGCCTCGAATCCTGGGGCTCAAGGGATCCTTCTGCTTCAGCCTCTCGAGTAGCTAGGACTATAGGCATTCACCATCACACCCGGCTATTTTTTAAATTTTTTGTAGACATGGGATCTCTCTATGTTGCCCAGGCTGGTTTTCCAACTCCTGGCCTCCCGCCTGGGCCTCTCAAAGTGCTGGGATTGCAGACATGAGCCACTGGGTCTGGCCAAGACCCTCAAATTTTAAATGATCTCCCACTGCCTACTACCCAGACCACAAAGCAAATTAGCTTCAGACCCAGGACATAATTCATCTCTTTGTTCACTTTTCACAAGATCTTTTTCTTTTAATATATACTTGAGATTCTACCATTTCCCACAAACCTCTGATCATCTCAGTTAGAGAGTCTATTCTAGCCTCCAAACTTTGGTGCTATTTATCATATCATGGCAGCCTTTGTGCTTTCTGTTGTAATAATCATTAACAATGACATTGCTAACCTTTTAGTGCTTACTTTGTGCTATGGCCGTGGAATAATAAGCATATTGCTCATCTCATTTTACCTCACAAGCACATAACAGGGTAGATATTGTTATCCACATTACAGAAATAAGGAAACTGAAATTTAGAGAGATAAAGTCTTAAAAGGTCAAGGCTTAGATTTGAACCCAGGTTGATCTGATCACAGAGGCAGGCTCATCTACTCTGTATTGTAGTCTTTTGCATGGAATCGTCCTTTGTATTCCACTGGATTGTAAGGTTCTTCATAACAATGAATAGGTCACTAATGTGTTTATGTCTCCTACAGCATCTATCACAAAAGAGCTCAGTAAATATTCATTAACTTCATTTAGAAGGATAATAACTTGACCACATCTTCAAGGTGAAGGCATTGGTGTGCAGTGGGAGAGGAAGCAGAAGGTGACATGTGAAGTGCAGTAGTAGAACTAAATTTAGGCTCTAGATGTAGGAAGGGGACAAAGGTATGGGGGTTGATTGACCTTTCTATGAAATGATATGGACAGCAGAGTTCCGTAACTTTACTCATTTAGTGGTCGTAACATGATTTTATACATTTATTTATCTGTGAGAGTTTGAAATAGCATCTCAGTTGCTATTGTCATTTCTGGCTTTGTTCATTGTTGTATTTGGTGTTTCCTTCTTTAAGTAGTGTTCAAACTGTTTCTCAACAAGAGTTAACAAAATATTAATACCTTTTCATGGAAGATTTTTAAAAAAATTTTTTGGAAACAGTTTTACTCTTGTCACCCCAGGTAGAGTGCAGTGGCATCATCATAATTCACTGCAACTTCAAACTCCTGGGCTCAAGTGATCCTCCTGCCTCAGCCTCCTGAGTAGCTGGGACTACAGGTGTGCACCATGATGCCCAGCTAATTTTTCTATTTTTTTTTTTTTTTAGTAGAGATGTGGTCTCACTCTTGTTCAGGCTGGAAGATTGGTTGTTTTAACCGAGAGAGGTCTTGGACGCTTTTCTCAAGTAGGATCTTGACCTTCTTCTTCTTAACCCAGAGCTTCCAAACCAGTAGGAAGCTTAAGCTGTGCGACTCCATTTTGTTAGGGATGTGGGTTGTATGAATGGTTGCCCTTTTGTAGTCAGACAATTAGGTGTGAAGAATCTTTTGTCCCTTCTGCCTGTTAAGAAAGTGAAACCCTTAAGCTGTTGAAGAATATTGATTTTCCATTTTTGTAGGGTTTGAGTTTAGTCTTCTTTGTTCTTTTGAACTAACCCCCAAAGGATATTGTGCCAGCTTAATTCTTTAATGATCAGGGGTATGAGAATGAACCCAACCTTCCCCAGTTAAGGGACATTTGAATAACCTTTTGAAAATGAATACTGTCCATAACTTGAGAGACAGGATAAGTGACGTGTTCAAGCTAAACTCAGTGTATGATGAGCACTAGTCTAGGACATAAGAGACCTGAGTTGCTTTAGTCCGTATTTTATCATTAACCAGTTGTATGGTCTCAGAAAAGTAATTCTGAGCTTAATTTTTGTTATTTCTAAACTTGTGATGAGTTGTCTTATATTATCTCCCCCGCCTCCAGCCCCATATGTTTACTGGTTTTAGATACAAAATTTAGTTTGTTTCTGGTAGATATGAAACCATAATTAACATTCCCCTGGTTTGGTTGGGGAAACAGGTCTTTAGTGTCAATTTGTAATGGCGTTATGCCATGCAGTGTATTCTGAAGCTGGCACGCAGACTTTGTGGTTCATCATATTCATTAGGAGATGTTTAACTGTCATAAGCACTTTCTGTGCTTATTATGTCTTTAAGTAATTGTTGGTGACTATAGATTTAGCCCTTGAGTTCTATTTTTATTGTGGTAAAATATACATAAAGATACATTAAAACTGTATTAAAATATATGTAATATGTATTGGTTTAACCATTTATAAATGTGCAATTCAGTAACGTTAAGTATATTCTCAGTGCTGTGCAGCCGTCACCTCTATTTCCAGAACCTTTCCATCATCTCAAACATAGACTCTGTACCCAGTAAACATTAACTCCTCCGTCCCCTCTCCCCCCAGCCTCAGGTAACTTTTATTCTACTTTCTGTCTCTATGAATTTGCTCTAGGTTCTTCCTATAAGTGGAATCATACAATGTTTGTCCTCCTTTTTTTATGTTTTTTGAAAGACAGAGTCTCCTCTGTCGCCCAGGCTGGAGTGCAGTGGCATGATCATGCCTCACTGTAACCATAACGTTGAATCCTGGGCTCTGTCTTCCTTTATCTGGCTTATTTCATTGCCTTTAAAGGCTGAGTAATATTCCATTATTTGTATGTGCTGTATTTTGTCCATCAACTTATCTGTTGATGGACATTTGTGTTGTTTTTACCTTTTGGCTGTTGTAATTCCATTATGAACATTGGTGTGCAAGTATCTGTTTGTGCTCCCGTTTTCAATTCTTTTGGGTATATACCTAGGAGTCGAATTGCTGGGTTGTGTGGTAATTCTTAAATTTGTGGGGAACCACCAAACTGTATTCTACAGCAGCTGTACCATTTTATATTCCCACCAGCAATTTGCAAGGGTTCTATTTCCTCTACCTCCTTGCCTATACTTGTTATTTTCCTTTTTTTTTTTTTTGATAATAGCCATCCTGATGTGTGTGAAGTGGTATCTCATTATGGTTTTGATTTGCATTTCCCTAATGGTTTAATAATGTTGAGCATCTTTTTATGTGCTTTTAGGCCATTTTTATATATTCTTTAGAGAAATGTTTATTCAAGGCCATTGGCCGTTTTTGAATGGGGTTGTTTTTTTGTTATTAGTCTTTGATTTTTAAAGGTGACATTGAATAAGGAAGTATGGTATACATACAGTTGTTTCCATATGGTTTTTGTTTTGACAGGATTGGTAGATGTGAAAACACCCTTTTTCATACAATTTTTCACAAAAACAAATTCTTCTGTGACTTGAGAGATTAAGTGATATAGTAAACAGAATTTGAGATTTAAAGTTTGAGGCCCCAGTCCATGCCTTGGGCAAGTTAAACTAGCAGGTGAGCCTACCTGTAATATCCTGGGATGATGGGTGCCCTGCCCACTGGCTCTTGATATGAAAATATGAATCTGAAAGAGCTTCATAAACTGAATAATGCCATTTGTTATTTTTCACTTTGACCTATTCAGTTATTATGGCCTGTGCAATATCTCTGTGAATGAGAAAAAAAATGAAGGTTTATGTAGCACTTGTCTTCAAAGGGACCAGAATTATTTCATTTACTCTCTTTATATTCTTAGGAGCTGAAAGGAGATAAATATTAGTGTATTTTATGGATGAAAGACAATGAAGGATGAAATCCTTGTATTGTTCCATAGCTTCCTAAACCACTGTACCAAACCCTCTTTAAGCAAGACTTCATTGTGCTGTCCTAAGGCTGTTTCTGTGGTTCTTGACATGATAATATATAGGAATCTAACTGATATGTAACTTTGGTTCATGGGTTTATCTGGTAAGCATTTCTTTAAGTGGTTTTCTCTTCAAATGTGCTTGTAGGGACTTCTCAGAATTGAAGCCATTTTGAGATTTGCTGTATAGTTTAAACAAATGTTTCCTTTCTCTTTTACACCCTGTTCACTTTGGAGTAAGTGTAGCTACACCTTCTTCAAGAAATCATTTCATGGCATTTCAAGAGGAAAATAATTGTCTTCTACCCAATGTTAATATTAAAATAGCATTTTTTCTATAAATATTATTCTAGTTCTCACTTGTGTACTTTATTAAATGCTGCCTTTAGAATCAAAGAAAGGTTGAGATAGAAAATATTATCAGAGTTTCATGGTCAAAAGGCTCATTTTAGAGTGAACATAATTGCTATCTCATAGGTTGGAGTTATTTCTTTTGGTTGTAAATGTTTACAGTTCTACTGAATTTTTCAGCTAGTATGTTTATAAATATTATTTTTTTTTGTGTGGCAATTCATATAACAAGAATTGAATGAGGAAATCAGGAAGTTTTAAACTGTAACATTGGCCAAGAGTTGGATTTAATTTATCCTTAGTAACATTTCTAATTAATTAGATAATTCTAATACTTAGAGCTTAGCATGTCTTCTTTTAACATACTTATTGGGACAAACCTATTTGAATTTATTAACTATATTATTTTGGAGCCATTTTGGGTACATAGTTAGCTTTTACTATAGCATTTTTTTGGTGTCCATTCTTACCACTTAAGTAGCTTCCTTTATTATGACTTTCAAAAAAAAATTTGTGTATTTTCCATTATTACTTGTTTGCTTACTTCTCTACCCATTAGTCTAAATGGACATTTAGGTAAATCTGTTTTTTAAGTTGAATACTTAAACTAACAATTCATAATTTTGCCTTTTTTGGAGTGGTACCTACTAGATATTTAGCACTGTGCTATATTTTAATATTCTTTACCATTCTCTATAAACTAATATAGTAGACTACCTTTAAGGTGGAGAATCTCAATTTATTAGCAGCTGTTGCTGTATGCATATAATTCTGTTTGACTACAAATGCATTTTTATAAGGTGAGCCTGGTGGCATCATTATGTAATATAAATGATTCAGATGAACTCGATTCAGATTCAGAAAATTGTTTATTATTGAGGTAAGTGCTTGAGAAATTGCTTATTTGAAATGTAGTTCATTTTAAAAAGATACTATTTGAGGTTCTAAAATATGCAAGGAAGGTTGTGTATTATACTTTGATCTTATTACCATCCAAAGGAAAGCTTATATAAAAATGATTTGTCATTAACTTTCTGCTTTCTGTTATAGAGACTATTATTAGCCAAGTCCTGGCTATCTGGTCAATTGAGAAATACTTTCAGTAAAAGCCTATTGATATAATTTTGGCAGTTTATGGAGTACCTGCTCAAGTAGTTGCTTTTCTGAGGCAGGCAGCGGTGAGAGCAGGAGGTTCAAGCCCCAGAAAGGGCCACTGAGCCCAGCCATGCCATACTGTGAGAGGCCACACTGCCCAGCCGTCAAGGAAGGGGTCAGGCCCTGCAATCACACAGTCTTTGCCTCTTGCTGGATTTGTTCTTGAGCAAGTCACTTCGCTGGGCCTCTGGTTCTCTTAGGCTTGCTGTAAGTGTACATCACAGGCCCTGGTAGGAAACAGCTAATAGTAGGATCCTTGAAGCTTTGTTAAAGTAGTTGAAGATCTGCAAACAGTGATTCCAAATAGTTTTTAGTGTATGTGTGACTGTGAGTACACATGTGTTTGTGGAAGGCTGCAATCCACCTATTATCCTCTTCATCGGAGTTTAGTAGTGCTTGTGTAGTCTGGGGGAGCTGCATAGGAAAAAAAAACAAAACAAACAAGTCCTCCCCTGAGTATTTCATTGTTGGATACAGGGCTCAGAACAATCAAATCTTGGTTCAGACTTCTAGGTATTGTGGCACCAACAGCTGCATCCTATTAAAGATCGACTTTTGGCAGTTTGGTAGCAGTTAAACATCACTGGAATGTTTAGGCAATTGCTTTGTAATTTGACAGACATCTCTAAGTTTTTCCAAAGTAAATGTATAAAATATAGTCATTCTTTGACATATAAATCATATTCAGGATTCCATGGGGGGAAATGAACTTCTAATTTCTGGAATTAATTTGGCAATTTAAAAATAGAGCTGTGATAGCTCTAATCCTTTCTGCACGTTCTTAAAAATTTATTTCCATAGAATGAAATTGTGGAATGTAAATTTAGCTTTTGAAAGGACAGTGATTAATATACTGTTTACCTGGCTGATTCTTCAGAATTGACTAATGGAATTTACTAAAAACACCTTTCACAAGTGCTCAAATGGGGTGGGGCTGATATTTTCAGGTTTTTGCAAAATAAATCCTAAACTGTTAGGCTTTTCAATCTCAAGCACACCAGCGTAGTGGCTTGTGCCTATAATCTAGCACTTTGGGAGGCCGAGGCAGAAGGATAGCACTTGAAGCCAGGAATTCGAGACCAGCCTGAGCAACATAGCGAGACCCTGTCTCTACAAAAAATAGAAAAATTAGCTGGGCATGGTGGCTCACACTTGTAGTCCCAGCTACTTGGGAGGCTAAGGCAGGAGGATTGTTGGAGCCCAGGAGTTTGAGGTTGCAGTGAGCTATGATGACACCACTACACTCTTGTCCAGGCAGCAGAGTGAGACCCTGTCTCAAAAAAGAAATACAAACAAAAAATAAACAAAATCAATTCTAAGCAAAATAGAAGTGTCAGCATTCTCTTGATGCTTTTCCCAAGTGGAGCTCACCAAAGGGGGATGTTAAAAGGAAACAAGGTCTTGTGTTTCCTTGCCAGAATTTTTAGAAAGGAGAGAGATATTAGGGAGGAAAATACTCATGCAAATGTGTAATGTTTAAGGTTTTTTTCCCCTTTAGTATTCTCTCTGCCTTGTTACTGCTGATGAGTTATACTGATTGGAAGTGGGGAAGGTTGAAATGTTTGCTATTTGATAGCAACAACTGATCACCTAGAGAGAATTGCGATAGCTTTGCACAATTACTTGTAGTCCTTTTCAGCTGAGCTATCAGTCATTTTTTGTGTACCCTCAGTAATCTGGCCATTCAAAAATGTGACAAGAGTTTTATGGCATGTGTGGAGAACTGGGGACACAAGAAATAAAGACATGGCAAGTGCAGATTATTTTAGAGTGAGAAACACTGCTTTAAATAATTATAGCATTTGAGTCATCTGGTTACACAAGTATGATTAGAGGTCAATAATGAAGAGAAAAATATATATGTAAATATGTATTTATCTGTAGTATATAATGTGCCCTGAAGAACTTCCCATGAAACTGGTATAATTTAGTATATATTTAGATAATTTGGCATATCATTTAGAGACTGCACGACCTTCTTTTCTTGAGATTATGGAAACAAAAAACTTCTATTTGAGGGCTACTGCAATGAGGGATGCATACTTAGTGCAGTATTTTAGTTTTCAAAGTGCTGAATCAGATTTAACAATTTGCTAATACATTTATGATTAACATTTTCCCTTTTAAAAAAATTAAAACAGTTAGAGTCAACTTTTTATATAGTGTAGTATGTCCTGAGCATCAGACGTTGGAATATTTTTACTTCATTGCTTTATTCCTTAGAGAGCAAAATTGTGACTGAGGGATGACCCAATTCATTAGTGACAAATAGCACATGACTTAGGGTATTCTCAGAAGGGGAAATGAGCTCTGTACACAGAGTAGAAAACTGCTTTGTGCCCATGTCATGAAAGACTTGTTTGGCATATACTTTTCTAAGGGACCTAATAATTGCTTTGACCCCTCCAGAGAGTATTTTAAAACAGGTATTAATTCTTAGAAGGTGTCAGTAATTCTGATGTTGCTCATGATTGGTATTGTTAGTTGGTGATTTGACATAATCTCTTAGTTCATAGCATGAATGAAGGGCAAATCGACTTTATGAATTATAACTGCTAACTTTTAAACCCAAGTATCTAATTTTCATACATAATGGAATGCTGGCATTTTGTTTCCTGTCATCAGTTTTTTTTCTGCCAGGCCTTTGGAAATGATCTCAGCAGCCACCAAATAAACATACTGTATGTTGGACATCTGAATTGTGCTGACATACTTACGATAGAAGTCATGATGCACAATTTTCACTTTTTCTTAGTTGGAAATATTTCAACTCTTTTAAATAGTTTTTGATAAACTATTTAAAATTGGTTGTCAGAAGAAAGTTGAATTGACTTTGGAATATTAGGAGACTCTCAGAAATATGAATAAATACTTTTTACACAATTGTTTTTTAATTTTTGAGGGAAATCAAACTCATTGTTAAATCTCTAATGCTTAGCTTAGGAACTCTACATTTCTGTTGAAATGAACAAATAATTTTCTTTTTTTTGGCTTAATAAATTGAAGTTTTCCCTATTTGGGTACGGTCTTAAGGTGTTGGTGGTTTTAGCATCTTTACATAGGAAATTACATGCAAACACAATGTTTATGAAATATTATAATGAAAATTATCACAATTGCTTTAAATATTTTCTTGATGTGATATAGGAAGGGTTGACCACTCTAGGGCATGATTATTGGGTAAAGATTAAAGGTCTCCATAGATTATCCTTCATTTTATTTCAAAAAGATGAACACGCTGCTATCCTTAAGTGTCGTCTTTCGATAGACATTGGGACAAGAACTTAAAACCACACGAGAATTTCATTTTTGTTGATGTAATGTTCATATAAACTTTTCAGAATGATGCCAGCCCTATTGCTATGACGTTTGGCTCATGGGGCCACTATTAATCATTGGCTACATTCTTCATTGGCCTTGTATCTTTTTGGCAAACATTGGAGTCTCTGTAGATTTGTGAGGTAATGGGTAATTGTTTGACTTGCTAGGCAACAGTCCGCTGAGACCCAGTGGTGTTCTGGGGGGAGCTATAACAGCTATGTTGGGGCCTGACCTTGTGGAAAGGAAGCTTATTTGCCTTAGTGTCAGCTTTTTTTTTTTGGTATTACAATACATAGTTGGATGTGGGTGATACACACTTAAGATGTGAGTCTGAATTGTAAGCCTTGCTGTTAAGACTAAGTGTATTTCAGATTTAAAGGAATTGACTACATCTAATGGTTGCAGAAAGAAAAGGAAAAAAAAAAACAACTACATCTAATGCTTGCAGAAAGAAAAGGAAAAAAAAAACCAAAACAACTCCAAACTCAGCCCTGATATATAACTTTTTCGTATTTGGTTGTCATCAAGTAATTTTCATTTGTTAGGAAAACACGTTTTTCTGATGTATTTTGCCTGCTTAGCGCCTTATGTAGTATGTACTTGGAATGAGGGTTATAAAATGTCCTAAGAATTCTTACACCTGAGCTTATTTAGTAAGACAGGCAAATGAGTTAAACAGGTAAAACCATGACAGAGTAATCTTAAGACCAGTGATGTATATTACATGTATTGAGGTACCTAAAGGAATGGAGGTAAAATGAGTGCAGAGGGCCATATTGCAGCTGGAGGGCTGGGTAGAGGGGGCCCTCCATACACACAAGAGGAGTTAAAGTTCTGTCTGTAAGGCATAGGGATGCATTGTAGCTGCTAAGTTGTGGCAAGGTGAAAGCATTGAAACAAGATGATGTAGGATTTTCAGAGATGTCCAGGATGGTTTGTGTGGAAGGCCTGAATTGGTGGTGTACATCAGGAGAGGCAGGTTTATTGGTACACAGTGGCTACCCTCATGAAGTAACATTTACCATGTTCAATTCTCTTTAGCTCAGAGTTTGAGCCTCTGCCTTAGAGACACAAATTCATTCTTGTCAGTCAGTCTCTTGATACTGGCACTTAGGAAATCTAAACTATGACCTTCCTCCTTTCTCCTAAGCAAGAAAAACAAAAAACAAAAAACAAAAACCCAGCTCCCACAAACAAATAAACAGTGAACTTTTAGGTGAGATGGTAGGTTATAAATTGAAATGACAATTTATTAACTTACAGAGAAAAATATAATATGGACATCATCCTGTCTAGTGTGTGTTCTGCTTCTTGGCCACATGGCACATTGTCAGATGAGTTGTGGGAGTGGAGTAAGAACTGGAAGGTTGAGTAATGATAAGAGAAGGCTTATGAGTAAATCATTGTTATTTTTTATATCTGTTATCTGTCTGTTCCTAGGCTGGGTGCTTTCTCTTGTTCATGTAGCTTTTTAACAAAATGAATCTCGTCCCTGTCTTTGTCCATCACAATAAGACTATTCTTGCTAGAAGTGACTAAGTATGTGGGTCAGTCTGATCACTCTCTCCTTCTGAATTCCTTTTCTCTGTCTCCTCATTGCTGGCCACTCTTAAGATTGAGAAACTTCTTAAGTCATTTTAATAATTTCAGTCATACCGCTTCAAGTCTTAGTGACCTGGGGCCATTTGGTATTTTTTTTAGGTGACTTTGCATAGCTTTGCTCTACTTTGTGATGATTTTTCTGTACTCTCAAAGGATAATCTTATATTTAGGTTTCCTTTTGCCCATCTATAATGCATACAGTTTGAAAGGACCAAGACAGCTGGCAGAGAAGTAATCTGGGAGGCCAGCTCAGGACTTCAATTCCTGGCTCTGAGCTTGCCTTGCTGCTTGTGTAGTATTTCTATACCTTAGGGGATTTGGAGTAGAGGGTTTGCTATAGGAATGAAGAAAGAGGAATCAATCTGTCAATCTTTTTTTTTTCCCCCACCCCCCAATCTATCAATCTTTTCAAAGAATAGATGACAGACTCTAATGAGGACAGATGAGTGAAAGAGAGAATGGAATCAGGCAACTCTGGAGTGAAAGCCCAGGGGATAGTCACTTTTGTGGGAAGATGATTAATTTTTGACAAAGCCACAGTAGATCATTCAAGTGGAGATAATTATGGGCCAGTGGTTTGATATTTTGTCTTTGCCTATTGATCAAGGCCAGAAATATACATTTGGGCAATCTACATTAGAAATAATGGCTGTCTGATCTTGAATGAGTCTTTTTACTTTTTCTGGGCATCTCTAAAACAAATCTGTAAAAAGGTAATAATTCATGCCTCGTGTTCCTTAGGATGTTGGTTTGATGATTAATGGTAGAATAGCTAATATTATGGTGTTATGCTAAGTACTTTTAGATACAGTGTCTCATTTAGTCTTCAGAACAAGTTAGGAATTGGATATGTTTATCCCTGTCATTTGGAAGGGGAAACAGGCATAGAGAGGTACCGAAGTTCATAGTTACCAAGGGTGGACTTGGTACTTGTAGATGTCTAGCTGCTAAACACATGCTAACCGTTACACTGCGTTACTTCTCAGATAATTTATATGAAAGCAATCCAAAAAGCATACGGCTTTAAAAAAAAAAAGCAAGCCTTGAAATGAGCAGAGTAGAATAAGGTCTCCAGTGGAGAAGATGGGCTGGACTGAGTTTTGAAATGATACCTGTAAAATGAAGAATATAGAGGAAGAAAACTATTCTTAGGAGATTCTAGGGTATTAAAGGAAGAATGGCTTTGAATCAAATAAAGGTGTATTAATGAGGAGATTATTTAATGTTAAACTTCAACTGAGGATATATGTAGAGGATAGGAACCCCAAATCCTAGAAGTTGGCTTTTTCTCATGCTCAGATATCACTTCCTCAGAGAGGCCCTGAGATTGGTTGGGACAGGATGGTATAAGATCTGGAGTATCCAGTGCTTAGTATAATATCTAATGCATCACAGGTGCTTGACATTTGTTAAATAAAGGAATTTTGGGGGTAGACCTCGGGGATATAACTTGAATAAGACATGGTGGCCACTGCTGTTAATGAGCTCTCAGTCTAGTCGGGGAGCTTGATTGTTAAAACATAAATAAATTGTCATGTGCTACTGAAGAGCTCTTGTGGTTGACGCAGGCCTTTGGCTTGTGGTCTTGCTTATTTACCATCTGTCACATGCCATCATTCTATGATAGAAATGCCTCGTTTTGGGAACCTCTTGAGGCCAGGAGGTTTAGTAGTGCCATAGCCTCTTTCTTGGCCTGGATACAAGACCCCTTATAATGAGTGCCCCTCCTTCCTGGCAGCTCTGCACCCTCATTTTTCAACAACCTTAACTATAACCCTATACACTAGTGATACCAAATTACTCATTTTCCTCTTGAACATGCCACATTGTGTTACGGCTTGGGATTTTGTATTTGTTCTTCCCTCTGCCTGTTTTCTCTTTTTCTCACCTGCCAAATTTCTGCTCACCTTCCAAGTTCAGTTAAAAAAGGTATTCATCTTAGCGAGTTCTTTGCTTGCTGTCGCCCCTGCTGCAGTTGGCTCTCCTTTGTCTGTGATTCTGCCTCTGTTGTGGACCTATAGCTTTATAATCGTGTCTTCACTCCCAGTAACCAGAGTGCTTTGTCTTACTTTCCTCCTTTTTTCTCAGCGTTCAGCTCAATGGTGGAGTCATGGAGGGTGCTCAATGCATGGATCCTGAATGAATAAAATAATAGTGGCTGACTGCCATTTATAAAATGACAGTTTTCTCCAATATTTGTTTTTAAAAAGCTTTATTTATTTGATGTGGAAAAGAAGTTAAATATTCCTGCAGAAATAGAGTTCTTTTCAGGAAAGGGAAGTTTGTTTTTATATCCACTGAAATCTTTGGCTTACTACAGATGAGATGGAACTAATTTTGGAGGGAAGATGAAGGACAACAGATGGAAAGAAATAAGTAAGAAATAATAAGAAATAAGTAAGGCTATTTATATCCTTCAGAAGTTTCTTTAGTCACTGACTGTATAGCAGACGAAATAATAAAATCCTTAAGTATTTGATTTATTACTTAGTAATCATATATACATGTTAAAATAGCAGCATGTATCAATATATGGAAGGAATGCTTTTTGCATCCTTTCATTTTGTGAAACTTTTTGCGTAAAACTTATCTAACATACTTTTCCTGGACATAACAGCTTCATTTCCTTTTAAATTGAGATTCAACACTTTTTACTAATTTATTCAACAAACATATAGTGGTACCAAGCAATATTGTAGATAATGGAAATAAGATGGTTTACAAAACAGGTAAAAATTTCTGCCTTCATGGAAATCACCTTCTAAAGTTGAATCTGGTATGATGATGTCACAAGAATTTTATGCAGAAACATGTTTGAGTACTTAATATCTATGATATTCATAAGAGGTTAATATTGTAGAATTCTATTTTAAAAGAGATTTTTTTAAAGGCTTATATACAATGATATTATTTATAGTTTGGAAGGAAATACACCCTAGGAACAATTGATGATGATGGTGATTACATTGTTTTTATAATGGCAGCCAACACAAATTTCTTACCAGGCACTGTAATATAATTAGAATACTTTAATTCATTTAAACCCCACACTAAGTTTTCAGATAGGTGCTATGAATTATTTTCCTTTTACAGACGCGAGGAGACTAAGGGAAGGAGATTAAATCACTTGCACAGCAGATAAATGGTGGAGCCAGTTTTGAACTTAAGCATGTTAGTAATTATTCAAAACAGGGCAATTGAGAAATTGTTACCTTTGATAGACTTTATGTAGATTTGCATATAAAGCTGATGAAGAATTATCTGTAGGAGGTAGTGTAAAGAATATAGTATCATGTGGAAGATAGTGTAATAATTATGAGCACTATTAGAGCCATACTGCCTGGGTTTTCACTTAATAGCCATATGCCTTAGTTTCATCATCAATGAAACGGAAATAAGAATAGTATTTACCTCATGGGGTTTTTGTATGGATTAAATTAGTATTAAAACTTAGCAGAATGGTGAACAGTGAAGTGTTCAGGAAGTGTTACCTGGTGCTATTTTATTGCACCATTTTTTAAAAAGAATTCACTTTCTTGAAGGTTTTTTTTTAAGTTATCATATTTTGGGATGTATACCTTGCATATTTTCCTGATTCATTTTTCTGTTTTGTATCAGTTGGGAGTTTTGGGTCAAAGTTTGCTCAGAGGGTATTAGAGTTCAATTCTTTGAGTTTATATAGGGTTTTTAATGTTTCTCATTAATTCTTGCTTGCCACACCTTCTAATAGATAGTTAGAGCCACCAGTACATTTTATAACATAGGGAATCCTGCAGTCTTGAAATGATGTTTGTTGAAATGATATTCTTCTGGGTGAGCTCCTTCTGTGGAAGGGTCCCAGCACTCACTAAACTCCCCTGAAGTAATGGGAGAGGGAGAGATCAGAGAACTTAGGGATTGTTGGAAGAGCATGATCAGCACAGTGAGTGCTGAAGAGCTTGGGGGTCATGGGAAACCCCATCAGTAAACTGAGCAACTTTGACCATAATCATCAGTGATGGGCTGCTTGACCCTGTCTAAAGAGTGAGCCGAAATTGTTTTTTTTTTTTTTTTTGAGACAGAGTCTCACTCTGTTGCCCCGGCTAGAGTGAGTGCCGTGGCGTCCTCCTAGTTCACAGCAACCTCAAACTCCTGGACTTAAGCGATCCTCCTGCCTCAGCCTCCCTAGTAGCTGGGACCACAGGCATGCGCCACCATGCCCGGCTAATTTTTTTTTTCTGTGTATTTTTAGTCGGCCAGATAATTTCTTTCTATTTTTAGTAGAGACAGGGTCTCGCTCTTGCTCAGGCTGGTCTCGAACTCCTGAGCTCAAACAATCCACCCGCCACGGCCTCCCAAGTGCTAGGATTACAGGCGTGAGCCACCGCGCCTGGCCGAGCCAAAATTGTTGATTGGCATCTCTCACCAAATAGACTTTAGATATTTATCATGGAAAAAATCAATCTATTGGTCTTTTCACTGTCATTTCATTCAACTGTGGTTAACTCCAGTGATGGGAACATTTTGGAATGTGTGTAAGCAATAGATAGGGAGAGGAAATCACTTTGGGTCAAGGTGAATATTCAAAGAGCAGAATTACATAATAGACTGTCTAGAATGTAATAATGAGAACACTACATAGTAAAACTTGATAAAAGCTACAAAAACTGGTATCAGACACTCAACTTTAAATTACTGTCACTTTAAATGAAAAAAAAAATTGAAATGAGCTAAGCATCACATTTAAGACAATAGAAAAAAAAAAAAAACCCAAGAATAAGTCCTTGTAATAAGGAAGGAGGGAGTTAATGACTTGAACAAAAATTGTAAAAGAAAGAACATAAACAAAAATGCCAAGAGCTAATTCTCTGGTGGGGTGGAGGGAGGGATGGGAAGTCACCCAATAAAGGATAACCCTTTAGCTATTTTATCTAGGGAAAAAAAAAAGAGAAAAAATGTATCACCTCAGAAGACATTATAACTACATACATCTATGGTAATAATTTTGAAAGCACCAACAAAATAGAAACATATGTTTTCCTCTAGAAAAAATAGAAAACCTTGGAAATTAATAACCATGGAAAAGATTGAAAAATATTAGTTGCTGGACCTAGACTATGGGAAAGTGTTTTCATACAATCATGGAATAGAAAACTCCCAATCTGTTCTAGAAAATAGAAATGCATTCAAGCATTCTTATGTTTTCAAGCTAATATAACCCTGGTAACAAGTACTGACTAGAAAAGTGAAAAAAAGAAAATTATAAGCTAACATCACCCATAAATATATGTAAGGGCCTAGTAAAACAGAGAAAGAAAAGTCTGTTGTAACCAAGTAGAGTTCATTTTAGGAATGAAGGAATACTATACCATTTTATACTCCTTTAATAGAATCTACCATATTGCTAATTAAAAGGAAAACATATACTTGTTTTGCTAGGTAAGGCATTAAGGAATTTTATAAAATTCCAAAATCATTCATGAAAATGCTAACTAAATTAGAAATATAATTTCTCTAACATGCCAAATGTCTTTCTAAATAACCTGCAGCATTATATTTAACAATATACTAGTAGCACAGTATACTCAAGGTTAAGATAAAAAATTTTTACTTTTAGTCATTTATGTGATTTTTGAAATTTGTCAGTACAATATGACAAGTAACGAGCATAAATATTGGAAAGGAGGAATCAAAATTATTCTTCACAGTTTATATAATATACTGTATGTAAAACCCAAGTGAATTAAGGGATAATTGATTAGAAAATTTTATGTAAAACAGATCTTATTTATTTATTTACAAAATTTTCCCAGGAGTATAGATTCAAGTTGCCCTGAACATATGCTCCTGTAAAGAAGATCTTATTTCCAGTTCCTAATAACGTGAAATTCTGTTTTCTAGGAACAAATCTAACAAGTTATGTAAAATCTTTATAAATTGTGAAACATTGAAGGATATGAAAGAAGGGCTGACTGAATAAATGGAGAGATGTTCATTGTCCATATATGGGGATGCTTGATATTGTAAAGATACCAGTTTTCCCCAAATAAATCTATATTTCAGTGAAAATTCATCCATAATCCAAACAGGGCTTTTATGGGCCAGCTATCCTAAAATTCATGTACAAATTAAGAATAGCTAAAATAATTTTGAAGAACACGTTGGGACAACTTGCCGTACCATATATCAAGGCTATTAAAACTCCTGTAGTAAGGATAGATAATTAGACCAGTAACCCTAATTTAAACTGATACAAGTCTAGCTGGCTGTGGTGGCACCTTTCTGTAGGCTGGAGGATCACTTGAGGCCAGGAGTTCAAGGCTGCAGTGAGCTATGATTGTGCCAGTGTACTCTGGCCTGGGCGACAAACCTGTCTCTTAAACAAAAAAACTGATTTAAGTCTCAATATTTAAACCAATATAAGGAAGCTTGTTACAGAGGCTGCATTATAAATCAGTAGGGAAAGGGGGAAAAAAAAATTTCATTCCCTACTTCATACCATATACAAAATTGCATTATAGATACATTATAGATAGACTGAAAGGCAGAAAGGCAATCTTTGAAGAAAGGATAAGCATTGTTGTGGAGCACAGAAAACAGAAATGGTAAAAGATTGAGAAATTTTATTCTGTTAAAATGAACTTCCATATAAGAAAATAATCACTCTGAAAAGACAAAACTCAACTTGGTGTAATATGTTCACTAATGAGTAGAAAATTGATTTTTAAAATCCAGCCGGTGTTAATTCAGTACTTGCTTTATTCCTGACAAGGTCTTACCTACTGTGAATATTAAAACCAGTAGTATAATGTTAAAATTTTAAAGCACTTTGCAAAACATATTCATGTATATTTTCATTTAGTTATTCTAATTACTTCCTGAGATGATAATCTAGGCAGGATTTTTATTCCGATTCAAATTAAGCAGCAGTAGATACTTGCACTTATCTTTTCTGATTCCTAGTTAAGTTCTTCCATAGTTTTTTTTCCAACCCACAGTTTAAAGTCTAGGTATACTTCACTTATGCAGCAGATTTATTCCTGAAAAAGTCGTGTTCAGATAAGTGTTTAGAACAAGTGGTATTTTAAATGTAACTATGGTGGCTTTCTAATTTTAGATCCAACGGTGAGTCTTTTAAAATAAATAATGACTTACTGATTTATTGCCTGGACTTTTTTTTTTTTTTTGGTTAATATAGTAGTTCTTAAACCTTAGTATGTATAGGAATCATCCAGTAAATTTATGAAAAACACAGATTCTGTGACCCCCTCCAATCTCAGAATTCTGTCCTTTCTGTTTCTCTCTGTTACTACATTGGTTTTTTAAGGACTGAATTTTTCTCATTCATTTTGGTATTCTCCACAGTGAACAGACTGGTGGAATGTGTGTGTGTGTGTGTGTTTCCTTATTAAGTGCTTAATAAATATTTGCAAGATGAATTCAGGAAGAGCTACTCAGAAGGCAGTATCTGAACAAAATTAATACTGTATTAATTGTGGATGGAGAACACTAGAAAGAATTTAATGCTCAAAAGTTAGATGTGTGTTGAAATTGGTTTTCAATTAAACTGTTAAGCATTATTTTCAAATATTTTTTCACAAGCAAGATCATTTAAAAACATAATTATTTTAAAATTCCATTCCTGTTCCTTCTGGAAAAGGCATAACAGAAAATAACAGTGAATGAAGAAAAATCACATTGTTTTGCACAAGTACCCCAAGCCGTCTTGAAAGTTAACAGTTTTCTTCTCAGGGAAGTTGTCCTCTAGCCACAAGCTACTGGGAATTGTTCAGCCCGTTGGCAGCAACACAGAAAACTGCCCTTTTCACCCTTTCCAGCACACAAACGTAGACAATTCATAGCTGGAACCCATCTTCAAGAAAGTGCTGGCTTTATTGAAGCCAAATGTCAGAGTTTTTCATTTAGGTACATGAAGGGCCTTCTGTGCTCTTGCCATATATAATAAAGTAAACCACACGGACATACTTGAAAACAACACAAACAAGCAAACAAAACACCCTCAACTTACTGTGTGTGAATACAGATGCAAACATAACCCAGTTTGTAATAAACACATCTCTCGGTCTTGCTCACTTTTTACCCCTCCTCAGTGTTAGCTGTGTGCTTTTTAATATAGTAACTGTGCAATAAATATTAATTGAATGTGGGGTAGAGGTAGGATGAGAACAAACAGAAATCAGTGACCAATTCTACATTTTTCACCTCTTTTGTTGTTTGGAAAAAAGTTCAGTTTTATTTTAAGATGGGTTTTCTAATGTGAGAAATTTAAAAATGTAACAGGAGTAAAGAGATTCCTTAATGACCCATTTAGTTCAATTCTGAAGTAAATCATTCTCAAGCTGAAGTTTTCCTAACATGGGCCAGAAAACCTGTGTTTGAACAGTGAACTTGAGTGCTTTATCATCTTATGCCAGACCACTGGATAACCCTGGGCCAGTTGTTCTGTTGTCGTTTACTTATTTGAAAGTAAGCTGTGTGAAGATATGGGCAATTAACTCAAGAAATGTGTGTTTTTGCTTTTTTGGTGATTATCTTGCAGGCTATTTTATGCTAGTGTTGAACAGCACACAAAACTATTTCAAACCTACAGGAGTAAATCTCCAACATAGAGGCCTATTTCTTCTTGCTCTTTTCCACACTTTCTCATTAATATTAACAATTATAGATGTACTTTGAAGATGCTGATAAACAATAATGTGGAATCTCTTTGATACTCTGTTTTGATTTTAGAGATAAAAGATAGTCTGGTTTACTAACATTTAGTTAAGGCAAGCAGTGAATGAAAGCATGTTAACAATTAGTGCTTGTAGTTTATCTATTTAAATTGGAAAAATTACCTAAAATAACAAGTTGTGCCTTTTGTACCTAGATAACAGGCAAGCCTGGTCTCTTTACTGACTAGACAGGTAAGCGTTTTCCTTTTAATTTCTAAGTTGAATTCCTTGGTTTAGTCTTCCAGATTTCTTCCTTGTATAATCCATAGGATTTATTTTGTTGGAATAATTCAAAGTGTACCTTTGAAAAGGAGTTCTTAACTTGAGCATATTTTAAATTAGTGTTTATATTGGACTCTGACTGAAAAATATTCTTTTGATTATCTTCCATTATATCAAAGTGTAGTGGGTCTTGTGTAACTGAATTGAGATTCCTTTGCTTATCATTTTTGTGTATGTGGTTTTTGGACAGTTTCTGATATCGTACGTACTCTTTTGGAGAAGTTGCTTTTGAGTCATTTTTGGAACTTGTTTGTGGTTCAAGTCATTTTTGGAGACAGAAATGTTCCCGGGAAAATACTGGGTTGATTTTTTTTTTTTTTTTTTAATCTCTGAATTGTGAGCTTGGTTCACAGATTGGATTTTGGCATTCAGCTCAACCAGGACAGGGTAGTATCCAGCTTCATTCTGTGAGTGACTGTAGATGCCTTTTTACCATTTGGGCTTTTTTGTTTTTTAAATAAATGACCAGTCTTTGAAATTTTAAGCCAAATGGTATACAAAGGAATTCCTGGTTTCCAAAGGATCCTCTTTAATTTTGTGTTTAAAAGGCAGTATTGGCTTTATTTTTAGAAATTAAATATGTTACAGCTGTTGAGTAATTTACCACCTCCTGCCCTCACCTTCTCTTAAATAATCAGAGGAGAAAAATGTGGGTTGATTTTGTGTAGTTGAATAAAAAACAGAACTTCAGCTTCATCCTTGTGACTGGCCCAAATGCGTTTATGTGATCCACAAGATTGTAGAAAAACCCTAGATTCAAATGAAAGATGTCGTGAGTGAGTGGGTTGCCTGTGGTTTTTTTTTTAATTACACCTATTTTAACTACTTATTTGAAACTTAGCTTGGATTTGAGAACAGTGGGAAGCCAAGGACAATTAAGCGTCAGGAAATGGCTTCACATGTTGCCTATTGCATCCTTGACGATTTGGATAAAACAGAAACAGCTGTGATTCCAAATGTCCTATAAATTTCAAATGTTGATGTAGCACACTTTATGAGCTGATTTAATGAAGAACTTTGCCTATATGTCTTTGGTGACTTGCTTTTAGTTTTCTTCCCACAAAAATGCAAAATATTTGGGGTTCTTACTGCTAAATGAAAAATTATGTGCATTTGGCTCTATAAAGCAAGTAGCCTTGAGAGATGGGTTTGCCTAGAAATTGACTACGTTTTTGTGGGAGAACGGGTGAAAAGGGCAGTTTTCCTGTGTTGCTGCCAAAAGGTCTGAACAATTTGTAGTAGCTTGTGGCTAGAAAACAACTTCTGTGAGGCAAAAACAGCAACTCCAAACTGGCTCTGGGTATGTGTGAGAAAGTGTTCTATTTTTCTCCTTACTTGATTATTAGGCTTTATAGAACATTTCTTTTAAAAAGTGAATTGTTAATATCGACTGCTTAAAATGGTGTTTTAGCTGATTTGTATAAAAGTTTGGAGAAATATATTTGGAGTTAGCACAAGTGGGGAAATAATGTACTTAAAGGTAGCATTTATATTTTGCTTTTGTTATAGCCATGTGCTTGTGTAGTAATTCATTTTTTTCTTCCTGTCTTAAGAATGAAGGTAAATTTTGACATCTAAGTTACAGAAATGGGTTTTGTTGATTTGTTTTTTAACTGATTAGAAGTGTGTTTTCTTCTTAGTTCACTTGGGCAGTGTGTTCCGTTTTGTATTCAAAGTATGTTTATAAAATACTATGTGTTAACTACTGGTAATTGCCGTTTATTAGTACTTAGAGTGTGCCAGGCACCGTGCGGATGTCCTTACGTTGGTTATATCGTTCACTTCTCTGGACAAGGGAAATAAATAGCTTAGAGAGGGGAAATGTCATGTAGCTTAGAAGGTGATTGGAGACAGGAGTTAGAGTCCTATCTGTGTGTTCCTAATTATTTCAAAATAGTTTTCCATGCATTCATTTTGCAGGCTAAAAATCTGTTAAAGATTATTCTTGTAGAATGGGCTTAGATGTGGAGTGAAGATAGACTTGGTTTGGCTTAGTTTTACTGTTTTCACCAGGCTTGCTTTCCTTTCCTTTCTTTCTTTCTAGATAGGGTCTTGCTCTATTGCCCAGGCTAGAGTGCAGTGGTATCATCATAGCTCACTGCAACCACAAACTCCTGAGTTTAGGAGATCCTCCTGCCTCAGCCCTCTTAGTAGCTGGGACAACAGGTGGGTGCCACCATGCCTGGCAATTTTTTTTTTATTTTTTGTAAAGATAGGGGCTCATTATTGCCCAGGCTGGTCATGGACTACTGACCTCAAGCAATCCCTCCCTGCCCCCTTGGCCTCCCAAAGTGCTAGGACTATAGGTATCAGCCACCATGCCCAGTCTAAGCTCTTTCTTAAATTGAAGCTTCCCACCATACATGAGTATATGTGTACTTAATTATTTAATATAATTTTGTAATCTGAATTAGCAGTTACCACCATATAAACACAATGACGTTGTTAACTTAAATGATCTAAACTTTGTTTTACTTTGTTGGCCTTAATTTGATTTTTCTCTTCTGTTGGAGATACCTATTAGCTTTTCATTAAAATGCAGGCAATAGATGGTTAAGGTATAAGCTTTTTCTTAATATTTTGCCCTATTCATCAACATCAGTTTCTTCTTCATTGTATATTTAATAATTAGCCTGATGTTCATCATCTAGCACAGTGGTGTTAAACCCGGGTAGAGGTGACTGAGTGATACTTGTTCCCTAAGGGACATTTGGCAATGTCTGGAGGCATTTTTGATTGTCACGACTTGAGGGCGTGCTACTAGTGTACAGCAGCCAGTGATGCTGCTAAACTTCCCACAGTTCACAGGACAACTCCACAAAGCAGAATGTCAGTAGTGTAGAGGCTGAGAAACCCTGAGCTAGCTAACAAAACAACGCAATGGTAACTGGGCAAGTTTTTATTCTCGCTTCTAGAGGTGGCGGAAGAGGATATCCCTCTGTTTGTTCTCCCAGCCCTAAGCTGAATAACACATGTTGACCTTACACTGGATTCTATCTTTCACTTCCTTCCTACCTTCACCTCCCACCCCCAATTCTGATTTAGGGGAGGTCACATTAAACTATTATGTACTATTCTGTTAGCCATAGTGGGTGACTCCCTGTTCAAAATGAACTACCTTGGCTTGGGGTGGGAGAAAAGCCAAAGAATGAAAGGGGTGCCCATCGAAGATAAATTTCATTTAACTTAGTTTTGATGAAGGTCCTAGTGTGCCTCCCAGAATTATATTGAGTACCAGAGAATGCAGTTGTGATTGACGAACATGTGTCTGTACTTATCTATAGATAAGGTTGATTAGCTTTGTAAACTGATAAACCGATAAATAGAATTTTTAGAAAACCTTAAGAAGAGACCTCTGAGTCCAATAGCTATAAAATACCGACCTTGTTAATAGAGAAATTGATTGATTTTTATCTTTTATTACCTCAGGAGTTCTTGGGCCTGAACTTTGTGATTTTGATTAAATACAAAAAGTTGAAAGGAGCAGCTTGTAGTGGTCTTTCCTTTCCTACTTGATGCCTTTGCAGGAACTTGGGAGTCTGTACTTCCTTTCTTTGTTCCCTCCATCCTTCATGAATGGCTCCAATTTTACCCTACTCCATCTTCTACTCTTACGCTGTTTTGCATATTGCTTTGCGGATATTTCTCAGAATGGATTGTGGTCATGGGCTTACTCCCTGTGTCCCTTTCTAGGCTATGATGTCCAGCACAGTGCTGAGTACATAGTATCCAGTCCCTAAATTGTGAGCAAATGAATGGTGGAGGAGAAGGAGATGCAAACACCTTAGCAGTCTTAAAACTGAATGACGGAAAATGGTTACCAGGATGATTGAAAGTCAGGGTGCTGAGGAAGGAGCCTGTCAGTGAAGATAAGAATTGTTATGTTAGCATGATCATATTGGTGTGGTTTGCTGTGCGTCTTCTTTTTTGATGCTGGAGGTCTGGATGAGTGAGGCTAGAAGGCTAGCAGGCTAGCATGTGGTACTTATGTTTTTCATCTGAGGTTCCTGTAAGTATCTTCTTGCTCTGAAGGGCTGGTAGCTTTGGCATGTTCTTGAGTATGATCTGCATGTTTGTTGGCATATGGATTTATATTTAGACTACCCTACCAAGTTTTTTAAAAAATTGTTTTATATATTCATCCATTTATTTTTTCTTTATCCCTATCAGGAAGAACTGGGTTTCAAAGTGTTAGAAATGGCCCTTGAAGTCCTGCAGTGATTGCCTGATGGCAGCACTCTTGTAGCACCTGGAATTCTGGGCTAGGCTTCTTTGGGCAGATACCCTTCCTTAGCCTTCAATTCTACTGGCCCTTGAATTTGAAGAGACATAACTCCATTTTACTCTGGGGTTTCTTCTCTTATATGAATTAGTGTCACCATTCGTGGCTTGGTTCGAATAAATAGCAACTCTATAATGTGCATCTTCTGTTTTTATGTTGAATTACATAAAAACATTTATTAGACACTTGGTTTCAATCTAGAGATAATTGTGGGAAAAGCTGTTTCTTCCAGCAAAAGGCCGACTAGCAGGGCACCCGTACTTAGCACTTTTGGCTATGCCATTGGACTTGTCCCTTGCAAATTGAACATGCCTGATTGCACAGGTATTTGCATGGTTGAACAAATTGTATTTGGACAATAAACTGTTATCCTGTCAGTGTTTAGAGAGGCAGGACATAGTTATATATGGTTTACTTTGGTAAGAGAATTAAGAGAATATTACCAAATATTTTCACAAAAGAGGAGAAGACAAAAGTACTTTTCAAGAGTAAATATTCTTTCTTTAATGGTATGTCAATATTGGAACTTGGCCTTGTACTGGGGCAGATTTTCTTTTTTCCTGAATGGCTATTATCTTTTCTTTTTTGTAACATAGAGTTTGTTAGACAGAATATTAAGATTTTCCCTATTGGAGGATAGCTGTAGTTGGATTGTGCCTGAGAACATAGGAACATCCAATTTATAGTGTTATTTTTTTTGAGTCTGTAATATTTTTGCTTTATGTGCAGGTGTGAAGTTGATGTCCAGGAGAGTGGGAGTGTGGGTTGACTAGGGAACTCTTGTAGGATTTCTGGGGATCAGTAAGGATCCATTTAAAGTTTGTGGCTATGAATTTAAATTGAGAAAAATTATCATGATTATTTTTGTTTGGCTGCTTGGGTGCAAGTCTGAAGTAAGGCTAGAGATAGATGTAAGCATAAAGAAGAGGGTGAGTGTGCTGGAGGGAGAGAGGGGCAAGGGAATTAGGGTATGATGGTGGCCCCTGGAATCCAATTTGCTTAAGGAGGGGAATGAAGACTGGGGCCGTGGGAAGGTGATAGTGGCACAGGGGCCCTAGGGTGAAAGCATTGTTGGAGTTGGGGTTCAAGAGGGATTGAGCTGCAAAGATACAAGATAGTCAGAAGTTGGGATGCATGAAATTGAGATAATTGTAGGGTTATAGGTCTAGGGTAGCATTTTTCAAGAAATCATTTTAGGCTGGGCGCGGTGGCTCACGCCTGTAATCCTAGCACTCTGGGAGGCCGAGGCGGGTGGATGGCTCAAGGTCAGGAGTTCGAGACCAGTCTGAGCAAGAGCGAGATGCCAACTCTACTAAAAATAGAAAGAAATTATATGGACAGCTAAAAATATATATAGAAAAAATTAGCCGGGCATGGTGGCGCATGCCTGTAGTCCCAGCTACTCGGGAGGCTGAGGCAGGAGGATTGCTTGAGCGCAAGAGTTTGAGGTTGCTGTGAGCTAGGCTGATGCCACGGCACTCACTCTAGCCTGGGCAACACGGTGAGACTCTGTCTCAAAAAAAAAAAAAAAAAAGAAATCATTTTAGAGGGCATTTAAAAAAATGAAATAAACAACATGAGAGTCAGGGCTTCATCGAGCCTGTAGGGAACTTCTCTGCAAATTAAAAAAGAAGGCTTCCCTTTTGGGAGAGGAAAGAAAAAGGGGAAGGGAGGTGCCTCTTTTTCTGGCTGAGGTGTTCTGCTTGCAGGGAGAATGCTGGGTGAGTGGAAGGGTTGGGGCTGGATTTAGCACAAACTACCCAAGCTTAGGCTTTAGTCTTGGTCAGAGTTGATCACACATAGTCATTTGGAAACTGTTTCCATTAAAACTGGGTGTGTTTACTGTATATTTTGTGAAGTGGGTTGGGATGTAAATAGTTTCCTCTGGATCACAGTTGGAGAAAATGGAAAGCCAATGCTTGGGGTGTGACCGTGGGAATGGGAAACTGAGATGGTGAGAAGAACAGGATCACTGGAAATTTGCTTTTTAAATAGAACACACACAGGCACACATAGTCCTCTGCTCTCTGCCTTGGAGAAAGGAGGAGGAGTATGGGTAATAAGTAAAAACTGTTTAGATTTGGAATGCATTATGCGTGTTGAAGGTTTGGGATTTAGGTCCTGCCCACCCCCCAAGACCCTAAGCATTGTGGGGTGGTGATGAACAGTGTGGCCCAGATATTGGTTGAGCTTCTGGTCCAACATGGGTCTCCCCAGCTGCACTGTCTGTCAGACCAAGGGAAGTAGATTAGAAAAAATGCCAGGGTCTAGGGCATCTCAAAGATCCTATGAGTCTGTAAAAGGTGGGCAGTGAGGAGAGGGGACTTTGGATCTGCTTTGGGTCATAGAGAGCTTTCTGGGCCTTAGTTATGGGTTGCCTACAAAACACATCACCAGCAACAGGTAATTGAAAATTGAGTAATTTTTAGAGGGTTATGAGAGTAACAAAGCCCCATAGAAGATCAAGTAAGCAGTCTTGGGAATTCCGAGGTGTGAGTTGCAGCTTCTTCCTTCTTCTGTTGTCTTGACTCCTTTTTTTAAAATAAGAAAAAAATGTTAGTATTGGCATCTGAGTGTGATTTTTGCCCTTGCCTTTAGGATGTAAGTAAAAACAAACATATTGAAGATTTTCTCATCCATCTCCTCATTGTTATGACTAGTAAGGTGCCGATAGAAAGTTGCAAAGCCTGTGTTGCTTTCTAGACTGAACTTGGGCAGTGGAGAGTCTCGTTTCCCTTTGTGGGACCACACTGGACGGGCATTGGCAGTGGGGAGCAGCAGGCTACGTTCTGCGGTTCTTACAAAGGGAGGGGGAAGTGACCAGGGACTTTTGCAGTGGGGAGTTGGGAGATTTGGGCAGAGGCTTAGGTTTCTCCGGGTGGGCTCTTAAAACTCACACTCCCATCCCTTGTCAGGTACCCCATCTCTGGGTGGGCTCCTTGCTAGAGGAACGGTGGGGGTAGGGGTTCTTCATTATACTGTCTAGCACGAATGGGGGGTGGCATGCGTTACTCTGTGTGTTCTAGTTGGAACTCCTTATTGCATGTTTTCTTTAGAAATGTTAAAATTTGTGGTTTTCAACTACTTTCAGGTGTGTTATAGATTATTGACCCTCTGTAGTAAACTTAGAAGTTAATACTTCCTTTAATGACTATTTTGGGAGGGGCAGAATAATAACAGTAGCTAACATTTATTGTTTACTTTATGCCAAGAAACCCTTATTCTATAACACTTTTTGCATTGCTTTAGATTTCCTTAACCTCATTGTACAGATTGAGGGTGGAGGCTTCTATCCCCAGCATCACTTTTGTCATCCCTGTCTCACTCCTCCACTGTGCCCACCCCTTCCCCAGTCAAGTCCTCGCTCCATCTGGTGTTGGGGAGTTATGTATAGTTCTTTTTTCAAGCCAGTGACTCAAAATCATCCTTTTGGAATATAGCCTATCATGAGTCAGAGATTGCCTATAGATAGGCATGTAGAATTAGTCCTTGTCTGGCCTGCCAGATATTAAATAAAGGTTTAGAGCTGCTAAAGCCTGGTCTTCTAAGGATGGTCCTGACAGTATTTGATGCTATGTTCCACAAAAAGTTTAAAGTCGAAAAGTTGCAAGTACAGCGCTTCCTAAGGAGAACACAGTCAAGTATGACTGTGTTTTATATTAAACAGCATTGGGTGGGCTCAGAGATTGAAGCTGCAAGCTGCATTCCAGGGACAGTTCAGAGCCATGGCTGGTAATGACATCACCTCCACAGGTGCCAGATTATTTTCCTCTTTTTCCAATATAGCCTGCCCATGCTTTAAAAAAAAAAAAAAAAAAAGAAGAAGAAGAAGAAGAAAACAGAAAAAAAGAAAGACAATTAAGTACTACTGTGAGAATTTCTTGGGAAAATAACTGTGAAATCCAATTCTGGTTCTGTGTGGAGAGGTAGGGAGATGACAATACAATGATTTTTGAAAACCACCCAGTCCCAGAAATTCCAGTTTTGGGTTACTTGCGTTCAGTCACTCCCAAGAGATTTTTGTGAGGAGAGGTGGGGCGGAAGGAGGGGATTTCAGACTAGATGAGAAAAGTAGCTGTGGAAAAACAAAGTTGAGGGTTTCTCTCCCTTTATTTTGCCCCCAGTAAGACTGGGCTTACGGTGTAAGAGAACTCTGATTTGCAGTGTATTTTGTAGAGACCGAAGAGCTCTGATTCAAAATGTGCAGCTTGGATTTAAAGGATTGGATCTTTTTCATGATAACTTTATATGCTTATTGACTAGAATTTGGAATAGAGAGAAGCATAAATAATAAAAGATGGCCTCATTTCCACCTTCAGATAGAATCACTGTTAATATTATGTTGTTTTTATCTCTGTACCCTACATTCACAGCTTTTGGAATAAATACTTCAGGAAACGCATATTTGTTTACATTTCACAAAGTGGGACTCGTATGTTCAGTTTTGATGTCTTTTTCACTCAACATTATTTGTGTATGGTTTGCCACATGACACATTATTTTTTTTAAATGTAGAATTTTAGAACTAAGATACTTTAAGAGAAAATTAATCCCCCAACCTTTAATTTTGTAGGTGAGGAAATTTAGTTAAATGAAGAAAATTGACTTGCTTACAATTACTGTTACTTTCACAGTTGCAAGTAGAATTGGTTTCACCTATTCCACAACACTTTTGACTGTACCATTTTGTCTATTTTACTTTATTTACTCGGGAGAATTTGTGAAGTATTGTTTTCCTCTAGGATGGCTTAAAGATCGTTGACCCAGAGAGTTAAATCCATCTAATTGTAACTTTGAAGGAAAAAAAGGGAAAAATCGAGACCACCCAAAGACAGCTGTTTAGTTAATTTGGCCCAAGTGATTGGGAGAAGTTTGAAAACCATTATGATGTGGCTGGATTGTTGCCATTTTAGGGTTATTTGATGTGAACCTGAAAGGGGGAGTAGAGGTTAAAAACATATATTTTATTAACACATTTAGCATAAGCATATGCAAAGGTTTTCTCTTCTGCTATATTAAAACCAATAAATCTTTTATAGCTTTTTAAATGGTTTTGCTAAAGTAATTATCATCTCATATGCCAAATTTCTTTTACTCTGGAATGTAGTTGCCTTATTTTGCTGAATTCCTATAGGAATTCTTAGCTGTATCATTCCTTTGGCAGTTGCTCATACACACTCTCATGGCATTTTTCTACTGTTGTCTTGAAATTTGACTCATTTATTAATGTTAACTTTTCACGAGGTTGTCTTTGTTAGCAGTCTAGGCTATCAGCTCCTCAAGAACAAGGATGTTATTTTGTCATTCCCCTTCCTTCTTCCTCTCTCTCCCCTCCACTTTCCTTCAACTCCATAGTACGAGGAGGGGACCTTGTAGGTTCTCAGTATTATTGCTATGACTTATTAAAAATGTTCTGAATGCATTTGAGACTAGAGAACACGGTCTCTTCTCTCTGAGTTTATAGCTGTGCTGATGATCTAAGGAACACTTCTGTAGACTAAATAGGTCATGATTTACACACTTTTCATTTTGGTCAACAGGAGGTTAGATGTCCTATTTGAGGCCGTCATAGCCTCAGAGTCACCCTCATTTGTGTTTGACCTTAGGCTAAACCTGGAAGCTGTGACAGCTGAGGTGACTTTGTTGAGATGGGGAGGAATGTCTGAAAAATAAGTGATGGAGAACCATTAGTTTTTGTTTTACTTGGAAAAATTCCTCCACAGAATTCTTTAGAATATTAAATTCTGCATCTTGGAGACTTACTGACAATTTTGTATATTTTTTGGCTTTCTTTATGTTGAGGGAAGAATTGAAGCTCCGGTAGAAGGAATAGAGAAATCTGGTGCTGAAAATTTAAGGAGTTAGGGAGTAGGGAAGAAAGGAAGTAACTTAATTGCTAGAATCTATTTGTAGGTAGGGAAATAAGGAAAGGAAGGAAGAAAGAATGGAAAGAGTTTGAGAAGTAAGCAGGATAAATAGCCAAATATTAGGGTGGGGACTAAATTTGAATGGTCATTTGGCAAAGTTGATTATACTTTTGATTCTTTTCCAGAAGGTTTTCAAATGATTGGGGTGGGTGGGTAAACTCTACTTAGAGATGACAGCTTAAGTGTTGGAGAAATATGACGGAAACTGGCCTGAGTGGCTAGATAGCGTAGGAAGAAACAGAATTAAAAAGAATTCTATTTTTTTTTCTGGCAGCTCTCTGTGCTGCTTATAATACTGTATTTAACTTGTTCTCTAGTGTTATACCCAAAAGTTTGTTCAGTATAATATAAAGAATCTGCGTTTTGATTGCTTGCTTTTTTCCTCTCTCTTTCTAAGCTGCTTGTCTCAGAGTAGGCATTGATGCTTTCACCATCACCCACGTGTGTTGGGACATAGAAGATGTGACCAATTCCATGAGCTGCACGGGAAAGCCGCCACACCACTTGTATGATATGTGTGTACACACACGTATGCTCTTTTCCCTTAAAAAAGAAAAGTATATGGTTGTAATGTAAAGTTTCTTGTGTTACTAGAGTGTGATTTCATTTCTCTTGAGTAGTCTGTTTATTATTAATTACATTTAAGTAATAAAGGATCTGCACACTCTTCAGAGCATTTGGAATTATTTGCCATCTGTTTCTGTTTGGCTCTGCAAGAAATTAAAGTAACTTGGAAATTAATTTCACAATTGGAAAAGGAACTCTGCTTCCTAAAGATATTTATGTTTACCTTTGGGTTCTAGTATCAGTCGCATTATTTCCTGACCCAGGGCTGGGCCACCTCTGACTTAAGCGCTATTGCTGAATTGTGTCAGCACTGCTACTTAAGGCGTTTATCCTAATCCAGGAGTGTGTCCTTGGAGTGTGCGTGACAGTGAGCAAGGTGGTGGCAGTGATCACAGGCCCGGGCTGCAAGTGTGGGTTCTGAGGAGATCTATGATTACCTAGCGAATCCATTACTGATAAATGTGAGTTGGTGTTTTTCTTGGGATGTTCTGTTTTGACAGCATGCAGGGTAGTGGTATTTCTGTTATTTATACTGTATCATTCTCCTAGAATGGAATGAATATCTCTGAATTCTATCCCACGGGGTGCCATTATGCTGCACACATAAATAGATGCTGATGGCCAGTGAGGAACCAGCTGCGTGCTGGTTGAGATGTAGTAGATTTGGATTTTTGGTAGTTGGGTTGGCCAGGTTTCCTGGAAGTCAAGCTTGCATTTTACTTAGAGATATCCTAAACGTTCTGTGTAACTGTTACAAATTATATCTGAGGGGTTCCAGAGGAATGAAATAATAGTGGATTTCTTATCTCACGCCTCAGTTATGAGAGCTACAGCTGCTGCTTTCCCTTCAGTTTTCCAGCCATTCCTTTTCCCTGTTTTCTGCTGTGATTTCAGTACCCATTTGAGCAGTGAAAGGATCCTCCTTAACCTGGTCTGATAAATGTTATGCACGGATGGGAGATTATAGTAATGTCTGTAATTCAGAAAAAAAATAGCTAGTATTCCACATATTTATACTGTGTTTACCTCTATAAGAAATTGGAAGTTCAACAGTGTGAGGTGCACTGGGAAAAGAAGATAACAAGAGGAAAGTATGTTTGGGGAAAATGAACTCCATTTGAGAAAATCCTGAGGGACAAATTCATTCAGAAACATGAGCTCATCACCTAGCTGATTTGAGCTCAGCACCTAGATGATTTAACGTGTTAATGCAAATGAGAAATACCTGGCAAGATAGCCTTTGCCAGGAGGTTAGGTTTCTACCTTTTCTCAGGATAGTCTATGAAACCGATCTCTCAGTCACTTAACTCAGTTTAAAATTCCTTAGATTCTCTAATATCTGTAAAATAAAGGGTTGACTGAGTTATTTTTTTGAGTCCCTCGCAGATCTAAAATTAATATGGTTCAGGAGGATTGTACACCCTAAAATATATTATTATAGGACTTATTTCAGAATTATTTCTAGTTTCTTCTTTTCTTAGAATTTAATGCCTTTTTGAAGATAATGACCCATCGGGCCAGTCTTAATGCATGAGAAACAATTATGCAGGGTGAAGATAGTAAATCCCACACTCTTCACATTTTCTTAATGTGAATCTTAAAAGATGACATGAGGCTTATCATTATAAATGTGCCAAAATAGTATTTGTTCCATTAGAGTGCTATTTAACTTAATATTATAATAACTTTATTGAATTGTTAAGATGATTATTTTGGATATAGAAAAATAAGATTATGATGCTTAGAATCGTAATCGTTTGAAAACATAGGTGCGCTGGATTTTTCTTCTTTTTGTCTCCTTTCTTTTTACCCAAAATATACTAAGCAGAACTTTGTGCAAAGGGTGTGTTGGTTGCTGTGGAGGACACAGAGTAAGAAGGGCTTGTTTAGGAGTGGGTAAAGTGGGTACATAGAACCTATAGTGGACAGCAGTGTTGAGCTCAGAAAGAGGGAAGCGGGGGACGCTGTGGGATCCAGAGGAGGGAAGGGTGGCATGGAGCCGGGTTGGCAGGGAAGTCTTTGGCAAGGTCGTAGCCTTGTGGCTGGACTTTACTCAATGATGCTGGTGATGACCAGCATTCTAGTTGGGTGGCTGTCTTTTGAGAAGAGGCCCGCGAGGAGCAAGCCTGGAGACTGAGTGGCTTACCCCACAGAACGATAGCATTTGTCCTGGGCAGAACTGAACAGAAAGGCTAAAAATGAGGGTTAGGCCAGCTCCTGGAGAACTCCGCATTTCAGGTGGAAGAATTGGGGTGTGCTTTCTGTGGTCAGTCAGTGGAATCACTGAGGTTTTCCAAACTGGAATGATGTGATCAGAACTGGAGTTTAGGAAGATCAGTTGGGTAACGGTATCCTGGTGGGATTCAAAGTAGGGCTGACAAATAATTTATGAGAAATAGTCATAGGGAGAAAAGCTTACTCGTTCGGCTTATTTCCTTTAATGAGAGTCTACCGTTTGTAACTAAGAAGTTTTTTTCACAACACTAAAGTCATCAAATTATTTTTTAGGGCATCATCCACTGAAGGTAGCTAAGCACATATACTTCATATAAAGTGAGGAATAATCAGCTTAAGGTGCTGATTATGATCTTTCTCCATCCAATATATTCAGATATTTATTTTGTATTAATCCTGGCTCTTGCATCCCTTCTCTTTGTTTTTTCCTAAGGCATTTCTTAGGGTTGCTCTCTTAACAGTGTTTCGAAAATATATCCTGGTAGAGTGGGTATATCCTAATTTCCCCTTCACCTCCAACTTATTAAGCAAGTGGTTCCAGTTTTGTCTGCTGTTTTAGGAAAGTTCTTGTTCCATTTTTAAAAATAGCTTGTCCTAGGCTGGGTGTGGAAGACCACTTGAGGCCAGGAGTGTGAGAGCAGCCTAGGCAACACAGTGAGACCCTGTCTCTACAATAAAAAGAAAAAAAGAAAGAAAAAAATTAGCCAGGCATGGTGGTGCGTGCCTATAGTCCCAGCTACTAGGGAGGCTGAGGCAAGAAGATGTCTTGAGCCCAGGAGTTTTGAAGTTACAGTGAGCTATGATGATACAACTGCACACTCTAGCCCCTGGCAACAGAGCGAGACCCTGTCTCAAAAAAAAATTGTTCCTAATGCATGTGAACATCATTTGATGTCGATAGTCTTGAAATTCAAAGGAAAAGTATCTTGGAAAGGAAGTCAAAGTCTCATTGCTGGTAAGTTAAAGGGGGTGGAATTGAAACTCAGATCTGCCTGATGCTGAGTTATTTTTAATCTGTAAGCCTCAGTTTCTTCACCTGTAAAATGGAACCAGTCATAGTACATTTCTCATAGAGTGATCATGAGAAATTAAATGAAATGATATAGGCAGATTGCTTAGCATAATGCTGGCATAGCTTGTTTATAAGGTATCTTTTAAACAACAGGAATTATAGAAATGCAATGTTTATGAATCTAAAAAATTTACTTGATAAAGTAATTTTATTTTTCTATTTTAGTTGTATTTTTTGCAAATTTAACATTTGAAATTACCCAAATTTTAAAAGCATTAAGCACTCTTGCTTTTATGTACTATAATGAGTGAAACTTGTGTCCTCAATAGTTTCTTTTAATTCTTCTCTACAGACTGTCACTCTACATGTTTAGTTCTGTTTTGTGTTAATTTTCGCTGCCTTTCCCCCCTCCCCCTGAAATGCAATAGTCCTGTAGTGTCTTCGGGGAAACATTGTTCTCTTTGTTAGGGCTAAAGAAGTGCCTTTGTCACTCCTTTGAGACATTCTACAGATGCCGTTTTGCAGTTCTGAAAAATATGTCCCTGTCCTCCTTGTGCTGTGTTAAATTGTGCGTGTATTGTGCTTGATATTTTAATGAAGTTGCAGAGAATACTTGACAGTAATACTTGTCATATGATAACAAAACAAAGAAAGGTTCTTTCTTGATCTAACGTAGATATGTGTTCTCTGATCCCGTCATAACCCTGTGTGGTCTGAAAGTAGATCCCTCCTGCACGTAGATGTGACTTCAGATGGTTGATGCTTTTTGACTAACTTCATAGGAAACTGTTAAAACAACCTCTTCTGAGCAGGAACTGGTTGATGTGTGTTGCTTTTAAAAGATCTCTTAATTTACATGTTCTTAATAGCATTTTAAGTGGCAAGTATACACTCTAATTTGCTAAGTGGCTTTAATCTTTGTATTAAGAAGTTGGGGGAAAAATCTGTTGGGAAATTGCTGTGATAAAATCCAGGAAATTCCTTTCATTCTTTTAAATCCAGTTAAAATCTAACTATAAAAAAAAGTCCTCTGATGTAGCAGTGTCTGAAAGCTTCTTAGAATCCAGTGATTTCTTGTATATAGTGCCAAGCTCGAAGAGGAATTGTATGAATGTACCTCTGTGTTTTAGGTAAATCTATACCCCATGGCGCAGTACCAGTTTATTACAACTTTTCGGGGACTTAGTCATCCTGCTTTGTACTGCCTTTAAAATTGCTCAGCAGGAATATGGAAATAAAGGGAGAAAACCCTACATTTTTTGTGTTAATGGACGTTATTTAAAGTTTAAAATTTACACTAACAACACATCTTCAGTACAGAAAACATGGTAACAGAAAAATGTACAGCAAAATTTTCTGATGCTCACGTGTCAGGAATAACTACCGTTAACATATTGATTGAACATTTCTAGTTTTTTATCTGTAAATATGTATACCTGGGTGAAAACAACAGCACTATCCTTTTATTTATTTATTTGTTTTTAAAATGGGTCTCACTTTGTCTCCCAGGCTGGAGTACAGTGGCAAGATCATACCTCATTGCAGGCTCGGATTCCTGGGCTCAAGTGATCTCCTGCCTCAGCTTCCAGACTAGCTGAGACTATAGGCTTGCACCACCATGCCCAGCTAATTTTTAAATTTTTTGTAATGCTATGTTGTCCAGGCTGGTTTCAAGCTCCTGGGCTCAAGTGACCCTCCTGCCTTGGCCTTCCAAAGTGCTGGGATTACAGCCATGAGCCACCATGCCCAGCTGCATTATTTTTTTAAACTCGCTTATTTTACCTTGGCAAAATAGAGTAATGTTTCTCTGCAAATTCTTAAGGTAGTAGAACTTAATTTTGGAAATGTTAACCTATATGGCATTCATTCATTACTTAGACTCATTTTAAAGTTTACTATTAGTAGAAAGTGTGCACATTTATTGCCAACAGATATGTGTCAGAAAGGGACAGGCCAATCATTTTGGATGCTTTCCAGGATCATATAAGTGTAACAAGTCTATATTGTCACTGTTAAGAAGCCTTTGAAACAAGTAAAGATGTGATCACACAAGCCCTGACTCATCCTGGAGAGCTGGCTCACTGACTTTCCAACAAGAGCTGATTCTATTGTGGCTTGACTCCTGTCATCTGGGGCGGAGGTACACAGGGGTTACAGTGTTTGTATATGTCTGGGCATCAGCTGGGCTTGTTTTATGTAATGATTCCAAGCTCTTTGTCATGCCATTCCATCTGTTTCTCTTAAAGATAAATATACAATTGGTATAGGACAGATCCTGTTACAATAAACTTTATGGCAGAAACAAACTCTTTATGTGGATGTTCTTTTATAACTAGAGGTCTAAGTGGGAAGACATGCCCCCAAGGGGACTGGTGGATACTGGGGCCAGTCCTTTTCCGCAGAAGAGAAAAAGTACCTCAGGCTCCCTTATTACCCTGGGGTCCAGTGGGAAGAATATTTATTTTTGATACACAGATAATAGAACAGAAAAATTTCCTTATCTAGTTATAACTGTGCTATTTTGTTGGTTTTTTTCCCCAGCATTTACTGAATTTTTATGTTCTAGTATGGGGATAGGGGATAATAGGAGGAGATAGAAAGGGATGGGAAGGATGACATGAGTTAGTTGCAAATTATGGCTGAGTCAAACTGCTTGAATAGAACAAGTTACAATCATTGGACTAAGGTTGACCATGGAGGAGGAAAGGTTCAGGCACATTATGACAAAGGGGAAGTTGGGTATGGCAGCCAAGTTAATTGTTATGGGTGCTACATTTCCCCCCTTTGGTCTGATGTTTATGTAGGTATACACACTTTTCTGTATGTTTTAAGTGTAATATATAAATGTATACACTTTCAGTGCATATAGTCATAGATATGTCCTTGTCTGTTATAGTTCAGCTTTTATAGGTACAACTGCAGACACATTCCTTCCCTCACCTGGGGCAGACTGTGCAAGTCCTGTTGACCTGCTGCATGTGGAGGCAGTGTCTTATCTCATAGAACACAGTCTGCAGGTGCTGTTCATTCCTCTGGTTCCCTTTCCATCCAGCCCAGGTGTCAGTGGTGAACCCCATCATTAGGTTTCCCCCAAGACATACTCTGCCCTGCCCTGCCACATAGCCATATCACATTCTGTGGTTCATGGGGTGGACGGATAGGGACAGTGAGAGCAGTGATTGCCCTGGGTCTCAGCTTGTCCTTGATGTGTGATCCCTGATCATGTCTAACTGCCCTTGGTTCTGTCCACGGGGAGGATTTCCTTCACCCACTATGTTATATCTTAGGGTTTTAGAAAAGGGGCTATGTTGCTCCTAGCCCGTTTTCATCTGAGTTTTATGTTCTTGGCATCCTGCTTACTCTGCCAGCGGGTTTTGCTGGAGTGGTAGAGGCTCCCCGCTGGGCTGGTTTGCCATCTACCACACATCTCTTTCCCAGCCTCGTGATTCGTCAGTGTGTGTACCATAAACTCACAAATAACTTCATTGCATCCCTTCCAATCCCAAATTTCATTCTGGGTTACCTATGCCTTAAAAAATCAGTAATGGAGCTATCGTTAGGTTTGGTCATATACTGCCTATTTTTAACCTTATCTCTGGAAATTTGGGGTGGATTTTTTTTCCAAGTGTGGATACGGGAAGTGGACAGTGTAGACAGATGAGAGTCAACCTTAACAAAGACGTGGAAGCATGAAGACTCATTTCATGCTGAGGAGGCTGGTATGGGTAGAGTTCAGGGAGTGTAAGCAGAACACAGGCTGCAAAACTGGATTGGAGCCAGCCTGTGCTGTACTCAGGAGATATACTGAGGAGTTTGGTCTTCATCCTGTAGGTCCTGTGGGAGCCACTGGAAACCTTTTAAATTACTGTTTTTGTTGTTATTATTGTTTTTAGAGACAGGGTCTTGCTCTGTTACCCAGGCTGGAGTGCAATGGTGTGATCACATCTCGCTGCAGCCCGAAACTCCTGGGCTCAAGCAATTTTCAGGCCTCAGCCTCCTAAGTAGCTATAACTATTAATATAGGCGAGTGCCACCACACCTGGCTGATTTTTTTAAATTGTTTTGTAGAGATGGGGTCTTGCTATGTTGTCCAGGCTGGTTTCAAACTCCTGGCCTCCTGCCTTGGCTTCTCAAAGTGCTAAGTTTACAGGTGTGAGCCACCATACCCAGCCCTATTTTTGTTGTTACTTTGGAAGGAAGAGACAACTACAAATATGTATTTTAGAAATGTTATAAGCTAAGTTTTCTGGGGAATTATATAATTTCCCTGGCCCAAGGAAGCTTCATTTCATATATCTTTTATTTATAGCTACTAGATGACATCTCCAGCTCTAGTTGTGGTCTTATTTTTCTCTGTATGTGGTAAAACCTGGTGGTATTTATTTATTTTGGTGGTATTTATTATAAAAGGATCAGATATTTAATTGTAATACTAATTTCATTGTTACCAATTAGGTTCATTATGTTTACTACAGAAAAATAACATGAAGCTTGGGAATGCTGATTTAAGGAGCTATCTTTGGTATTTGTTGCTCTTTATCATGAAACAAGTTTGTGCCCAGTCTTACTGTGTGTCAGGCTGTGGATCCAAGGGTAAGAAGACTGAGCTGCTGAGTTCACTGTAAGACAAACTGGCACTAAGAATTCAAAATGGTAATTTTAGTAGTAGAAATACATATTGAGAGAGGACAATAAGGTGAGTCTAGATGGAGAGAGAGGAAAGGATAAGAAATGATACCTGTACTGACTCTAATTTTTATTGTTTTACTGGGATTTGGTTTGTAGCTGTACACCATTTAATGAATTAGATGTGGTTATTCATTAAATCATCAAATGTTCCTTTGACTACCTACTGCATGCCAGGCACTGTATTAGGCTGCAGGGGAGATGGATGTAAGATTACAGTCTTTGCCCCTAGAAATCTGATGGCTCACTTGGAGAGGTGGCCAAGTCAGTAGCAATTTAGTATTAAAGAGAGAAATGTTGGGGACTGGAAGTTGCTCTGCAAAACGGTGCATACATAAATGTTTCATACTGAATCATTTTGCTTAATTATTTAATGGAATCTTTCTATACATCAAATGTGTGAGAGTGAGAATCCTTTTGTAAATCAACCTCTTAATAGTTGTTCAAGAAATACTTGTTCAATGAATGAATGTATCTTTTGTGTAAGAATAGATTTTTACAAACTGGTATTAATTCCAAAGAACATTTGTATTGTTTGCTAGTTGCTGTCCCTTCATGGAGAGGATACTTCTCTTTTCTTTTTCTTTTTTTTTTTCAACTGAAACTTCCAGGAAGTATCACTCTCCTAGGATTTCTGTCCAAGCACTTTTCTGAAGCCAATGGGTGGGTGTATGTTTAGATCCAAGAGAAACAAATTATAACGATGGATATGAACTTTTCACAGTCTTCTTAAAATAAAATCTTGAAAAAAATATTTTTTACGCTTTTCTTTCTTTCTGAAGAGAAATAGAGCAAACATAACATGTTAAGCATATATGCATCTTCACATTGTTTCCACCTTCTCTGGTAATTAGCAGGACACTTCAAAATGCTTATTGAATATTTTTGGTCAGGATTTTAAACCTTAAAAACTGGTAAAAAGAAGTAGATATATGGTGGAGTTCAGATAACATTGGCCATTGCTGTTTTAGAGAATGTATGTATTTTGAGAGTCAAGGAACAAAAATACTATAGGGTTAGACTTATAAAGACAAGCAAAATATAGTATGGGTGCCAAATAATAAAAGCTTTCTGTTGTAAGAAATATAAATTAGGCATGTTGAAAGTCTCAGCTTAAATTTATTAAATAAGAATGTGATTGGGAATGGATGAAGGCTTTGTAAACTGTGAAGGCCTAGTAAGTGTATCCTTGGTATACCACACTGATTCTTTAAGCTACTCTCCTGCCCCGTATGACTGCCATTATGTTTTGTGTGGATGTGAAAGAGGACACAACCATGAAGGTAGGTGTGACAAACCTGGCAGATGGCGGAGGGAGGTGGAAATTGGGGTAGAAAAGTAGCTATAGTCACAAAATTGACATAGTTTAGGTTCAAAGCCAATGGTGTTTCCAAGTCATGGACTTGAACTAAGATTGTACTGTTTAGTAACTAAAATTTAATTGTATAATTAAAGGTTGTAAGCACCTTTAGGACATTTAATCATATGCCCCTAGTATACTGACCACATTTATTTGTATGAAGAGATCTTTGTCTGGACTTTTACATGGACTTTCTTTTCTTCACTCTTGCACTAAACAAGCCACCTCATTTCTGCTATCTAGGGCCATTTCTTTAAAGGCTTTACCATCACAACTCATTTTGTATACCACAGTTTGCTTCTTCATACCATTTCTCTTGTTCTCAGTTCTTATCTTTAAAGTAGGTTTCTTGTACACAGGATAGAATTAATTCTTCCCTTTTTTATACAGTCTGACAATCTCTGCCTTTTAATTGGTACCCTCAGACCATTTACATTTAATCTAATTATTGGTGTGGTTTGGTACCATCTTGCTATTTATTGTCTATAGATTAATTGACTATATTTCCCTGATTTCATTTTATCTCCACTATTGCCTTATTAGTTATACCTCTTTGTATTGTTGTTACCCAGTCTAAATTGAACTCATTAACTTGCATCCCAAACAGCCTATTCCTTCTTTGTTAATTGTTCTTTCTTTAGCTTTCCTCTCTGTCCTTTTACTTTCATGTGTCTTCAGCATTTGTATCCTCTTACCATTCTACTATTTGAATATTTCTTGAATTTATCCACTTCACTCCACTGACACCTTCCCTATTCATATACTGTAACCTGCACAGAGATGAACTTTCTCATGGCCCAGTTTTAACTTTGGTAGCTGAAGAAACACAAATCCCAACATTGAAAAAATTGACAAACCATTTAAGTTTTTACTCTGGCCTCTAGAAAAACAAAAGAAGATTTCATTATAACAGCAAAACTTAAAATTCTTTTCATCAGTTTATCTTTCTGATTCTTCTCCATCACAGTATAGAGCAGCCCTCAGACTCTCTCCCTGAAACAAATCCCCTCCTGAAAAATAAATACCGACTCTCAGTTTTAGCTTGAGTCTCTCCTGTGTTCTTTTAGCAGCTATTTTCTTGTTTTCTATTCAGCCCATTCCACAATAAATTAGTCAGATTGCTTTCAGAATTGAAATTATAAAGGCATGCTTCTCTTTGGGGGAGAGGGAGCAGAGGCTATGACTACCCATTTGTTAACCTTTTATTTTACTTTAAACATTATACAGCTTTGTGGAGCTTATGACCTCATGGGGAGAAAGGCAAACAGAGTCAACTGGGGAGTAGCGGTTGTTCAGAAGAGTATGTATAGCTATATTTACCAAAGGCAGTTATCACATTTGTGTTCACAATTATTTGGCACCTAATGAGCTCTCGGTAATTATTTGCTGAATGAATTAATGATTAATGAATGATCTGATATTGGGCTTCCTGTCCTTCATTCCTGGCACTTATCTTGCCCTGTTAAGCTGGTTTGTAGCCAGTATTCTTTTGGTGGATTAGCCTGCCCCTGAGACTTCCTTCCAAATATATATATATTTTTCATTAGATACATGTAGGTGACTCTGTACCTGCTTGAGCTGGTACACTCCATCTACCATGTTTAGTTTTTATAGTATCTTGAACTGTATTCTTTTTTTTTTTTTAATTTTGAGACAGGGTCTTGCTCTGTTGCCCACGGCTAGAGTGCAGTGGCATCGTCATAGCTCACTGCAACCTCAAGCTCCCGGGCTCAAGCGATCCTCCTACCTCAGCCTCCCAAGAGCTGGGACTACCAGCATGTGCCACCGTGCCTAGCTAATTTTTGTAGAAATGGGGTCTCGCTGTGTTGCTCAGTCTGATCTCGAACTCCTGGCCTCAAGCCATCCTCCTGTCTTGGCCTCCTAAAGTGCTAGGATGACAGGGGTGAACCAGTTTACCTGGCCTCTCATGGTCTTCCAGGCTTAAAACCTTGGCATATTTTTCTTAGTTTTTCTTCCTCTTTATCTACTATTTGGACTTCAACTCCTGTGGATTATTTTCTCTGAAATTTATTTAATATCTATCCTTTATTTGTTACTACTGCTGCTACTTCCATCTGAGCTTATTTATATAGCTTTCCATTTGGACTCTCCCTGCTTCTACTTTTTGTCATTATTCTAGGTCTTCAAATTTATCTTCCCAGAGTAACATTTAGTGGTCATCCTGCCTGGCCACAGTCAAATGCTCAGGGGATTAGAACCCATGTACACTGTTGGTGGGAACGTAAAATAGTGTAGCCACATTGGAAAATAGTCTGGGACTTCCTTAAAACCCTTAACATAGAGTTATCGTTTGATCCAGCAATTCTACTCAGGAATATGTCTAAGAGAAATGAAAACATATATCCACATGAAAAATTGTACAAGAACGTTTATAGTAGCATTAGTCAAAAAATCCAAAAAAGTAGACAAACATAAATGTCGATCAGTTGATAAAAGGATGAACAATACGTGCAATAGCCATACAATGTAATATCATTGGGGTGTACAAATGAAGGAAGAACTGGTACGTGTTACAACGTGGGTGAACCTTGAAAACTTGTTAAGTGAAAGAAGCAAGACACGAAGGCCACCTTTACTTTGATTCCATTTATGTAAAATGTCCAAAATGGGCAAATCTATATATAGAGAAAATAGATTAGTGATTGCTGGGGCTATTGTGGGGTGATAGCTAAATAATTATTCAAAATGTTGTCAAACTATTACTACTATCTCGGAACATTTTTATCTTCTTTAGAAGACACCCTGTACCCCATAAGTAGTCAATCCCTACTCCTCCCTTCCCCAGCAATTTCTGAATCTGCTGCACCATTTTATATTCCCAGCAGCAATATATGAAGGTCCTAATTTCTCTAAATCCTTGCCAACACTTACTTTCTTTTTTAAAAATTGCCATCCTAGTGGGTTTGAAGAGATATCCCAATGTGACTTTGATTTCCATTTTCTTCTTCTTTTTAATGTTTATAGTAATTTATTTATTTTTATTTCACAATATTTTGGGAGTACAAAACATTTTGGTTACATATAATGCCTTTGCCTCGCCCAAGCCTGGGCTACAAGCTTGTCCTTCCCCCTTGCAGTGCACACTGCATCCATTAGTTGTAAGTTTACCCACCCCCAGAACCCCCTCCCACGATTTCCATTTTCTAATGACTAATGCTATAGAACATCTTTTCATGTGATGATGATTGGCCATTTGTATACCTTCTCTGGAGAAATGTCTATTAAATCCTTACCCAGTTTTTAATTGGGTTGTCATTCTGTTCAGTTGCAAGAATGCTTTAAAATATCTTCTGGATGTTATTAATAGACCTTTATGAGATACATGGGTTGCAAACATTTTTTCCCATTTTGTGGATTGCCTTTTCACTTTCCTGATAATGTCTTTGACTCACAAATGTTTTTATAATTTTGATGATATCCAATTCACCTATTTTTTTGTTCTTTTATTATGCTTTTCGTGTCATATTTAACAGTGTGTTGCTTAATCCAAAGTCATGAAGATTTACACTTGTTTCCTTCTAAGAGTTTTATAGTTTTTGCTTCTATGTTTACTTCTTTGATCCACCTTGAATTGATTTTTGTATGTAGTGTAAGGTAGGGGTTTAAATTCATTCTTTTGCATGTGGATATCCAGTTGTCCCAGTACCATTTTGAAAAAACCCCATTGGAAAGACTTGGCACCCTTGTTGAAATCAATTGACCATAGATGTGTAGGTATTTCTGGGCTCTCAGTTCTCTTCCATTGATCTGTATGTCTGTTTTTATGCTAGTACTATCCTGCTTTGATTACTCTAGCTTTGTAGTAAGTTTTAAAATTGGGAAATGTGAATTCTTCCACTTAAATTCATCTGTTTCAAGATTAGTTTGGCTATTTGGGGTCTCTTATAATTCCATATGAATTTTAAGATTATTATTCATTTCTGCAAAAAAGGCAGAAGTTTGATAGGGATTTCACTGAATCTGTAGATCAGTGTGGGGAGTTATTGCCATCTTAACAATATTAAATCTTTGAATCCATGAATATGGGCTGTCTTCCCACTTATTGAGGTCTTCTTTGATTTTTTTCCAACAATTTTTTTTTTAGTTTTCAGTGTACAAATCTTATGCTTCCTTGGTTAAATTTATTCCTATGTATTTTATTCTTATTTGAAGCTAAGTAGAATTATTTTGTTTTTGGATCGTTCATTTGTGTAGAGATAAAACTGAGTTTTGTATGTTGATCTTGTATCCTGCGACTTTGCTGAACTAGTTTATTACCTTTTTTTTCTGGATTCTTTAGAGTTTTCTATATGTAAGATTGTGTCATCTGTAAATAGAGATAGTTTACTTCTTTCCTGTTAGGTGCTTTTTACAAAAATCGTATTCTTTTTATTTTTCTTGGTAATTACTGTGGCTTGAACTTCCAGTGCAATGTTGAATAGAAGTGGCAAGAGGGGACATCCTGTCTTGTTCCTAATGTTATAAAAAAGCTCTCGATCTTTTGCCATCAAGTATGATGTTAGGGGCACGTTTTTGTAGATGTTCCTTATCACATTGAGGAACATTCCTAGTTTATTTTTATGACAAAAGGATGTTGGCTTTTGTCAAATGCTTTTTCTATGTCTATTGAGGTGATTGTGTATTTTTCCCCCTTCATTTCTATTAATATGATTTATTGATTAATTTTCCTTTGTTAAACCACCTTTGTATTCCTGGAATAAATCCCACTTGGTCATGGTATAAGATTCCGTTAATATGCTACTGGATTTGGTTTGCCAGTATTTTGTCAAATATTTTTGCCTGTATGTTTATAGGGATGTTGGTCTATAGTTTTCCTGTGATGTCTTTGTTTGGCTTTGGAATCAGGTCTAATAGAATGAGTTAGGAATGGTTTCTTACTGCAGTGATGAATATCATCTAAATTTGTTTGTGGTGCTAGCTGTACAACTCTGTGACTATGCTAAAAATCATTGAGTTGTATAAAATGAGAGACTTGTATGATATCTCAATAAAGCTGCTACTAGAAAAGAAATCTTTAGGAAGCTCCTCACCGATATGTTTAGCCCGGAGTTGTTATCCGGGCCTTCAAAGTCCTCAACAGCCTTTCTAGCTATCATATTTCTGCATTACCTCTGATTTATCTTTGTATGTAACTCTCATCCAGTGACAGTGATCACTTAACTGCCCCACTCACCACTTCCTGCTCCCCAAGATCTCCCAGAACATCTTGTGCATCTTACTTTTTCACCGTGCCTAAGGGCTGTCCCTCCTCTCTTGAAAGTTCCTGTCCCTCTTTCCCACCGACAATTTAACCTCACTTTCGAAGTTCTAATCAAGTTTCTTCTATTCACCAGTCTAGCCTGCAGTAATCTCTTGGTCCAAAACCCTTAAATTTGGTGATTATGTTGTATCAGTTAAAAATAAAAAAGGATAAGTGTGATCTAGAATGTGTGAGTTTTCTTAAGGAGACAGTAGGACAGAATATTTGAAATCAAAACTGTCCTGGGAAATCGGTATATGTGTTTATAGCACCCATAGGCATATACTCTTCTTTTAAATGCATTTACAGTTAACTCACAAATTTATAGGGATAACTTTTCATTTGGACTTCTCTGGTCTCCCCCAAATACAGTCATGTACTACATGTTTTGGCCAACAAGGGCCACGTATATATGATGGTTATCCCAAAAGATGATAATGGAGCTGAAAAATTCCTATCGTCTAGTGGCATTGTAGCCATGGTAACGTCACAGCCAAGGTAACATCATAACATAAGGCATTACTCATGTATTTGTGGTGATGCTGCACTGCCAGTTGTATAAAAATCTAGCACATGCAATTATGTATAGCACATAATACTTGATAATGATAATAAATGACTGTTACTGGTTTATGTATTTACTATACTTTTATCATTATTTTAGAGTGTATTCCTCCTACTTATTAAAAAAAAAAGTTAACTGTGAAACAGCCTCAGGCAAGCCCTTCAGGAGGTATTCCAGAAGAAGAAGGCATTATTATCATAGAAGATGACAGCTCCCTGTGTGTTACTGTCCCTGAAAATCTCCAGTGGGACAAGATGTGGAGGTAGAAGAAAGTGATATTGATGATTCTGACCCAGTGTAGGCCTAAGGCTAATGTATATGTTTGTGTCTTAGTTTTTAACAAAACAGTTAAAAAAGTTAAAAAAAATTAAAAAGAAAAAATGCTTATGGAATAGGGATATCAAAATATTTTTGTATAGCTGTGCAATGTGTTTAAGCTGTTACCAAGAAGTTAAGTGAAAAAAATGAAAAAGTTTATAAGGTAAATAAGTTATAGTAAGCTAAAGTTAACTTATTATTGGAGACAAATATTTAAAAAAATAAATTTAGTATAGCCTGAAGTGTACAGTGTTTATAAAGTCTACAGTAATGTACAGTAATGTCCTAGGATTTCACTCACGTTCATTCACCACCCACTCACTGACTCACCCAGGGCAACTTCCAGTCCTGTAAGCGCCATTCATGATAAGTGTCCTATATAGGTTTACCATTTTTTATCTTTTAAATTGTATTTTTACTATCCCTTTTCTATGTTTAGATACACAAATACTTACCATTGTGTTACAGTTGCCTGCAGTATGCAGTACAGTAACATGCTGTATAGGTTTGTAACCTAGGAGCAATAGGCCATACCATTAGGTGTGTAGTAGGCTTTACCATCCAGATTGGTGTAAATACAATCTATCATGTTCACCCCAAAATGAAATCACCTAACAGCATATTTCTCGGAACATATCCTCATCCTTAAGGAATACATGACTGTAGTTCTCAGTGCTTTGAAGAAAGGCATATAATGATATAATCTAGTCATTAACATTAAATGCCAGACAAGCATTTGTTGATGTGTATGTACATGTTTGGAAGATAAGATCTACAATTTTCAGTTGTGGTTTAGTTTTCCTTGTGGATTTCTGAAATTTTTTGAGAAAACTTATCATACTAGATTAGAAATAGTTGAATAAAGTTCTGATGATATTAATAGTAAAGTCCGTGGGCAAACATGAGACGTGTAGGTAAGACTGTTTATGTAAAGGCTGCTTTTTGGAGTTTAGTGAGACATAACTGGGAGGTTATATTAACATACACATCATGGTGTAAAGTCAAGAGCATATCTCGCATAGAATAGAATTTAATTCAAATCAGGTAGCTACATCATACACACATAGTTGTTAGGGGGTCGAGCCAGGATCCAAATTCAGGTTTGTCTCATTCCAGGACTAATGATTAACTACTATACGATTTTGCATTCCATGTTTATTAAGGGAAGTTATTTAATTTGTTTGAGCCTCATTTTATTTGAGTATACAATGAACTTGGTAATACTTGCTGTGCAGAGATGTTTTGAAGTATAAATAAGCATGTTTGTAAAGCATTTAGCAGAGAGCTTGCTTACAAAATAGGCAGGTCTATTACTATTAGTAAAATATTTTGTTTATTCAAACCAATAGCACTGAAACTTCTGCAGAGAAATTAGTTTAGCTCTTGGCTTTAGAATATTGAATTCTTTACATTTGGCACAGTTTTCAGTGCTTGTTTCTCTAGAATTTAGACAATTTTCCAAGTTAAGTCATTTGGTTATTACTTTTTCCCTCTATTCTTTTTGTTATTCTGAATGAATTGTTATCAAAGAAGAGACAGAATTATACCTTCTCTGTTATTAACTTCCCTTCTGAAGAGTTTAAGAATATCTGACACTTGTGGTTAACTAAAACAGTTATATATTTAAGCCTTAGATTTTGAAGTTTGTGGAATGAAATTTAGGAAGGCTGATTTTTTTTTTGTTGGAAGCCATAGTAGAAATAAACTAGAGAAGTGGTTATTGGTTTTCATCTTGGCTACAGAAGGAAGTATTTGTATGAGAGTATTTGTTGGTGTTGCTATAGAAACGTAGTCAAAACTACAGCAAAAGCATCACAAAATAAAGCATTGATTTGGTTACCTGAATTGTGTTCTTATGTTGGAATTATTCCTAATTGATTTCAAAATGTCTGATTTTTTTTTATTTGTTAGCTGTCATAAATATCCAAATATCATAAGTTTAAATGAATTAAAGTTCAAAATAAATCAGTATTCTGAGTATGAATACTAACATATACATTTTTTTGATCACAATTAAGCCTTAGAAGTTTGGAAAAAAATTCTGCTGTAGTAAATGTAAATTTCCTGTTTGTGATGGTGATGGATTGTAATTAAAAATATATATAGCTTCATTTATTTTAGCATAATTTTGGTTCAGTTGGGGATTTTTCTTAATGAAAACCATATATAGGTGCTTTTTTCCCAAATTTTATTTATATTTTCTTTATAAATTAAAATGGATATGCTGTCTTTTTTTAGCTTTTTAATAAAGTTATAATTTGGATCAAGAGCAGTTCCACTAACCAGTTTATAGGGGAAAATAGCTCTGCTTTCTGGCTTTTATAGACTCTCTTGCTCAAAGGAGGGACTGCTATTGAGTCAGTTACAACTTCAGTGGAAGATGTCTTGCAGCTGTGCCTTTTTGGTTTTGTTCCAGAGATAGTATTTGTGTGCACTGTCAGAATGTCTTAAAGGCTCACCCTGGAAAGGATTCAACCCTATAAAAGGAGTTTTGTTTTATAACCTTTCACATGTTCTTATGGGGTTCTGGTGGTGATGGTGGTCTTCATTATCTCGTCTTTTAAACTGGCATTTTATTGAGACACAGGCTTCACAGTTTAAGAATAGGAACTACAGTTGTAGGTATTGTATCTCGTAAAATAAATTTAGTCAAGCCCTTGGCACACACTACAATGCAAACAAGATCCCCCTCCCCAAACTTTGCAATTTCAGTGAATTATTTTTTTTGTTCTGTGTTTATACTGATAAGAAGATTGGCACTCATTTGATTATATTCTTCTGGGTAATTTATTAGATATTGATTTACAAATCAAGTTAATGCATTAGAAGATAGATTACTATGCAGGGAATCCCAAACACAGTTTGAAGAGTTTAAAACACCAATGACTTCTCATGTTGAAAATTGTTCAGCTTAACCTGTTTTGAACCATATGTTTACATAAATGCTAGGAGAATTATCATCGAATATATTCTAGGTGGCTAACCATATTTTCTTCAAAATTTCCTCTTTTCTGCTCAGTTTTTTTTCCTTTAAATTGTTAAAATTACAACAGGTTTATTTTAAAGGTCTTAATTGACTTTTATTTGTGATTCTAGAAGCAGGCAATACCTCCTTCTGTAAAATAGAATGAGTGTTCTCATGAGCTGAACAAAGGAAGTTGGTTTTTTAGACAGAAAAGGGCTGAGGAAAGCAGAAACAGAACAAAAGCAGATGAGTTGTTTCAAAGTTACTTTCCTTATAGGGTTAAAACAGGGGACTTCCTCATTATGCCTGCTCAGGTAAACTGGGCCACTTTTGATTGGTTGTTATGAATCTCCTGGCTTTATTTATTTATTTATTTATTTTTTTGTTTTGAAAACTGTCCCTATTACATGGCACCTAGCATGAGTGACTCCATTCCTGTTTGGTCTGTCTGATGGGGCCTAGTGTAGGAGGATAGTCCAAAACAATGACCTCCTATAAATTTTATTTAACAAAATGCTCCAAAGTTATCAAGCTATTTAAGGTGAAGAATAAGGCTGTAGACCCACTCCTATCTTTCTAGCTTCCTTAAACTCCTTTCTCTCCCAGCTCATGTGTATTTCCATTACCATTCCCTTTGGTCTCTGGGGTTGAGATGTCCCTCCTGGTGTCCAAGGTCAAAGTCTTTCTGGGTTTGATCCTTTTGTACCTGTCTCTTCTGAACTATATGCCATCCATTTTCCTTTCTTTCTCTTTTGTGTCTTGAACCTCTCCCCTCTTTGTCTCTCCTACAAAAAGCCTGCACCAAACAACTCAGACATCTCCTGTACATAAACATCTCCCCTCAACTCTAGCCTTTTTGTGGTTATTACTTGCCCTTTCTCCAGCCTTTTCTTCAGCGCCGAACTTCCGAGATTGACACTTGTTATGTCTCCGCCTCCTCTCTTCAACATTTTTTCTTTATAGCCACTTGACCTTTTCTCCCACTAGCCACTGAGCTTGCTCTTTGAGGTTACCAGCAATCTTAGGATACTTTTTAACTCTTGTTGGTACCTGAAGCAATCTGCCCTTGCCCCTGTTGGCCACACTCCCTGTTTGACTCTTCTTTCTTGCCAGTGCTTTCCTGGTTTGCTGTCTTTCTCTTGTGCTGATCCTTCCCAGCCTCCTTGGTAGGCTCCTTCCTTTCTCTGTTGGGATATTTATGATGAGCATTTTCTTACTCTGTTTTGCCTGCAATTTCATCTCCCTCTGATGACACTGATTGGCCAAGCAATTCCAGATCTTAGCCTGGAAACCCCGCCTCTGTCATTCAGACACGTATCTCCAGCATCCTTCTGATCTCCACCTAGATGTCACATAGGCCCTCCAGTCCAAGTGTGTTCAAAGCGGAAGCTTTTGCTTCCTTCCTCCCTGTTTCCTACTCTATTGGGAAGTCCCTCTGGGTTCATGGTACCACTGTCTGACCTTTGACTGCCAGGAACCTGGGAACTTTGTTCTCTATTACTCCCATAATCCAGTGCATTATCAAGTACTGTCCATTTTACTCTCTAAATATTTATTGACTCTAGCTCTTCATTTGCATCCTTGTTGTCTCTGTGTTGGTTTCCTGGATCCCTGAAGCATCATCTTAACCAGTTTCCTTTCATGGAGTCACTTGTTCTCACATGGTTGCCAAAGTCATCCTCCAGAAATATAAAGTTAGTATCCTTTTTCATTGACTACAAGATAGAATAAAAACATCTGAGCTTAGTATACTGACCATGCATTGTTCGTTTCCCTTGTCCATGTCCTCCACTCCCTCCCCTCTGTTCCAGGCAGATGAGGTTCTCATCGTTCTCTACAACACATTTATCTTTCATGATTCCGTGCCCATCCCTTATAGTTCCCACGGTCAGGAGTGTGATTCTGCCCACTTATAATAGGCCCAGTAAGTGCCTTCTTATCCTTCAAGGTCGGCTCAAATGTCATCTTGGGAAGCATTCTTCCCTCATCAAGTCAGTTACTGTTAAATTGTTTATGTTTACATTATATCTTATTTTCTTTGTGGTATAGTTATTTATTTAAATGTCCTTCTCTCACACTGCTGGAGCCATGTTTTACACAGGTCTGTATCCTTAACAACTATCAGCAAGCAAAAAAAAACCCAATTCTTCATGGAATGAATGGATCATAGCAAAACCCAAAAGTTCAGAAATAGAAATCTCATAGGCAAAGATAATATGAGTATGCTGGCTTGATGTTGGATATTTTTTGTTTATTGTTTTGGGTAGGTGTGGCAGTGGATTGAGAATGTATTAGCACTTATGGTTAGGGTTTTTTTTTTTCATAATTTAGGTTTGAAGAGGTAAGTTTTAGAAGTGAAGCTACAGAATGAAGTGGGCAGAGCTACAGTTTGAAATTAGGGAGAGCTAATAAAGTTGTGAAGGGTTGAAAGTACACTGGTTCTCTAACAAGTGTCCAAACCATTGCAGATTGCATGTGTCAGGCAGAAGGGAGACAGTGAGGCAGATGAAGTGAGGAGAGGGCTCCAGATGGGGCTGGACCTCTCCCGGGCACCCTGGATGTGTAGCTGTGCACTGCTTACCACATACACCTTAACACTTCCCCAGCTTGTCCTGTGGAAGCAGTGTTCAGCTTTATACAGCACGTTTTTTGTTATGAGCCTTTGTTTATATGTTGGGTGTTTATGTGGTTCTAGTAGAGCCTCTTGGAATAGTGGTGGCTGTTTTAAAGGAAAGGAGAGAGAAAAAAGAAGGGAAACCACAGGATGGGGAGTGGTTAGGGTGGGGAAATAAGAGTTGAGGAAAAAAATAGATGACTTGGTAGGAGATTATGTTAATGTTTTATTTTTAAAAATAAAGTTAAATGTAATGATACCTTTATCCATTTTTATGGGAAAAAGTTTGGATGACTTTTTTGACCATGGAAATTCTATGTTTATTAGTAACTTGCATTCATTTAGCGTGTTGTACTTTACCGTAAGCAGCTAGTATGGTGGTTCTTCTTTGATCCTCACAACAGTCCGATTATTTAGGTAGGTTAGCCCCTGACACCTGTTTTTTCAGGTTGGGAAGAGTAGATAATTTCTTGGCAATGGCCATTTTATTTTTGGAAACTTACAATATTTGGGGGAGTTGAGAGGATGTAGGCTTTTTCTTGGGTGCAGAGGTTGGGGCAGAGCTGGGGAGCATTTTAGGTCTGCTGGATTCCCAGTCTCAGGGCTGTTTGTTTCTTTTGGCCCTTGGACGGCAATAAAGGGTCTCTTTTCCCTTTTCTTAACAGCGTGTCTCCCCTTCTCACCCAGGAAGAGCAGTCTGCTATGGGGAGAGGCATTGGGATTGTTAGCAAGAAACCCACGTCTAGCCTGATCAGATCTCTACTCATTTACTATGTAAATAACCTAACTTCTGGGCCTCAGATTCCCTGTCTATTAAAGGCAAGGGGTAGGAGTACATGACCATTGAGGTCATTTTTAGCTCTGAACTACTTTGATTCTATAAAAATCCCCATTTTGCTCAGTCATGTGTAGGGTATTACACAGCTGCTAGCAATATCTTTGTTTCTGCTTTGTAGGTAGTGGGCTTTGTGATAGGTGCTTTTGTTTTATTTCTTTAATCCCTAAGGCACAGTGAGTGTCCTTACCACCTAGCAGTAGCATCTGCTCCTTCAAAGTGAAAGAAGAATGAGCCTGAACATTGTAAGCCTATAATGCCTTCCTTGACCCCTCACAAAGGAGTTGACCACTTCTGCGGTGCCCTTCCTGTACCTCTAGTAGCCCTTATCACATATGGTGTAATGATTTGTTTATGTGTCTGTCTTCCCTGCTAGACTGTGAGTTCCCAGAGGACTGGTGTGGGCAAGAAACTTCCCCTGGTTCCTTCGGGCCTAAACCAGTGTCTGGTGCAAAGGAAGAACTTAGTACATGTTTCTTAGATATACAGTGGAATGAAAATAATACAAAGTACCTGATGGATTGCTATACTGGCCTGATTGTATAATTTAAAAAGTGATGCTTTTGACTCTTGTAGTTAATTGTTTTAAAAAAAAGCATTTGTTAAGAGCTTTATCTTAACACTTTTTAGATGTTTTTGTTGTTATTCCAAACAGTAGCTTTTTACTTAGACAGTCCCAACTACCACCCCTTTATTCTTTTGTTCCTTTTCCTCCCCTGTACTCCTACTGCTCCTACTTTCACTCCATACCGCCTGTGAACATCTGGGGTCATGCAACATATTTCTTTATTAGAGTCACATAAATCTATAGTACTTTCTAACATTACATTTTAAAAATGTAATTGTGTTTAATGTAATTGGACACACGAGTCTAACATTGCTAAAAAGTCCAGTAGGGAAGAAACTTTGCAGATGACTCATGTGCAGTTGTGCAAATTATTCTGTTTCAGAGCCTGAGTGAAATTAAACTGGGGTGGTATGTGGTTAAAAGAGAACTTGTGCATGGAGCCCCAAGGTACTAGTGAAAAAAATTATTTTTTCTGCTGACATCAGATATATCAATAGCAATGATGCTATGAAGTATGGGCATTTAGTAAATTTTATAGACTAACTGAAGTTCATCTATAGTCATAAAACTTTTCTCCATGTTTGTTCAGGAAGTATAGTTTTGCATTATGATAGGTAGATTGAAAGATTGGATTCCCTGCAAATTCAGTAGAATAAAAAAAGAGTCCCCCCACCCCGAGTTATTATATTTCAGGGTTATGCCAGAAAATTGTGTCGTCTACTTTTTTCTTAGTAGGACAGATGATGATCACTTCTTAGATGGAGGTTTGAAGACTGAGAGGAATTCTGTCTTACTCATTGTAATTTCTGTGATGCGGATAACTTTATTTTCTGTTCTGATTATGTCCCTTATGATTCAGGAGCTATGAATGACCCATCAGATTATTGAGTCCTTTACATCTTATTCAATTTCGTTCTTTGTCCCCATCAAGTAGGAGGTGGGACAATTTTTAAAAGTCAAGAAATTATGATACTGGATTTAAGATAAAACTTTATTTGTACATAAACTCACATACGTAAATGTAGGAAAAGTGTTCCCCATCCTAACTTCAACCAACTCCCTTGAATATTTTAAAAATAGCATTCAGAGGATGAGTCTTCTAATTTCCCATTTTAATGAAATAATGAGACAGTGTCAAAACGTGGCTCTTTTGGATTTTCTGAAGACAGATATAATACATATACATTTATATTAATTTTTTATATTAAGACATTTGGGAAGATTTCAACCCATGTATTTTGTATACTTGAATGTGTTTAAAATCTTACTGGAAATGAATAAATAACACTGGACCTGGTTTTTGTATACTTCTCTGCTATTAATTATAACCTTCTGAGTAATCTTATATAAAGTTCAGTTTCTAGAAAACAAAGGTGTTAAAATAGAGATAATGTGGTGTTGGTGGAAAAGTCCATTGGCTTTGAAGGCAGACCAAATTGGTACAAATTCTGCCTCTACCACTGTATATGTGAGTTTGGGAACTCATTTAATTTCTCTTGGTTCTAATAGCCCAACTTTTTTTATCCACTATATTAATAGTTTCTCCTGCTTCCATAGTGTCACAAAACTCTTCTCTATCTTAATTTTCTCAACCTTTGTTTGAACAATGAGATTCAGATGTCTCTTGAGTAGGATCTTTTCTTCTGAAGCCAGCAGAGTTGCTGAGCCAGTAGCATTGGGTTCCATAGTTAAGAAGGTAGGTGTCTTAGCTTGGGCTACCATAACAAAATATGATAGGACTGGGTGGCTTACACAACAGAAATTTATTTTCTTACAGTTCTAGAGGCTAGAAGTCTTAAGGTGGAGGTGTCAGCATGGTTAATTTCTGATGAAAGCTTGTAGACAACTGCCTTGTGTCTTCACATAGGTAGAGAAAGAATATGCAAGGTTTCTGGTGCCTCTTTTTATGAGGGTACTAATTTCATTGCAATGGCCCCACCCTCAAGACCTCATCTGAACCCATCTCCCAAAGTCCCCACTTCCACATATCATCACCTTGGGGGTTAAGTTAAACATATGAATTTTAGGGGGACACAATTCAGTCCATAGCAGTAAGAGAGTAAGAGAAGAAGACAGGAGACACAAGGATGATAAGACATGCCTAGAATGGAACATACAGATCTACCACTGTTGAATTCACTAGATCCAGTGCAATAGATTAGTAGCTCTCAGATTTCTGGATTCCATGGAGCAATATATTTCACAAAAAGGGTTGAAGGCAATATTTTTTCAAGTTAAGTACATTGTAACAAATTTGCAGTTGTACTAGCAGCATTTATTAAAAAATACATGTAACATAAAAAAGGAAGAACTTAATCTGAAGAAAGGGTGATGCTTTGAATTAAATAAAATTGGCTCTACTAAAATACTCTATCCTTTTCCTGCCTGTTGGTATAGGTGACATCATATTTATTTAAATATTATTTTCTTTGTGATAAAAAAGGCCCCCTTTAGAAATTTTTTTTGTGAATATGAACAGATAATTACTCATTGACCCAAGAACTGCTTGGTAGGAGTTGCAAAAAAATGAGCACATGGATTCATAGTCTATCTCAATCCTGAATACATACATGGGGAGGGGGCCATAAAACCTGAATTTAAATTGCGGAAATGTAGTGGGGGGTTGTTACTGTAGAGTTAAGGAAGATTAGTTATTTCTCAGATCACTCTGACCTTCATCTTAGAATTGACTCATTTTCTTTTAGTGACTTCATATTTACTGTGCTTCCACTTGTATTTGTATTCATAGGAGAGATGGATGCAGGATTACCTTATTTTTAGCCATTTCTCAATTTAGGATTGACAATATAAAACAGGGATTTATCAGCTTTATAACTATATCATGGTACTTATGCAATCTATGTTAAAACAAGCCTCCATTTTTATATACAGAATGAATGGACATCCTTGTACAAATGAATCAAAATAGATTTTTCATTTTTATAGATTGAAAACTGGACTATGTATTTGCATGGTTTCTCTATATCTAAAAATGTATAATATCAGTTTATAGTAGTTTATAAAGATGGTTAGGCTGTACAGTAGTCCCCTCTTATCCCTGGTTTCACTTTCTGTAGTTTCAGTTACTTGTGGTCAGCTGCAGTCTGAAAACATTAAATGGAAAATACCAGAAATAAGCAATTCATAAGGTTTGAATTGCATGCCGTTCTGAGTTGCATGATGAAATTTTACCCTGCCCTGTCTGTCTCACCCGGGATGTGAATCCAACAGATCACTCTGTAGGCACTACTTAATAGCTGGCTTGGTGGTCAGATCAACTGTGGTAGTATCACAGGTTTTGTGTTCAAGTCATCCTTATTTTACTTAATAATGGCCTCAAAGCACAAGATTAGTGATGCTGGCAATTCAGATATGCCAAAGAGAAGCTGTTAACTGTCAACTGCTTCCTTTAAGTGAAAGTTCTTGACTTAATAAGAAAAGGGGAAAAAATTGTATGCTGAGGTTGGTTAAGATCTACGGTAACGAATCTTCTACTCATAAAATTGTGAAGAAGGAAAAAGAAATTCATGCTGGTTTCACTGTGATACCTCAAACTGCAAAAGTTATGGCCAACAGTGCATGGTAAGTGCTTAGTTAAGATGGAAAAGGCATTAAATTTATGGGTGAAGACATGAACAGAAATGTGTTCCAGTTGATGACAATCAAGTTTGGTACTATCCATGGTTTCAGGCATACACTGGGTATCTTTCCCCGAGGCTAAGGAGGGCTACTATATATTGTGTACGTATACTTTTGTTGTCTATTTGTAGGGTAGATTGAAAATACAAAAATAAAAACAAAGTTGCAAAATGGAGACCAAAAGCAAAGCAAACATCATAAGCACAAAAACTAAATGAGAAAAAAATCTCAGTAGAATTACAAAAATTATGATTAAAGAATTAGAGTTATGTCATTAAAACTAGTCTCTATGTAGAAGGTTTCTTCATTTAGTGGGTAGAACAGGCAGCAGGAAGCTGACTTTTTTTCTTTGACCCATGTGAATTTTCTAGCTGAGGAATGAAGTGACTTGGAACCAAGCTGGGCTTTTCAACTGAGCATGCCCTTCTCCAGCAGGGTCTAGCTTGGGTGGGGCCAGTCTTGCTCATTAAGCTTTTGGACGCCAGATTTCCATCAGCCTTCCAGTCTTCCAATGACAGGAAACAACAGACAACGTGTTTGATGTGCTTAAAAGCTGCGTATGTATTTCAAGGGGGAGATTTTTAGGACATTTCTGTTGTAGCAGTTGGGTTCCGTGATACATACTTGTTTGTTTCTGCTTGTGAAGGAAGTTTGCTGTTGAGAGTGTGATTAAATATTCAGTGGACTGAAAATTTGGAAAATGCTAATGTACAGAAGTAGATGAAATCTGGGTAAGTACACTGCTTCACAAGGGAATATGTTGTTATATTAGAACCCAGCCCTATGACAAATATATATTTTTCCAATGGGCATAGTTTAGTTTTAGACCACTTGTTTGCATTTTTCTAGGCAATTGTTTAATTTTTTCAGGTTATCTTTAACATAATAGCTTTTTCAGGTTCGAACTGTGAGAATAATGAAGCTAGTTGGCTTATATATGTCTGGTTGTTTTATAATTGATGTATTCAGTGTTGTGGTATACTATATGAAAATTTATAATTAAAGCACAGTGAAGACTGGTGTAAGGTTAATAGTATACAGCTGTGGTTTTTTTAGCATGTTAAATAACTTTCAGTTTAATTAATTTATAAAGTGCTTCATTTTCACCCTAACTTGTTTGATTAAAAGACGTTATAGCTATCAGAGATTTGAATTCAGTTTTTAGCATCTGCATACTAGTAGCCATTAATAGGACCGATTATTGTTTTGATGATGGAAACACCCTAAGTAAATATTGGTCCAATAAGGATAGGTATCAACATCTTCTTTTATTACTGAATATTTAATCTGCTGTCACATTGAAGAAATGTGAAAACTTATCATATTGCCCAGATTCTGACATCCAGACTTAGAAAAATATCTTCATGCTTTTTCTTTGTATGATGTACCAGTCTAATAATCTTCCTTCAAAAACATCCTTGTTTCTATGCTACTTTCTAACAAAATCAGTGCCACTGTAATTAGCAGACGATCTCTGCAATTCCTTTTTTATTGTTGATGCTACAGGGAATGTTCCTATACCACTGAAGTATTTGTGGTATTTTTGGGGAGATGCATGTGTACTTGGGAAGTTTAAGTTTTCTATTTTTTGTCCCAACAAAAAAATTGCCTCTTCAAATTATTTGCAACTTGGGTGTGGGAACTGAATAAAAAAATAACTGTCAAGGTGATGCTGATGATCTGGACAATCAGTCATTGCCTCCCACCCCATCTGCTTTGTAGTATTGTTGTACAGATTATATATTGATGACCTGTAGTTTAACATCATAGTAGGATCACAAGCAAAGTTACACTGGAAAGGTAAGATTTAAACTTTGATATTAGTTTTGCCTGAATTTTTTTGATGGACCGAAGGTTGAATGTCTGACATATTCTCCAGCAGGACACTCTACCACATCACTTTTGCAAATAGTGAACTTTGAGAATTTTACCTCCAAAGAAATAAATACATTTAGCTAAAGTAGAAACTTGTCCTAGCCACTACCACTTAAAAGTAGTTATTTATTTGAAGCTGTAACTAAGTAGTTTTGAACTAAATTAATGTCCAGAGTTAGAAATACTTTGGGGGGAAAAAAAAAGGTTTTATAGCATTCCAAATGGCATGTCTGTAATTCCATTGTGGTTACAGCTTTTCCCGCCTAGGGAAAGTTGCTCTTATCACACCAGGTTTGGAAGGTCCATAATTCTAACACTTTACTGATCAACTGACCAGTGAGCTGGCGTCAACATGTGGATATGCTTACTTAAGCTGAAAAAAAATCATTCAATTTATAGCCTTAGTTTTTAGAATATATGCTATGCATTGGCATAACTCTTTGGTAAGTGCTATAAATATTTAAAATGGCAGAAGAACTAATGAACAAAATTTTAAAAATGAATTATGTTTTTTGACAAGATTTAGGTATTTATGCCTGTTGACTGCAGCATTCCAAAGCTTATGGAGAAGAGGATTTGAAAGTATGAGATCAGTGTAGGCTCCAGCTTGGTGAACTTGTCATAGTGTGGGGGAGTTGATTGACTTTGACAAGCTTTTGTCTTATGACCTATTAAAATGCAGCGTCTGCAGCCTGTGCATTTATCCTGTGCAGTTAACCTTGGTGGATTTGTCGTTAGCTTATTTGGGAAGCATCTCCTGAACCACTGCTGTTAGATTTTAGAGTTTGATTCACACAGAAATAATATTAGACTGGTTGTCAATTACCACTTGAGACCAAGTAGGCAGTTTTGTGATGGGACTGGATAGGCATTTTATGCATAAGGTAATTGTGGGATGACATAGAAAAAGTGTACTTCCTGGTATCTGTTATGATCACAGGAGATTATTGGTATTGGCACTGCTCTGTTTTGAGCCTGGTTATGATATCACTGGAAGAAAATGTGTATTTTTTTCTTCTGTATGGCACTATAGGATGGTGGTCCAAATAAATGTTCCCCAAATACTAGGAACATCACAAGAGATATTTATCACAAAGCTACCGGATGCATAACACTGTACTAGGAACATGTAGTTACTCATCTGCACAAAAGTTTCACCCTTTTCATATGAATATAGTAGCAGATGTGGGGCAGAGAATAGGTGTGGGCAGGAAACATGATGACATCCTTGTGCTTGTCAGGCCAGTTTTGTTCCTGCTTTTCCCTACATATGAGGAGGAAACTGCTGAAAGAGATTGGGGATGTTTATGTAGGACCAGCTTGGAAATTTAATAAGAATCTTCCATTTCTGTTTTACTCTCTCCCTTCACTTATTTATTTATTTATTTATTTTTTAAAGAGACAGAGTTTCACTCTGTTGCCCAGGCTGGAGTGTAGTAGCACGATCATAGCTCATTGTGACCTCGAGCTCCTGGGGGCTCAAGCAATTTTTCCTCCTTCAGCTTCCCGAGTAGCTGGGAGTACAGGCACATACCACCATGCCTGGCTAATTTTGTAATTTTTCATAGAGATGGGGTCTTGTGATGTCGCCTAGGCTGGTCTCGAACTCCTGGCCTCAAGTGATCCTCCTGCCTTAGCCTCCCAAAGTGGCAAAGTGTTGGGATTACAGATGTGAGCCACTGTGCCCAGCCTGTTTTACCCTCCCTTTTAAAAAATTTCCTCAACTTTCAGAGAACTCTATGTTCAAGTACCCTATTCCCAGTCCTCCAGCAGAGAATAGGAATAATCTTTTTGGCCTACCTGCATATGCACGAATATTATTGTTAGCAAAAGACACCTATTTCAACTCTACACTGAAGACAAAATAATTAAAAAAATAAGGAAAGTTTTCTTAGGAACTGCATTTGAGCCTTGAACAACACAGGCTTGAACCGCATGGGTCCACTTATACGTGGGTGTTTTTCAATAAATACAGTTGGCCCTCTAAATGGGTGGCTTCCACATCCACAACCGAACTCAAGTAGAAAATACAGTATTTGCTGGGTGCAAAACCCATATAGGTGGGCCAACTTTTCCCATCCTCGAGTTCTGTGGGGCCAAGTATGTGCGAATTTGGGTATATGCAGTGTTCCTGGAGCCAATCCCCCACAGATAGTAAGGGATGATTGCATATGTATTAAATATTTTTTTAAATGAAGAACTTCTTAAAAATATACTCCTTAAAAAATGTTGCTGCTCAAGCTTAGGTGTTGTGCTTATATTATTTAGGAGAGCAATCTATATGGGGTACGGGGTGGTTTGTGAAGTATGCTGAACTGAAGGCTGGCAGAAATCACTTTCTTTGAGGATATAGAGACAATCTTAAGCTTCATGTGCCAAGAAATCATTTGCTTTAGGCCATCGTAATGCTGCTGCTGAACTGGAATAGACTGGAAAGTTTCTGCATGCACACTCTTCATTTGTGTAGTTGGAGCTTTGTGACAGGGCAAGGTGGCACCATTGCTTGTGGTAAGTCTCTTGTGGCACTTGAGTTGTTTCCAAGGAAGCAGACCAGCCAAGCGCTTCACTTAATGCATAAATATTGTTTTCCTAATAAAGCACCTCAGTTTATGAAAACTTCTTCTCAGTGAAAACTGTCTCCCATATCTCACGTCATCTACCAGCGCCATCCACCATTCCCCATAATCACTGTTGTTACTCTTCTGTATCATTTTCGTTTCTTTATGCGTATACAGGCATGTGTCTGTGTGTTCGTAGTCACGTCATTATCTCCCATACACTTTGCTTTCATCCTATAAGCTGTACTGTCTGTATGAGGAGTCCTATCCCTGTAAGGTAACCTAACGTGTATACTATGTGAATCTTGCTGTTTGTACTTAACAGTGTACCTTGGAGTTATTTTGGTAACTGGATACCTTTCTCATTTCTTTTTTCTTTAGGGCTGCGTAGTATTCTCTTGTATGAATGTCATATGATGCCTGCTATTGGTGGACGTTGATACTTTGCTTTTACAATGTTGTAGTGAACTACCTTGTACTTAATAAATTTGCATATGTGCAAATGTGTCTGTAGGATACATTACCACAAGTTAAGATTACTATTTTAAAGTGTGTACACGTTTGGAATTTTGATAGCTGTTGGCAAATCGACTTCCACTGAGTCTGTACTGATTGACCCTTCTACCAGCAATTGTATAAGATTGCCTCTGTTCCTACAGCCTTGCTCGGTGATTGCATGATTAAACTTTTAGATGTCTCCATCCTGAATTTTTAACTTCATTTCTTTTATTATGAGAGTGGTGAGCATCTTTTCATATGTTTATGGGCCCCTTATGTGTCATTTTCTGTTTACTCTGCTCATCCTTTAACCACTTTCCCCCTTGTTATTGAGCTGATGATTTAAATCAGACTAGTGACTATAAAAATGAAATTTGTTTTGAATTTTTTGATGTTGAGGCAACTTATAACCAGGATTGTTTTATTTGGATTTTTTTGTTCAGGTTACTTGAATTCAGCTAGAGAGCAAATATGTCTCTACCAAATACAACTGAGAATGAGAATTAGTACTCTTTAAAAAGCATGATGCCTATTTGTATGAATGTTTAACCAGCATTTTCTATGAAGGACCATTGTGTGCTTTTCTGAAGAGTTGACAATGGTAGCTTTTGAGAAAACTATGGCTGCTTTTCAAACTAGTTGTAGTTTCTGAATCTAAATTATCCAAATTTATGAATCAGTGAAAAGTTGTGTGACTATATATTAATGCTAATCTTGTTACCTATGCCCCTTACTAGACTGAGAACAGGATTCTTTCCTCTATGTTACTGGTATCTGGTGCATGTGCTTTGCAAGTACTCAATAAACATTTGTTTTGAAAGAAGCAGGTAAGATTCTGAATCTACATCCTGACAGTCAGTGAACTTGAATGGGGAGTGCTCAGGTAGAACATGTTGCTAATGATTATAAAGCCCCAAATGGTGGTGGTAATTTATTGATTACACATTCTCTTTTTTTTTTTTTATTTCAGGAAATTATGGGGGTGCAAACATTTTGGTTACATGTTATGACTTTGCCATATCCCAACCATGATTTGAGACATTCCCTTCCCCCCCTACAACACTCACCATGTCCATTAGTTGTGAGTTTACCCACCCCCAGCCCCTCTACCCCCAAAGAATATTACTACTGTGTGAGCACCTTCGTGTTGATCAGTCAGTGCCAATTTGATGGCGAGTACATGTGGTGCCTATTCTTCCATTCTTGTGATACCTCACTTCGGAGAATGGGCTCAAGCTCTATCCAGGAAAATATAAGAGGTGCTAGATCACCATCGTTTTTTTTATAAATTGAGTAGTATTCCATTGTATACATATGCCATATTTTATTAATCCACTAATGGATTGATGGGCACTTAGGTTGTTTCCACATCCTTGCAATAGTGAATTGTGCTGCCATAAACATTCGAGTGCAGATGTCTTTATTATAGAATGACTTTTTTCCCTTTGGGTAGATGCCTAATAGTGCTATTGCTGAATCAAATGGTAGTTCTACTTGTAGCTCTTTGAGGTATCTCCAAATTCTTTTCCACAGAGGTTGCACTAATTTGCAGTCCCACCAGCAGTGTATGAGTGTTCCTATCTCTCCACATCCTCGCCAGCATTTGTTACTTTGGGATTTTTTTGATAAAGGCCAATCTTACTGAAGTTAGGTGATATCTCATTGTGGTTTTGATTTATTCACCTAATGATTAGAGATGTTGAGCATTTTTTTAATATGTTTGCTGACCATTATTCTGTCTTCTTTTGAAAAGTTTCTTTTCATGTCCTTTGCCTATTTATTGATGGAGTTTGTTTGTTTTTTTCTGATTATACATTTTCAACAAATAATTGTTGGGCATCATGTTAGGTGCTGGTTTTATAGTAGTAAAGTCATTTTGGCATTGACAGAAGTGTTGCATAAGGTCTCTGGAGCTGGATTTGAATTCTGGCTCTTCCATTTATTGGCCTCATAGCTTTGACCAAGCTATATTTTCTTTTTACCTTCTTCATCCATAACATGGGAATAATTTTAGTTCGTTCCTTAAAGCATTGTGAAGATTAAAGGAATTGCTACATGCAGAGTTTCTAGATCAGTGCTCAGCAAATAACTGATATTATTATTTCTGGTGTGATTATTACTACTATTACTATTGTTTTTAGTGAACAAATGGACATAGTCCCTTTCTTTGAAGAATCTCTATGTGATGACAGTGGCCTACCATTTATTATGAATTTGTTACGTGCCAGGCACTTTATGTCTAGCGTCTCACTTAATCCTTAGAGCTACCCGGCAAGTACCTATTATATCCCTATTTTGCTTATGAGGAAACTGAAATTCAGCAGGGCTAAATAACTTGTCCACGGTTGCATAGGTAATAAGAAGCAGAGCTGGAATTCTAATCCTGTTTTATTTGTTTCTCAGACTTGATCTCTAAACCACCATGCTATTTTATCCAAACATTAAGTAACTTCTCACAGAAAGAATGTGGCTCCAGCTCTGACTGTTACACAAAACCAGTGCTCCACCTGAGAGAAGGAATCGGAGCAAGTGCAGTTCGCCAATCTTTCTGACCGCTCAGCTCAGAGCCAGCAGGGTTCGGGATGTCTTTATCATCTCGGTTAGAGTGTGCGTTGGGTTGCTGTTGGGTTGCCCAGTAGTACAAGGCTTATGTGCCTTATGATTATGTGAAGAACTTCCGTAATGATTTATGCACGGACTCTGGTTGTTCAGCTCTCATTTCAGGAAAGGGCATCTATTTCTGGGGTGGCCTTCATTGCTTGTAGAGAGGGCTTTGCTTGGCGTAGTTTTCTTTTTGACTTAATCCTTAATAAAAGCAGCAGGAACTTGCTTTCAACAGATAAGATTGTTTGTACTTATCTGAATTGTTATTAAAATTGGACGATATTGAAAATTATGCCCTAATTTTCAAAAACTGTCTCTCCAATATAGGAAAAAATACATCTTATATTTTGATGAACTTTAAGAATTTTTTTGTGTCATTTTTATTTAGGTTGTTAGAATAAAGAATTAATGGTTTATCTCACTAATATTAAGTCAAGCGTTAGGTTTTTAAAAACTGGACATCATCTGGAAAAAGATGAAAAATTTGACAACTATGGCTTTTAGGTATGAGGCTCATAAAATGCAGTGGGGAGTAATAAATAACCTGAGATAATTCTACACGTGCTCCCGGTTTCTTAAAGCTTATTTTGTAATGCTTTCCTCAGAATAAGCAGAAGCTGACATCAGGACGCTTTTGGCTACAAGGAACTGAAACCCCTGGCTCACTGTTTCAACCAGAGTTGAGGGGGAGGGAGGTTATCTCACAACAGGAAGCTCCGACACAGGACAGAGTCATGTGTGGCCCGATCAGGGGGCTGGTCCTCTTCTCTGTGATTCTCTTGCAGACGCCCTCTGTAGCGTGTCAATGTGTCCTCAGGCTTTCTCCCCTCAATGGATCGGAGATGGCAACAACACTTCTAGATGTTATGTATACAATGTTCAGAGGCGACAGTGGGGCTTCCTCTTCCCTGTGGCTCTTGGTAGAGAGAGAAATCCTTTTCCAGGAGCCCACCAGCAAATTTTCTGCATGTCGTGTTGGCGAGGGGAGGGAGACTACTCTGACTGCCCTGAACCGATAGCACCCACCCTTGTGGCCCATCCTGGAGCCAGCTTCTGTTGGCAAACATGTGGAAGAGGGAGGAAAGCTGAACAAAATTTGGGTTCTGTTAAAAAGGAGAAAGGGTGGAGGGAATACCTGCTCTGAATGTAACCTGATCCTGCTTAAACTTGAACTAGCAAAGAATTGCAGTTCATATCTTTTGTATGTGTGGGTTTAATTTAAACCAGATACTAGCTTACATCTTTATAGAAATAATTCTTTTCTTATAGGTCCTTTATCCCTTTAAAAATAAATAAACAAATGATATGGTGTGTTATAAAGGTAACTAGGGTGGGTAGCATAGGATTATTTAAAAAATAACCCTTGTTTATTTTTACCATATAGATAGTCCCTTTGGAATGTATTAGTACTTATTTGAATATGGAGTATTTTCTAGACCTTCTGGCACTTAAGAAAAATAAACCTGCAAGAGAAAGGACTTAACTTTCAGTCTTCCCTAAGTCTGCCTGTTTTTTAATTCCTTCTCCCTTTCCAGATATTTCTTCTGTTTTCCTCTGTTTTCAACTCCTCCTCCTCTACTTTCCCCTCCTGTCTTTTAAATGTCGAATATATTTGAAAAGCATCACTCCATTATTTCCAAAGCAGAGTTAGGTGGCTGCTGAATCATTCCTGTATCTGGGTCGCAGTATTTCTTTTTCTCACACTTGATGCTTTAATGGTATCAAATAGTGGAATATTAAAAGACTTCCCCTTGGGCTGTAGGCTATTTGGGGAGATGAACCTAAGCAAGTGATTGTGGGTATCAGCAAGATGCTCTGTATATCCTCTATCTACCCTATCTGCTGCCCAATAGCAGATGAAAACTAGTTTTGTCAGGTCTAGAAAACGACTGAATTAGACCTGTCCACACACTGCCAATATTATTTAAGTTTAATGGTTATTTGTTGCAGGGTTTTGTTTTTCTCAAAGTTCAAATGAAAGCATCCCTCCATTCCTTTACTACCATTTTTGAGGTTTAGAAATGTATGCTTTTCTTTTTTTTTTTTTTTTTTTTTTTGAGACAGAGTCTCACTCTGTTGCCTGGGCTAGAGTGCCATGGCATCCTCCTAGCTCACAGCAACCTCAAACTCCTGGGCTCAAGCAATCCTACTGCCTCAGCCTCCCGAGTAGCTGGGACTACAGGCATGCACCACCATGCCCGGCTAATTTTTTCTATGTATTTTTAGTTGGCCAGATAATTTCTTTCTATTTTTAGTAGAGACGGGGGTCTCGCTCTTGCTCAGGCTGGTCTCGAACTCCTGAGCTCAAACGATCCACCTGCCTCGGCCTCCCATGCTTTTCTATTTTGTAAATCTTGGTTCCCTAAATAATGGATTGAACTCTGTTAGTAGAAATCAAAGCCTTCATATTGGTCGTGATCCCAGAGGATGGGAGCTGCTCAATTGGCAGTAGCACCCACCTTGATCCCTGCTTCAGGATTTTATTAACAGTAAGAGCTTATAGAGTGGATTATTTCAATATTTTAAGGAAATTTCTGGACCCCAAAATTAGCATGAACGCTTTGCTTGAAGTTCTTCATATGAGTATGTAGAGTTGTGTATCTATTTTGCTTTGCTTGCTGTAGTATTCTGATTAAGGGCCAGTGTTTTAAGTAGCATAATGTTATATGGTTGGTAGTTCAGGCTGGTGGTAGTGACAGCACCTTGGAATTTACCTTTTTTAAACATAGGGGAAAAAAGAATGGTTTTATGTAACACGGCACCTTACCTAACGAGTACTGATCCTCTATTGATGATGGTTTTCTGCTTGGTTGCACGTTAAATGATGCATGCTTTTTCTCATGGAGCTGTTATAATAATGAACATTTTTATCAACCTAGATGGAGCATGCCAACATGGTAATTGTCTCCAAACCACATGCTTGTCTAATGGGCTGGCTGTTCACAGCAGTGTTCTTTTTGGTCGATGATAAGTAGAAAGGTCTTAGTATGTTACATAACCATACTAATGATGGATTTGGGGTAATTGTAGTTAAAGATTAGTGCAATGAGCATTGCTAGAGTTTGGAAAACTTGAGTTCTGATTTGGGGTTTGCCCATCTGTCATCAGGCAAATCTCCTAGTTTTTCTGAGCCTCAGTTTCCTTGTTGATAAAATACAATGAGGATATTAGAGTAGATGATTTAGCAATATGCATTCAGTATATATTTATTAGGTACCTTTTATGTGCCAGTCTAAATGCTGGGAACATAGCAGTATGTAAAGGAAAGATCCCAGCCCTCATGGAGCTTTCATTTTAGTGGGAATACTAGCATTCCAGTGTAGAAGTTTCCATTTTCATTGGCAATGGAGTTTAAAGGCATACCCACATCTGAAAGTTTTAGGCATAATAATTATGGTGAGTGGATGTGCTATAATCATGTTTTCTTGATGGTGGTAATTTGTTCAAGAAACCATTTTATCAACAAAGAAGGTAGTGTTTAGTTTTGAGCTCTTGAAACTATTTTAAGGATATGTTTATTTACATATAATTATATCCACCCTTATTGTTGAGTATTCACAATCCAGTTAGTCATTTCCCTTGTTTTCTATCTTGTTGCCCATTTACATTGATCACCTCTGAGGTTCTCAACACGTAAAAGTGTGGATACGGTGAGGATTGATGAGGACTTTGTGAGGCTTAACTGTGCTCTTCATTGCTGTATTTGGGCTTGGTCTTCAGTTTCTGTTACCAACTCTGCTGTAATTACATGGGCAAGTAATAATGTTCAAATATGATTTTCTTTGTGATGGGAATTCATCTGTAAATTTCTTTGAGGAGGTGGCAGGGTTAATTATAGTAAATCTCAGAATACATTCATGTCATTTTCACAAACTGGCATGAATCTTCTTTGAGGACTGGGCCAAGGCCTTTGTGGTTATTAGGTCATTTATGCACAACGGAGCTCTGATTCTATTATGAAGTATGTGTGAGGAGAGGTATACAACTTTGTAGTCCTCTATCTACTGGCCTTGGACAAGTCACTTAACTTATCTTCCACTTACTATTTGCAAATTGAGGATAATACCTGCCTTTGTGAGATGTTTTGAGGAGCAGAAATTATGGGCACAGTGTCTGACACAGTAAACATTGAATGGTAGCTCTTATGATTAAAATATAAACAACTGTTAATGCTTTTAACGTAATAGTGGAAACTTGAGTTTTATATTTCATTGCTTCTAAAATATTTTGGTCAAAAACCATCTTTAGTGATTGGTCCCTAGACTGTTTCTCACAGCCAAAGTAATTAGAGACTTGCCTGTTTATGTTGGTTAGCTTAGACAAGTGTAGGACATTTGGGTTTTAGTCTTACCAGAACATTTATTCAGTTCTCAAAATGTAATTAGATAGCATATGCTAGAAATCAACTTTGTTCATTTCATGATTAATGTAAATGATATTCTCCACTAAAATGGTACATGGTCAATGGTACATTAAAGAAAAAAAGGTTTTCTGTGCAACATGGAACCAGTTTAAGTGTCCTTGGGTTCTTATTGGAAGATGTGATTTTGAATTTCAGGTGCCTAAGAATGAGAAGTAACACTGGACATGTAGGTATGGTAGTTAACTATTCCCTCTTGTGTAGCATCACTATCAAGGATGTTACTGTTTCCCAATCTTCCTGTCTCACTATATATTTCTTCTGGCTCTCATACATTTTCTTCTGCCTGATCCTTACATATAGTAATAAGGGTTCTTTTTAGGGTCCTCTAAGCTTAAGCTACACTTTTTCTCTAGGTGATGCCAGTATCACCTGTGCTTTCAGCTGTCACCCATATGATGACAACTCCCAAGCCATGTCTCTAGAGCATATCTAGCCTCCATTCATAACTCGTGTGTCTCGTGGCCAAATGGATATTTCCACAAACTTCTCAATCGCAGTGAATTCAAAAATTAAGTTAAATGTCAACTAGTCCCACTTCTGCTGGTGTGCCCCATTCCCATGGATGATTCTACCGTCACTCCAGTCTCTATCACCTGGAACTTGTCATCAATTCTTTCTTCTCTTTGACTTTCTGTATTCAGTTTGAATACCAAGTCATGTCCACTCTACCTGTTTACCATTAGATTCATTTCTTGTCCTTTACCCAGTTGCTTCTGCCATTGTACAAATCATCATCTTCTTATGTGTGGATTACTGTAACAATCTTCTGGATGTCTTTCTGTTTCAGTCTTTTCTCTTATCCTGTACTTTACAGTCAGGTTGGGCTATCTGAAATGGGAATCCCATTACATTGGTTCTCTACTTAAAGTAGTTAATATGGCTTCTCTTTGCCTTTAAAATGACCTCCACGTTGCCTTTAAAATAACATACACAGCTGGGGTGGGGGGCAATGGGGGTTGGCATGGTGATGTGTGCCTATAGTCCAGCTACTCTGGAGGCTAAGGCAGGAAGATTGTTTGAGCCCAGGAGTTCAAGGCCAGCCTGGGCAACAGAGTGAGACACTGTCTCTAAAAAAAAAAACCAAAACAAAGAAAACACACACAAAATCTTTTATGTTCTGGCTTCTGCCTCCTTCTCTTAGTATTAATTATTAATGTTACCAATTTGCCTTCCACCTCCCCTTCTATCTCCACACACAAGTCCCCACTTCACTTCTATAGTGGGTCATTGTTCTGTACCTGTGGTTTCCTCCATGAGGAATGCTCTCATGTTTCCACATCTCCTTGTGCCTGGCATGTACCTGCCATACTGACTACTTTGTCTGAATAATGAGCACTAATTGTTTTAAAAGCACCTCAAATGTCAACTTCTGTAGAAAGGCTTGCCAGATGACCCTCCTCTCTTAATCTGGGTTAAGTATCAGCCCTGTGCTTTCTAAGCAACATGCTCTTGACTTATCTGTGCTTATCTATACCCTTCATTCCCTCAGCTTCTTGAAGGCAGTCTTTATTCCCTTGCCTACTTCTTGGCACATTCTAGAAGCCATTAAATATAGGCTGATTGGTTGTTTTTGTGCTTGCATATTGGATGTGAATAACATTTTTAAAATTATTTTTGATTACTGAGATATAATTCACATATCATAAAATTCACCCTTTTAAAGGATACAATCCAGTGGTTTTGAGTATATTTACAAGGTTGTGCATACTCACGATACTCTAATTCTAGATCATTTTTATCACTCCAAAAAGAAAACCAGTACCCGTAAGTAGATACTCTCCATCCTCCTGTCCCCTCAGCCCCTGGCAGCCAATAATCTACTTCCAGTCTGTTGGGATTTGCCTATTCTGGACATTTAAATAAATGGAATCATACAACATGTGGCTGGCTTTTTTCACTTAGCGTAATATTTTCAAGATTTGCCCATGTGATAGCATGTACTAGCACTTCATTCCTTTTGCTGACTGAATAATGTTCTAGTGTATGAACATCACATATTATCCATTCATCAGTTGATAGACATTTGGATTGTTTCCATTTGTTTTGGCTATCATGAATAATGCTGTTACGAACATTCATGTACAAATTTTTGTGTGAACAGATGTTTTCATTTATCTTGGGTATATACCTAGCATTAGAATTGCTAGGCCATATGGTAACTCCATGTTTAACTTTTTGAGGAATTGCCAAACTGTTTTCCAAAGTGGCGGCACCATTTTATATTCTTACTAGCAATGTTGAGAGTTCCAAATTTTCCACATTCTCACCAATACTTGTAACTATATTTTTTTAATTTAAAAAAAAAATAACTTTTTTTTTTTTTTTTTTTTTTTTTTTTTAGAGATGAGGTCTTGCTGTGTTGCTCAGGCTGGTCTTGAACTCATAGCCTCACGTGATCTCCTCCCTTGGTCTTCCAAAGTGCTAGGATTACAGACAGGAGCCACCACACCTGGCCACTATCTATCTTTTTGATTCTAGCCATCCTAGTGGGTGTGAAGTGGTATCTCATAGTGGTTTTGATGTACATTTCCCTAATGACTAGTGATGTGGAGCATCTTTTCATGTGCTTATTGGCCATTTGTACATCTTCTTTGGAGAAATGTCTACTCAAATCCTTTGCCCAGTTTTAAATTGGGTTTTATGTCTTTTTATTGTTGAGTTGTAAGAGTTCTTTATATATTCTGGATTAGTATTGAGGCACCTTTATCAGATATGTGATTTGCAGAAGATATGAATAATATTTAAAAAAATAAATATAGTACTGATACATGCTACAACATGGATGAACCTTGAAAACATTATGCTAAGTGAAAATGTCATATATGTTATATGATTACATTTACTTGAAATGTCCAGAATAGGCAAATCCATATAGACTAAAAGTAGATTATAGGTTGCCAGAAGATGGGGAAAGGGAGGAATGAAGAGTGACTATTAATGGGTACAGGTTTCTTTTTGGAATGATGAAAATACTCTAAAATTAGTGGTGATGGTTGCCTAACCTTTGGAATACCCAAAACCACTAACTGTACACTTTGAAAGGGTGAATTTTATGGTATTTGAATTATATGTCAAAGCTTTAAAACATGTGTACTTTACTCTCTTTTTTTGACCTATTCAAGTTTGTATTTTAAGAGAGGGGTGTTTCGCCATGTTGCCCGGACTGAAGTACAGTGTGAATACAGGTGTGATCGTAGCACACTACAGCCTCCAACTCTTGTGCTCAAGTGATCCTTTCGCTTCAGCTTCCCAAGTAGCTGGGACTACAGGTGCATACCATCACACCAGCCCTAAGTTTGTACCACTTTTGAAGATAGCTGGGACGTTACCTGTTGGCCACGGTGCCAGGACTTTGAGCACTTTTATCATTGGCAAGAGAAAAGAGAGTGAGTGTGATCTGCTATCTGTGCAGGCCCCGCCTATTCTTTATGTATAGTACTTTATGATTCTTTATGTAAGTACTTCCAGACTTTAAAAGTCCCTCTTTGCTTGTGTCAAATTTAGGCAACCAGTTATTTTCAGATTTAATTTAAATTTTGTTTTCATTAGTTCTGATAAGATCAATCATTGGATGTATTTTTTTCCACTCTATAATTTCTGCATTTGGTTTGGATTTAGGGTCCTTAGATATTTTTCTTATAATCATGTATACAAAGAAAGTATAACTGAGGGGGATGGGATGGAGGTTTTCGAGATTAGATTATAGTTTGAGTACCTTTCCCAGAAAAATTAACTTTTGCATTGGAATAGTGATGGTGAATTATGGGACTTAATCTTGGAAAACAAAATAATGCATCTTTGTTCTAGGTTTAATTTTCTTGCTATTAGGCACCGACTTTTAAAATCTGTTTTTATAATACCTAGCATTTTGGTAGATTTTGGTTTTAACGTGTGAAATTTCTGTGAAATGTGCCTTGATACTTTTTAACATTGTTGATAACATTTTCATACTATAGAATGAAGGATACTAAGTATAGAGAAAAGTAATTTTCCTTTAAAAAATTGGATTGTTTTAGTCAATTATAATATTATTTATAACTAGTTGAAACCAATCAAAAGTAATCACTCTTGAGGTCTTCGTGACTTTAAGGTCCAACTGTTCGGATTTAGAATTCTATTGTGACACTGGTTTTGGTTCTGTGACTCAGAGAATTCTGAAAATTAGAGTAGCAGTCTTTATTTTCTCTGGTGATTTTGAACCTTCTCGTTTTGTGCTTTCTTCCTGTTATCTCTCTGCTATTCCCCTTCCCACCCTTCCTTACCCTGCCCCTTGCCACCAAATTAAAATCGGGAGAGTTTGGAAAATAACATTTTATGATTTTGTTTCATTTACAGCATAAGCTGTAACCATGACTACTGAGGTAGGCTCTGCCTCTGAAGTGAAGAAGGACTCTGACCAGTTAGGAGCAGATGCAACCAAGGAGAAACCTAAAGAAGTAGCAGAAAACCAGCAGAATAAGTCGTCTGATCCAGAGGAAGAAGAAGGTTCCCAGCCATCTTCTGCAGCTGAAAGCCAAAGTAGTGTGCGCTGCCAGAAGAGACAGAAGGAGCCATCTGAGAGAAGGGGTATTTCCCGATTCATACCCCCATGGCTTAAGAAACAAAGGTCATATACCTTAGTCGTGGCCAAAGACGGAGGAGATAAAAAAGAGCCTACCCAAGCTGTTGTGGAAGAACAGGTCTTAGATAAAGAGGAACCCCTTCCGGAAGAAGAGAGACATGGTGATGCCGGTGATGCTGAAGAAGTGGCTCAGAGGAAGCAACTGGAGATTAAGGTTGAAGGCAAGGAAGAAAAACCTTCCGTGAGCAGAGCTGAGACACAGGTATGTTTGGGAGTGCTTGTCTGGAAACGAACACTAGGTAGCATAACCACATAACAAAAAGGATTGGTTTGTTTTGGATCATTTCCAGATATCTTGTATGGAGATAACTGCTTTGGCTTAATGTATCTGAAATGTGGGTCTTGGATTGGTTTACCCTAGGCTTCTCCTGTTAGTCCTTTAAAAAAATCCACCATATAAGCAAATTACTAAAAAATTCATGTCTGTTCCTTTTAGATTGAGTAGATTCTCTCATACTCCTGTAACCTCTCGTTTTAAACAGAATGCCCTTTTATACCTTTTTGATTTGATTTATTTAGGTATTCAGTGGGTAGTCAGTAGTAGATTTGTGCATTTTGGTTGCCTCATGAAGCCTAGGTTTTGCCATGGTATGAGATTTTGATCAGAAATTTTATTGTTTGAAATGATATTTAAGTTATAGTGGCTGGGATGTCATTTCTTTTACTTATGTAATGCTCAAATGTTCAACTTTGCAAAAATGAGAGAATTGGTGGTGAAAGGAGGATGGAGGGGAACTTTCCTTTCTAGCAGAATTCTCAACTCTTTGAAAATCTTAGGCTTACAGCGGTTACAATAATGATCACGATTCTTGTTAAAAATTTTCCTCTTATTATGTTGTTTTCTGCAAATTGGTTAACCTGAGCGTGAACTTAATTGTTTTCTTCAACAGCCTGCTGAATTAGTAAGTAAAGAGAGAGAAGAGGAGAAGGTAAAGGAACTACAGGAAGACAAATCAGAAGGAGCAACAGCAGCAAAAAGAGTGACCAAGGAAGTGCAGACCAATGAGCTAAAAGCAGAGAAGGCCTCTCAAAAAGCCACCAAGAAGACCAAAACTGTCCAGTGTAAAGTGATCCTCTTAGATGGCACCGAATACAGCTGTGACCTGGAGGTGAGACAGGGAGCTGAGCGGAGAGCTATATTGATGTGTGGTTGCGGCATGGCACAATGAATGTGTTTTACCAAGTTCCTATGAGCTAGTTTTTTTACAGTTTTGTATTTAAAAAAAAAAAAAAAAAAAAGATAGAAATACATCATTGTTTCCATTACAAATAGTATTTCCTGACCCTTAAGATAAGCAGGGGCAATGTTCTCTGCCAGTCTATACTGGTCATGTGTACCGGCTGGTGTTTGTTCTGGATGGGCATTAAATATTTTGAATATTACCTCCGGCTATAAGATGTTTTTCTTGAGGAGACATAGTAATACTAGGTCGATATTTTAGAATAATGAAATGTAACCCCAAATGTTTTATTTTCAGACAGATGATGGCTTAAAATCTAGCTCATTTGTTTAGTTTCATTTAATTAAAAAACACCCATGCTTTGCAAAACATATGATTCATTAGTATTGATGCTGACAGAAGCCAATGCATTTAGCACCTTATAATTTTATGTCAGTCAGAAGAGTTTATTGCTTTTTACAACTAAATTACTTTATAACATATACTAATAGCTAATGTTCACTAAAGAACTGTGTCAAGTGCTTTGATGGATTATCTCATTTAATACTGAGAATCTGTATAAGGTAGGTATCATTGGTATTCTCAGTGTTACAATGGGGAATGTGGGATAGAGAGATTAAACAACTTGCTGAAAGTTTCACAGGTAGTTAGTGATTGAGCCAATATTCCAGCCCTGGTAATTTGATTTTAGAGCTCATGGACCTGACCACAGAACTATATACTATTTTATCTGCCACACATGGAACCTACCTTGCTTGTTTAAAGTCTAGTCCAGTCTTTTCTTTGGTATTCTAATCTATTAAATATTAAAAACATCTTTCTTAATGTCTCACATTCTTGTTAAAAATGAAAGTTATACTTTAACAACAGTGAAAGCATTCAGCTTGGTAATGACATCTTATGTCTATCTAGTTGAACAAGAGTTTATTATATATTTGAATGTGTATCATATTGTAAGATGCTGAGGATACTAAGATGAATAATTTATGATCCTTGTCCTCATCTTTGTATTAGTTATCTAGAACTTTATTTTACTCATTTGAGTGAATTGCTTTGATATTTCAGTTGTTTAAAGAAAAGGAGTAGCAAAAGAGCATTAAACATCCTTGTCTTATTTCTTGCTGCCATAACAAAATACCTCAGACTGGATAATTTATAAACAGCAGAAATTAATTGCTCTTGGTTCTGGAGACTGGAAAGTCCCAGATCAAGGTGCCAGCATATTTTGTATCTGGTGAAGGGCTGCTCTCTGCTTCCAAGAGGGCACCTTCTTACTGCATTTTCACTTGGTGGAAGGGACAAGTGCTGTGTCCTCCCTTCATGGAAGGGGCAAGGCAGCTCCCTTCAATCTCTCTTATAAGGGCCCTGATCTCATTCACGAGGGCTCCGCCTTCATGATTTAAGCACCTCCTACAAGCCACCACCTCTTAATACCACCGTAATAGGGATTAGATTCAACATGAATTTTGGAGGGACACATTCAGACCATAGGAATCCTTAAAGCTTTCTTTTCTTCTGCCCCTTTTTAACACTTCCCTCTTGTACTTTACTAAGACTCCCTTCCTGTCCCAGAGAGAGAGAGATAGAGAGGGATAGAGGGAGACTAACTTTGTGTCTCAGAGGTAGGAGTGGGGGACAGTAAAGAAAAGAAGAGAAGAGAATGTTTTTTTTTTTTAACTCGAGTCAATGACATTATATAATATTTGACCATACCTCCCTTGTCTTTCCTACCTACCCTAGAAGTTAAGGAGTCTACATTTTTTTTTTAATTTATTTTTTATTTTTTGGGGCAGAGTCTCTCACTCTGTTGCCCTGGCTAGAGTACAGTGGTGTCATCCTAGTTCACCTCAACCCCCAACTCCTGGACTCAAGCAATCCTCCTGCCTCAGCCTCCCAAGTAGCTGGGACTATAGGCACAGGTGTCTTCACATCCGGCTAGTTTTTTCTATTTTTAGTAGAGATGAGGTCTCGCTCTTGCTCAGGCTGGTCTTGGACCTACGACCTCAAGCAATTCTCCTGCCTTGGCCTCCCAGAGTGCTAGGATTATAGGCATGAGCCACGGCTCCTGACTGGGAGTCTACACTTTTGAGCACCAACTTGATCTTAAGTGACTTTGAGTCATTTAGTCAACCTCTCTGGGCCTATTTATCTATAGAATGTAGGATTATTTAGATGATCCAAAATGCTTTTTAATTTCTAAAGTTCTCTTTATCACTAAACCACAAGATTGATTGATGTACTTTATGATTTAAATCTATTTCTGTTCTTTTTTTGAAAGTCATGAAATATTTAAAAACTATAAAAATAAAGAAATAGAAGAGACAGTTGTGTATCCACCATAAAAATTTAATCAGATATTACTATTTTGCTGTTTTAGATCTTTAATGAAATAAAACATTAGCAACATTGGTAAATTTCATTCCCATCTTTTCCTTCTTGCTTTGTATATTGTTTTATGATGTGTAAATCTTCTTTATTCATTTTAACTGCTGTATAGTATTTCTTTGAATGACTCAAACCAGTTTATCCATTCCCCTACTAAGACTCACTTCCTTTATATACAATAACAGTCCTTCAGTGAACATTCTAGAACGTTTCCTTATTTACTTGTGCAAGAGTTTCTTCAGGGTAGGCACCAAGTGGTGAAATTGTTGATGGGATACAGTTATACTTCTTCAGTTTTCGCAGATATTGCCAAAGTGAATGTGCCAATTTGTAGTGCAATCATCAACCATTAAGTTTGATTTTACCACGTTGTCATTAGCACTTCTTATTATCAGACTTACTAATTTTGACCAATCATATGTGTGTGAAATCACATCAGTATTTTACTTTGCATTTACTTGATCACTGTCAACTTTCACTAGGTTATGCTGTAGTAACAACCTCCAAATCTTCTTGACTTAACATAGCAATGGTTTGTTTCTTGTTCATGTTACATGGACTTGGTGAGTTGGCTGTGGCTCTGTTCCACGTCATCTTTATTTTTGACCGAAACTGAAAGAGTAGCCTATACATGAAACATGCTGGTCTCACAATAAAGGGAAAAGAAAACACGGCAGAAGCCACACTATGGTTCTTGAATCTTCTGCTTGGAAGTGGTATATATCGTGTTAACTTACATTTCATTGGCCAAGCCAGTCGTGTGGTCAAGGTCAGTGACAATATGGTGAGCAAGTATCCTCTCATAGGAAGAAGGTAGTGAATAATTGGAAACATGAAAACAGTATTACAGTTTATAACATGAAAGCAATACTACTGTTTAAAAAGGTGAAGCTGAGCATCTTTTTATATTTAGATTTCTAGGATTGCTGCAATCTAGGATTTTTTAAAATATCATATTCTTTCTCAGATTAAGGACATTCTTTTCCTAATTTATAAAACTTAATTATGGATAGGTGATAATTTATCAAGCATCTTCTTCAATTGAGAGGATCATTGAGAGGGTTTTCCTAACCCATTAATGTAATTTACATTAATATTTTCTACTGTTAAGGCATCTTGAATTTCTAATGTAAACTTTACTTGGTCATGAGGATTCTGCATTCGTTTTGTGTGTGTGTGTGTGTGTGTGTGTGTGTGTGTTTTAAGGATTTTTGCATATATTACCTTTAATTTTCTTTTATCAAATTGTCTTCATCAGATTTTGTTATCTGGGTTGTATACTGTCCTCATAAAGTAAGAGGTTGCTTCCCTCTTACCATTGTGTGGCAAAGTTTGGATAGATTAGTAATTTATCTGTACTTTGGAGATCTAGTAGAACTTGCCTTTAAAACTGTCTTGGCTGGTGGCCTTCTTAGGGGAAGAGTGCTGATGGAGGGTAGTTTCTGTTGCTTTTTAAATAAATTTTTTTTATTCTTACGGTCTGTTTCTGTTTTTTCTTGAGTCAGTTTTAGTAATTTGTATTTTTGGTGGAAACTCCATTTCATGTAATATGACAAATTTATTGTTGTGAAGCTTTTTATTGTATTTTCATCCTGTGCATTTGATTTTGGTTCCTTTTTTTATTTCTAGTGTTATTTACCTTTTCTTTTTTCTTGATTTCTTACTATATATAGATTTACCAGTTTAATTTTTTTTCAAAGAACTTGGTTTTGTTTATTATTTCCATTGTGTCTTTTCTATTTTCTCACATTTTGTTCCCTTTTGTTCATTTTCTTTGGGATAACTATTCTTTTTTTAATTTCTTGAGTTTAATACTTAACAAAAAATGCTTTCATAGCTCTAATTTTCTCTTCAGGTACCTCTTGTTGATTGCACAAATTTGAAATACTTTTGAACAACATGGGGTTGGGATGCCAACACCCCTTCCCCCACAGTTGAAAATCTGCATATAACTTTTAATTTCCCCCAGTTTAACTGCTAATAGTCTCCTGTTGACTGGAAGCCTTTCTGATAACATAAACCATTGATTATCACATATTTTATGTGTTATGTGTATTATATACTGTATTCTTAAAATAACATAAGCTAGAGAAAATAAAATGTTATCAAGAAAATTATAAGGAAGAGAAAATATATTTACTATTCGTTAAGTGGAAGTGGATTATCAGATCATCATAAAGGTCTTCATGTTGGATAGACTGAGGAAGAGGAAGAGGAGGGGTTGGTCTTGCTGTCTCAGGGGTGTCAGAGGCAGGAGAATGTCTGGGTATCAGTGGATCCACACAGTTCAAACCTGCATTCAAGGATCAACTGTATAGTGCTTTCATTGCCATTCAGTTCCTAGTGTTTTCTCATCCCATTATGGGTCATTTTTGACCCCTGGGTTTTTTTTTAATAGGTGTGATTTAAAGTTTCCTAAATGTATGTGCATTTGTGTGTAAGTATATGTATGCATGTCTTGTGGGAAGAGGGAATTTTTCTTTTGTTCAGATTTCCAGTTTTATATGACATTGTGGTCAGAAAGTGGTCTAAATAATAGAGATTTTATTGTATTGGTTAAGACTTTGAGACATAATTTGTGGTCAGTTTTTGTAATAATTCTCTTTGAGTGTAGAAAAGCATTATGATATCCTTTCATTGTTGATACAGGTTTCCAGATCTATCCTCATGATCAGACATTAATTATGTGGGTCATGTTTTCTATGTCTATTAATTATTTAATTGCTTAGTTTATCAATTAAGAGAGGTGTGTTAAAATTTTTCCTTATAATTATTCATTTGATAATTTCTCTTGGTATTCCTGTAAGTTTATGCTTTATTAAAACTTGCGGCTAGATTATTAGATATATACATGTGCAGAATTATATATTCTTGGATAACTTTTCCCCTTTTTAATATCATAGTACCTTGAAATTTATTTTATTTGATATTTATATTACTGTAGTAGCTTTATTTTAGATTTGTCCAGATTATTTTCTGCCATTTCTTTGCTTTTAAACTTTGTGTCCTTGTGACTTTGAGATTTGTTTTTTAATCACATTTGGGAATTGTCTTTCAACTGGTGAATTAGACCATTTATTGCACATGATTACTGAGATGTGTGGCTATATTTTGCCATTTAGTTTTGGGCTGTCTATTATTTTTCTTTGTTTACTTGAATTTCCTTTTTTCCCCTTTACTGCTATTCTTTTAGAAATTATCTAAGTATTTTACAGACATACTTAATGATGTCTATTATTAATCACTATACCTACCCCTCCCTTCCCCATTTTGTTTAACATGCATTTATTAGATCTCTGATCTCATTTTGGAATGGTAGAAATAAAGCAATTTCTTATCTGTGTAACTAGTCCTTCTCTGATCCTACTGCTAGTAGAGAATCCAACTTACTGTGTTGCCTGAAGCAGATTTGAGATAATACCCAAAGTTAAAAGCAGCAGCTTAGTTTTTTAACTCAAGAATTAAATTGATTGGGAAAGCATAGGGGTCTTCATTTTTATGACTGTGTTAATTTATAGACAGTATCTTTTTATTTAATAGAGGATTACTCAATATGCCATTATAAGAGTAAACTTTTGAGGACACTAAATCGTGAATAAACTTGTAGCATTTGTGTTGAGTAAACCTTTTTTTTCTTTTGAGTACAAAGCAAAGCAGAGTTTGAGTAGACTTCAGTGAAGCTTGTCTCACAGTAGATTTTATGTAGCGGCAGTTCACCTGAATTCTCAGCAGTGACTTCATATCTGAACATGGGTTGTATTAAATAATGCATCAGTGTCGTAAGAGCTGTTGTAACAATGCAGAAGTTATAGGTTGTATTTGCTATTTTAATTCAAGGTTCCTTCTTATTTTGGTTCTCCAGTTGCTTGCTTGGTGTCATTAGTTTGGGTCTGCTACTCATGAGACCTGCTCTTATTTCCTCTTCAGAAGTGGAGCCCAGAGGACACTCTCGTGTTTCCCAGTCCCAGTACTGACTTTAGACAGATTGGGTGATTTGCTGATGCTGGTTATCTGAAGTTCCGTAGTTCTACACCGGAAATCACTGTCTGAGTACTATTTGGGGAAGTATGTTGTGGGAAACTGTAGCTATTAATGAACTTGTGAGCTCTCAAGGAAGGTGAATACAATATGGGAAATAAACACTTCTTTTTTATTTGGTTTGGGAGAATAAATTTGTTTCCATCCATTTATTCTCAGAAAAGGTTTTATTTCTATCATGACTTTAGTTGCTGTTTGTTTCTTTTCTTTCTATATGTGTCTAATTTTCAATTAAACCTTTAGATGACACAGCATGCCCACTGAAGAGGACCTAATTGTCCTCACGTAGGGCCCCTACAACAGTAGGGGGAAGCCACTGTGACAGCGTGGCCTATGCAGGAAGTGGTGAGGAGATGGAGTGGCCTGGCTGACAGTGGCCTGGCTTATAGGGACCTTATAGAGTAAAGTGAGCTTCTGGAAGATCCTCAAATGCCAGGATGAGAAAATTAAGACTGAGCCATAGAGCAAAAAGGAATTGGGGAGTAATGGACAAGAGGTTGTAAAGTCATTGGTATATAAGACCTAACAGGTCAAAATGCTGTTTAGATTTTGGAACATGGTAGATAGCAACATGGCTGCAGGAATTTAAGGGGGACTTTTTTATTATTGCATCAGTTAAGATGCACATCAGTGGTCTTTATAGATAACAGTTTTATATGATATAATTAGAGCATTTGGTAAATTAGGCAGTTTCCTGTTTGTGTAACTTATCAGTACCTTTGGTCAACAAAAGTATCTCCTTTAAGCCATTTATTGTAAATGTTGCTGTAGTAACTAAATAACTTTTAAAATCAAGAAGCGTAATTTTGGGGGGTATTTTTGGTGTCCTAACATCATCTCTGCTTCCCAGATTACTCACTATATATATAGATATAATTACTATATATCATATATAATATATAAGCATGCTATATATTTATATGTATTATATATATATGTATATCTCTCTCTCTCTCTCCATATATCTATATCTTTCTTCCTTTCCCCATCCTTTACTTTTTATGGGTTCTTGTTTCCACATTTTTCCTCCTGTGGGCCATCTGACCCTTTTCTTTCTGCTCCTGAACCTCATGAGTTAGATAAAGATGAATGCCCAAGCAGCCAGTATAACACTGACATTTGTTTTCAAAACAAATTGTCATCTTTGAAGTCTGTGTTCTTTTAAGGAAACAGGGTATATGTTAATACTAAGTGGGTAAAAAAATGTCACACAGAATTTGCCAGATTCCTAGAAGGTGGAAATAATAAATGAGCACAAATATTGGATAACAGTTCATTTTTAATGAATGATTGTAGTTAAGTTAAAAAATACTATGGAAACAGTTTGAATTTAATGTTATTTTTGGCTTAGGTAACAATAGGCTTATTGCTAAGCCATGCATTAATGTTGACCCAAGGCCTAGGCTTTCTGCGTGCATTTGTTCCAAATCTTTATGTTAGGTATTTTTTCATTGTTGTCAGTGAAAATTATAGTGTAAATTTTATATTAATTTATCATCTATTGATAATAAACTGAGATCACAAATATTTTTTGAAAAATATTTTGAGGATTATTATATTTTTTAATGAAGAAACTTTGTATTTAATATTTCTATTCTTTGCAATGTTTTTATATCACTTGAGATATTTAAATGGCATATGACAAGCTCCTTTGGTACCAGATTTAACTTGTAAAAAATTTGAAGGAGTTTCCTGGATTCTGCATGTTTGCTCCAGGGACTTGACTATAGGACTCTCATGATATTGCTGCTGAAGTCATTTGCATACTTGATGTGTTAAAACAGTTGGGCTATTTCCTCTAAGGAAAAATACAGTAAGGTTTAGTTAAAGCCATGGATATAAATTCAGGAGATCTATGTTTGCTTTTCTTTTGACTCTTTGGGTGTCTTGGGGAAGTCACTTCCTCCCTTCTCTTCTATTCTCAGTTTGCAAAGTGAGAATGAAAATATTTGCTTCCTCTATTTCTAGGATTGGGCTGGTTTTACTATAGCTGATAAGTCTGTATATATTTTTTAAAGTTTGAAAATCAGTGTGAAAGTTCCTGTAAGACTTTGGAAGCACGAGTGAATGCTCATTCTGAGTTAGAGTTGCTCACATTTTCCTCTGGCATCTGAAAGTTGTTCCCACGTGTTGATTTTGTCTAAGAATTAAGAGCATTGTTTCTACCCACACAGGAATGTCAGTACCATTTTTTCTTAGTTATGAATAAGGCTAACAGAATGTAGGCTCTCTGTATCAGTGTTCTTGATGATACAAGTCTTTATCAGAAAGCAGAGTGTGTCAAGGTCTTCCTGCCTTTCCTTGTGTTGAGTTCTGGTCTCAGAAGTCCGATTTGATACCATTGCTTTCGAGTGTGTTTTCCTTATTTACTTGTTTATGTCTATTGCACCCTCCAAAGTTGATCTTTCAGATCTGTAGTACTGACCCTTACTAGGCTTACTAGTTAAGTAGTTTCAAATATCTACCTACTCTTAGAGGATCAGGAAGCTGTGGCACTCTATAAAATCCCATAAAATAGTGATAGATTTATATATGATTTAGGAACTGAGAAGAATTTAACTGGCATATATTATGTGCAATTTAAAATTCCAGTGACACAGGTCAAGGTGGAATATCTCTGTCCAAATCTCTATCTATCCCTTTAGCTTAAAAAGGGATTTAACAGGGTAATTGTGTTCAGAACTTAATTTTTATTTACTACGTGGGAAAAGGCTGCAATGCCATGTGAGTGGTAGAATATTTTGGCTCAGCTTGAAGAACGCAAGGGGCTCACAGGAGCAGAGCATGGCCTCATCATCAAGTCACTCCTTAGCTGAGCACTCTGAACTTTGTTAGGTGTGACGTCAGGCTGTGTTCTGATCTCTTTTACCGCTGCATTTTCTGAGTCTTGCCTTGCTAGTCAAATTGGTCTTCTGATCAGGCACGTCCTGAGTTGTCCGTCTTTCCTTGAAGTTTCTGATCATTGTGCTTTCCTCATCCACATATTCCTCCGTGTCTTTTAATGTCCAACTCAAATCCTGCTCTCAGAATGTTCTTTTCTTCCTCTGAACTTGTTTGCACCATTAGTTTGATAATTAATCATGCACTTGCCTTGTGAAAGAATCTCTTGTATTGTTGTGCTGAACAACTGCTGAACTCTTCTGCTGTTTGATTTTTCTAATGCTTATATTGTTGCTTCACTTGGATTGTTATTAGTTCCTTGAGAAAAAGAACTTATTTCTGCCCACAGAGAATTAATGTAGTTGCCTAAAGTACTTCTCATAGAAAGTAATTTTTGATTTATTTCCCTCTACTTTCTTGTGCATTTATAAATTTTTATCTCATCTAAGATAAATGATAGCATTTGCTTATTATGTTCCTAATTCTTCTCTCCATCCTCTCCATTTAGAAAAGAAAGATTTGGGTGTGTATGTGTGTGTGTGTATAATCCACTGCCACCCTTATGATTGCTACTTTTATCCACCATTTTTTTGCTTTTTAAATGTTTAGAAAAAGCAGGCTAACTTCCTGTAGAAATACTTCAAGGCCTTAAGTAAGTGAAAACAATTTATTGTATTTCAACAAAAGATTGTGAAACTGTAGACGTGAGAGCAACGTGGAAGTGAATTTGATGTGGTCTCGGCCCTTTACGAGTTCACAGGTCAAAGGGGAATGCAGACTCTAGAAACTAAGTATTCTTTCACTTAAATTGGAGCTGCCATCAGACCAGATTGCTTTCAAGCTAGGTGTAGGCTGGGCTTGAAGAGGAGAATCTAATTAATACTTCTTCCTTGCCCCTTGTTCTCTAATATTGCCTCCTCTTCTCGTGAGCAAACTAAAGAATGATATGGTTTTTATTTCTCAGTAGTCAAGAAATTCTATCACATGCTTTTTCCTCTTCCCCATTTTTGGTTTCAAAATCTGGGCATTACCGGTTTTGTCCGTGTATCAATGGTAGTTTAAAAGCATTAATCTTGACACTTGATTGTGGTGTCTAACTATGAGTAACCATCTTGAAGACAACGTCCATCTCTTATGGGCGCTTTTCTCACACATACTGCCAGGCATGCCAGGTCCTTGTAATTTACCACCTAGTAAGTTTTTACTCCAATCAGAGGGTGGTAGTAGAACAGGAACCAGGTATTCGAATTATTTTTCTGTTTTGGAATGAAATTACTTCAGGGTTGAGTAAGATTAGAAATAGTAGGAAAGGTCATTTTCCGAATAAAATTTGTACTTTAAAATCTGTTTTGACACATTTTTCTCACTCTGAAATGCATAGGCATTAAAAATTATAAAATCCTTGTCAGGCTTCATGAAATGAGGAGATGTAATCTAATTACGCTCTCATCCAGCAAAACCCCTAAGATATCTTTTGTTAAACCATGGTGTCAGAATCATTCTGTTTTCACCACAGTTTTATTTCCAGTCTCTTTTTCCCCCCTATTACTGTCTTCTCTTCTCTTGAACAAATGAAATAATGTTACTAGTTTTTATTTTTTCAACTATCAGGAAATTTTGCCAATTATTCTCCTTCCTGATCCCCGCCCTCCCTCCCCCCATAGCTTCCAGGCATGAAGTGGGGTTAGGGATTTGAGAATCCTGTCTCTACCTGTGTGGTGTTTGATTATCTCACAAAAGTTGGGGCTGGGACTATTGTTTTCATCTAGTCCTTCCTCAGCAGGATACACGTACTCTGTGGCCCAGTAGAAATGTGAACAGAATTTATCATTAGTAGTTACAGCACTACAATATACTATGCAAGCATTTGGAGCTTATAGGGATTGAACGCAATGTAACATAATCAAATATAGTCTATAAAAAGCACTGGAATACTCTGAAAAAAGAATTTCTTTATGCAAGGTGGCTGAATGATTAAAGCAATGATAAATGATCTGCCAGATTGCTATTTTAATATTTATTTAATTATGCTCTGCAGCAGAGTTACAAATCAACTCTGAACTGTTAGAAAAATTATGATTAGGAGCACTAGTTTAAACTCTTGTATTACAGAGAGGGACCTCAAGACAAAAAGCTCCATTCTATCTATTAATCAAATGGCATCTAATAAATGTGTACTTCATTTGCAGAATATGCCATTTTAACCTGTTTTGAGGTTGAGCCTGATTTTGTGCATCAGTCTAGTTATTCTCATAGAAAGGAAACTTAATCTGAGTATTATCATAATCTATTTATTATAATCATTGATATCTCCTTCCATATTTTTGTCAGCAACAATTTAACATGAATCAAATAGGAATGCTCTGATAAGCTATTCTTCTGTAGCACAGAGAGCCTGTATGAATCAAATGTCACAATTCATTCTATGTAAATAGTTTATAGAGAATGTGCTAGCCTACAGAAGTTTGGTGCTTATGGTTTTTGAAATAAATTTTAATGGAAATGGTGCTTAACAACTTTTAAAAAAATTACTTAAAAAAGTTTGGTGTGCTTCTCTGGCTAGAAGTTTGATACTAGCCTCTTTATTATCTAGCAATTAATAGTCACCTTTCCATTTTTTAAAAGAGATTCTTCACAGACATAAGCCAAGTCTTGCTGTTCAAAGTAATAGAAAAAGTTAGAAGAAAATCTTGGATTTTCATTTCTTAGAAATTACTTTAATGACACATTGCCGATCTCCCTTAGCAATGGTGTATAATTTTTAAGAAAAATGGAAAGTTAAGGAAGTCATATTTTTACAATATTTTATAAATTTGTTCTTAAAATGGCATTCATTTAAATATATCTTATGTGTTCAGAAAGAATTTTTGTCCCCAAATATTTGGTTCCTACCTTTGCTGAGAAGATAAAAAAGTATGAAGTATCAATTTATTTATTTATGAATTTTACTTTCAGAGATAAGCTTTACATATAAAACAGGAATACAGGTATACACAGATATACACACACATATATATACACATATACATATATGAATAAAATTGATAAAGTACTGTTTATGGTTTAGAAAAATTATATAAAATTGCAGAAGTTCCAAGTTATTATAGGGCAGAGTTCATATGCAAGTCTTCACTGAGGAAAAAGGAACTTTTGGACTTTGAAGAACATTATATTTAGGAAACCCAGCAACACCTAGCATATTACATTTTTCATTTGAAAATGGTTAAATAGTAAAAATTTGGGATTACAAGAGAAGGTTTTAATGTATCTTTTTGTGTCAAGTATAACATAATAAATGTACTGTCAGCTTTTATTCAGGGTAAGCCACACTTTACTGAGCCAGTGTTGACATTTTTGACCCAGGGTTTCTTTGGCTTGGCGTAGCTAGGAATCTTCCAAAGTTTGGCTTATCTTTGGGGTTTGAACTCTTCACTTATGCTAAGTCATATGGAGAAGTGGGTTTTTACCCATGGAAAAGAAAGCACAAAAATAAATGCACTGACTCTACCTCCTATCTCTTTCAGTCTGCTTTCCACAATTTTGCTGGTACTGGTTCCATTCCTTCTCCTTTCCCTTGTGCGGGGAAGAATGCATGTGGGCATGTGCACACTCTGCATTGTTTTAGAATAACTGCTATAGGAAGCAGAGCTCAATGTACATGTTCATTCTGCTGCCTTTAATTGGGAGTCCACTTTCTACTCATAAAATTTGAACAATGAGCATGTTGTATTACTAAAGTAAAATGGACCCTCCCCCTGAATATAGCACAATTCAAAGTTACCATGAGGCTTTGTGGATATCTTGTAAAAAGACTTGTAATTGGTTATGGTAGCTTTAGTAGCATCTGTTTTGATATTGTTCATTGTTTTTTTTGCAGATGCTTTTCATTAATTTTCATTTTCTTCATTATTTCCTGCAGGTGTCTAGATAATCTATCTGATTTTATATGTGTATTTAATTGGGCAGAGTAGAGGTGGGTCATAGGACATGAAGGGGGATGGAAATGCTATTTTACTTAAAATATGTGTTATTTGGTGTTTTGGAAATAATAGGTATAATTTATTTCTTATCCACTTGATTTGGGTCATTATTTATTATATATAGTTGGTAGCTTTGTTCATTGAACATTTCTGGGCCAAGTTTTGGTGATACTGTTGAGGAATGATTAGTCTCGTCTGACCCAAGGTTGGAGCCTGTGTCCCAAAGGGGAAAGACTTCATTCCTGTGTTAGTGTTGGGTTACACACTGATTCAGTTTCCTGTTGGTACTTTTCCCTCCTAGACTTTCTTGTTACTAGTTCCATGATGATATTCAATTATTCCTTTTTAGTATTATAATACAAAGATGTCCTATGCTTCCTGCCTATTTTTTCTTCCTCTAGAAGCAAAATTTCTAGTTCCTAAAGTCTAGCAGATAAACAGATAAGTAATGAGAGGATCAGCAATTTGAGTGGGTGACTTTAGTGTGTGAATTACCTGTACTGCCTTCTAAGAGATACTTGCATTTTAAAAGAAGACATCTATTCACTCTAAAGAATCATAAGTGGTATAATTTCACTAATAAAGCCAAAAAAAGTAAAAAAAAAAAAATTTAAGGCAGTGGGGTTGGGTAGAGGGCTCAACTTTGGCATCTTTGGGTCAGGTGGACCCGTTATATGGCCTTTTTGAGGGGCATGTCTCAGTGCCTTGCCTCACGCAAAGCTTCTTAACTTTCTTGCTTCTGAATTCCTAGTTTCTCTCTAATGCCTCACAGTTTTCCCCTTATATAGTTGCATTGATTTATGAGTATGTGTTTTAAGGCAAGCAAAGCCTTGAAGATTCACCCAGAGTACCTCCTCCTCCATGGTGAACAAAGACCTTGTTGTCACTTTGTCTTTTGTTTTACTTTAGCTAGTCATCCACCAGGAATGAAAAACTTTCACTTAGAAAAAATGTCAGGCTGAATGGAAACACTGTTGCCTCAGATAGATCAATGTTTAAAAACTGAAATATCTCAAAATGAAGTGTGTTTTTTTTTTCTCAGATTGCCCAGAACTTACTTGTCATTGAATTCAAGAATCAGAAATTCAGGTGGTGAGGTTGAAGGAAACTGTTGTTGCTAAGAAACTATCAAGCCCTCTCCCTTTGTATCAGATCCTGTCTCCCTCAGTTTACCACCTTAAGAAAGTAAATGTGTAAGTGATAAGGATTATTCTGCATTACCACTTGACTTCCACTTTGGCCAGTTGTTAAAAAATACTTTCAACACTCTTGGCCCGGTGGAGGTAAGAATAGTTTCATCGGGTCTGGTTTGTGATCAGATAAGATCTACGTTCGTCTTAGGTTTTTCTCCCTGATTTCATTCTCAAAGGTAAACTCAAATATAGCTGTCATTAAAGATTGCCAGAGAAATTTTATTTTACTGGGTTGTATTAGTCATTTTTTTTAAAAAAGGATTTTAAGTGAAAAGTTGAACAGTTGATATATTCTGTTGGCTTTTGGATTTGGGTCTTTGAAAGGTATGAAAGGATAATGTGCTCCATGGGATGTTGCCTCATCAGATTGAAAACTGAGTGCTGATGGATTTGGAGTGTGAGGATAGATCGTCTTACTGTGGGACAGGGATTCTCTTTGCTGACTTTGTCTCATGGTCAGAATTTTTGGCTAAGCTTTTTAAAAATAGAGAAGCACAGAAGAGTTTTAGGGCACTGAAGCTGCACTGTATAATGTGTAAGACAGAGTGGATACATGTCACTGTGCATTTGTCCAAACCTATAGAATGTAGGACACCAAGAGTGAACCCTATTGTAAACAATGGACTTTGGGTAATAAGGATATGTCGATGTAGGTTCATCAGTTGTACTACTCAGTGGGGGGTGTTGATAATGGGGAAGGCTATGCGTGTGTGGACACAGAGGGTGTGTGGGAAATCTCTGTATCTTCTGTACAATTTTGCTGTGAACCTAAAACTCTTCTAAAAAATAGTCTAATAAAAATTTAAAAAATTACAGATGCCCAGGTCCCTCCTTTGTACATTCTAATTGAGTGGTCTGATGCTGGGCTTGAGTATCTGTGTAGCCATAGCTCAGAACTGCTTTGAGAGGCCCCACATTAAGACTGCAGGAGGTCTTATTAAATGTTTGTTTGACTTTACTCAGTTGACAGCTGCTTCCTAACTCTAATTGGTAGCTGAATTCGTCTGGTTATGAGTTGTTTTGAGCAATGCCTAGGACATAATAAGGGCTTGATAAATATTAACTGTAATTATTATCATTATATTTTAAAATCCTGATTATATTTTTCTCAGGATCTTACCAGTTTTCTTCAATTTTTGATGAAAACACTCAAGTCCTATACTTTGGATAAATTCCCAATATTGTTCTTATATATTGTCACAAACTTTGTGATTTGGAAAGTCCATAATATAAATACACACCACTTATATATTCACAATGACTTTATAATTAAAAGAACTTGCTTAGACTAAAAAATTGAACTTTAGGAAGCACTTTTACAAGTAAGAAGAAAAGCCCATAAGATTCAAAAATGATACGCTTTATCTTGAAATTTTGAATAAACCAATCCCTGGTGTCTAAGAATTTATCCTCTTATTGAAGAATCAGAAGAAACATTGGCTATAACCAGTTGGGTTACAAAAATATAGACTATCAAAGATGAATTTATTTACCCTGAAATAAACTCTAGAAGTGGAAATATAGTTAGATTTTGACATAAGAAATCGCAGGCTATTTAGCAGCTATTCACTTAGAGCAAATGAAGATGCAGATAATTCTTCCTCATAAGCTACAATACTAGTCTATTAAACTTTTACTACCAAAGGAAAGCATTTAAAGGATGCCTGCAGGTCTGCGTTTTATGAATGGCTGAGCAACTGACACATGTTAGAACAGACAGAAGTGTTTACTGTTATTCTTTATAACTTTAAGCCAAAAAATAAATGTAATTCCTTGCATAAAATTTGTGAATATTTACATTTCATCAACAAATACGGTTTACTTAACAAGCTTTAAGATTGCTCTGGGGCTTTTCTGAGGTTTTCTGTAGTTTCATTCCAGAGCTTGACTTTGGGTTTATCATGGAGCCGGCATGTAGATGAATGGAGTGGTTGGTTTCTGGAATAGCCTCCTGCATACCTGTTTGGATGTGTGTAGATAGAAGTCTTCCAAGTGGGCACCCCCCTTCCCCCGGTTTTCTAGCTGAATCTTGTGTCCCGAAATCTATTGAAAACCTGTGGTTTGCAGGGAATAAAAACTACAACCACCTTAGAAATAAATATAGGGTGTAATTAAGGATGAAAGATTAAAAGGTTAATGTTATATCATTGAAAACTAAAAATTAGCATTTCTTTACTTTTTTTTTTTTTAAAGGGCCATGTCATAGACTTCAGTTTGTGGTTGACAGTGTGTTTTTTGTTTGTTTATGTTGTTGGTGGCAGGATTTCAGGTTTTATTTATTTATTTATTTTTTGGTGCCATTTTCCTCATAGCATAAAGGTGAAACACATCTTTCTATCTTGTTTAAACTTAACCAAGTTGCTTATGAGGTGAATTGTGTTCTCAGTTAAGAATTCTGAAATATTTGAAAACCCAGCAGACTGGGGTGAAAAACATTCTGAGTACTGAATTCAGGCTTGAATGAGCTTGGAAGCATTGTGCTCATGAAGTTATGACATGTAAGACAGGCAAGCACCTCTCTCCTTGAGGAACTAATTAAAGTATGTATGCAGTTTTATTAAAAGTGAGCCTGTATGCTTCTAGCTACACTGGAGTTTCCCTTTTATTATTGTAAGATGCAGTTACCGGAGGGTATCCTTACAGTCTCTTCTAGTCTGGTGTTTGTTTTTGTTTTAGTAGCAGCCTTTTTATTTTATTTTTAGCAATTAAAACTACATTGAATAGTATTTTGTGTCATTCCTGTCAATAACACTGCAAAATTCTCTCAATATTCTATCATAGCCCTGTGATCCTGTGGAATGGAAAAGAAATGGAGATCTTTAACGAACTGACAGAGGTTTTCCCTTCTCCTTCCCTTCCTTTTTTTTTGTTGCTTAGTCTCTAAGGAATACTGTATAGGAAAAATTTCTTCTTACAATTCTTGTAGTGATTTGTAAGAAACCTACATGTTTACATAAATCTGATAATGTCTGTCTTTATACATGTGTACATATATACAAAATTGTCCTGATTAATGAAAATTAAGTTGGAAAAAGTTTTTTTCAAGTACTCAAAAAATAAAAATATGTGATGTATGTGTGTATAAATATGTCTTTTATATATACTTATATATGTATGTGTTTATATATTTTATGTATAATACATATATATCTTTTTTCAGTAGTTGAAAAAACTTTTTCAAAGTTAATTCTTATTAATGATCAGGGAAACTTTTCCTGAAAACCTTCCTTTATTATAAATGACTCATTTACTATTGGAATTACATTTTTGAACACACACAAAATCATTGGCCAGGGTTTCTTTTTGCCAGGGTTTGAAGGAACTTTGGGACAGAAGGGTGTTGACAGCTCCCTCAGATAGGTAGGAAAAGAATTATCTGATAAATCATGACCTTGGACTATTTAAGACACTTTTCTCTTCTGTGTGGTTTTATTTGATTTCTTCCACCCCATAACAATGTATCAGTTGTTGTGTTTGCTCTGTGCATACCTTTCTCTCCTTGGCCTTTTGTATTTGCATAGTGTAGTTTAGAGGTAGTGCAAAATACATAGCTCCCGGGCTGTAATGAATGTATGGATTGCATTGTGCACTTCCCGGCACCATCTCCTCGGCACACAATAACTGCAGTGTGGAGGGACCTACATGGAGACAGTGATGGTGTTTTATAAAACGCCAGTGGTGTGTGGCATTGACTGCAATCTGCCGGGTAAGCATTTGTACAAATTCCTCCAAGTTGAGAGGCCTCCAGAAATGTCATGTTTTGGCCTCAGTAATGAATGCCACAAATAACAGCACCGGCATGGGGGACTTTGCTCAGCATCTCAGATTTCCAGCCCGCCCTTCTTCAGCTGGGTCTGCAGTAGATTTCATTGCCTTTTTTTTTCTTTTTAAAAGAAAGTTTCCAAAAGCTAGTCTTCCAGTTTTTTGAATAGTATATTTTAAACCTATCTGAATTGTCTTGTCTCTCTTATTTGGATATCTCTAATATATCATGTAGTCTTTTTTTTTTTTTTTTTAATTTGATACCTAGAAAATAGACCAAAGAACTTTTTTGTTTAAGTTTTCAAACCATTGATTTTATATTGGTGGTCAGTGGTGTAAGTAAGGTTAGGGAAAGGCAGACAAGGCAAAAAATAGATTGTTAAGCTTGTTGGCATTTAATATAGAAAGTAAGAGTTCTTTCTGAAGTGTACTTGGCAAGTTTTATGAATAGTTACATGGTTTTTATTGTTTAATGAACTTGGTGTTACATTATCAGGATAGAGTTTGACACAGTTTGTACTTTATAAAGATTCTACTGTAAGAAAAGTTACAAAGCAAAGGCATGCTTCAGATAGTAAGAAGAAATGACAGTGAAAGTGATGTCTCAGTGAAGGAATGTGCAAAGACTCTGAAAACAACCCTCCCCGCCATCCTCGTGCCTTCTGCATAGAGGTGTGGGACATGGCCTGTGCTTAATAAGAGAAAGGGACAGATTGGCTTTTCCGCTTATATCATTCCTTTAGTTCCCAAAAGTATTTGGAAATGCTGTAATTTACTAAGGAAGAGTTTAAGTACAGTGTAGAATTGTGAAAGTATGGGTCTTTGCTGGTCTCCTAAAACCTGGTTGGCAATGTGTGTTTGGTTTAGTTCCTTGAATATCTATGAGTTGGTGGTGTGAGAGCTAGATCCAGTGATTGTGCAAGACGCAAGTCAGAATGCCTGAATTCTAGATTCAACTCTGCCAACTTTTTGCTTGGCATTGTGGCATGAAGCCATTCCATTCAAGAGTACTTTTTGGCTTATTAGTTAGCTAATTACCCAGTGAAGTGCTATTGTACGAGGCACTCAGGTAAGACATAGTTTTTCTTAACTCACTCTCAGAAAGTAATAAATGTCAAAAGAAGTAGAATATAAGAGCAAATGCCATAGATGCAAAATGAAGTTCTTGAAGGAGAAAGATGACATATTGAGAGATTGGAATAGGCTTCGTAGGGAAGGAGAATTTAGAGATTTGTCTGGGAGTAGAGGTGGAGTTTTGACACTTGGAAATAAATCAAGGTAAAAAAGGCAATTTAGAATATGGCATAGTAAGCCAGTAGTTCTCTCTATTTGGGGCAATACCCCCAAATTGCTATAACAACTAATGAACCAGCTCCATGTACTCTAGTATATTAGGTATAAGTTATAAAACAAAATATCTGTGTGTTTTGCTTGGTTAACAAATGTATTTTTGTAGTCTTTCATGCAATATAATTCAAGTTGTTGTCTATAAAAAAACAAAATAATGAAAATAGAAAATTGCCTTCTTGGGTAGAAGTATAGAATACTAATGTTTATGGATATCACAAGTAAGAATTTAATTCTTTAAAAAGAAATCCAGAAAATCACACTGGGAAATTAGATTAGTTAAACTCTCTATAACCTTAGTTTCCTCATTTATGAAATAAGGAAGTTGGATTAAATAACTGTGAAAGCTTTTAAATCATATTTAAAATCAATTATTATTTTTAGAGCAGCTCCTGTGATTGATTTCAGCTGCCTTCAGTGAACCCGTGTAATATGCCAAAAATTTTATTAAGTACTTTAAATACACTTCATTTAATTGTCTCACTGCCATTGTAAGGTGGGTATTTTTATTTTAAAGAGAGGAAACTGAGGCATAGAGAAGTTTAAGTAACTTGCGTGGTTACAGAGCTGTAAAGAGGTAGGGCTGGGGGTCAAACTCAGGACACTGATTCTACTGTAGTACTTTCTTCCACTGTGTTAAGCATTGGTTATTCTCGAGAAAGGTGGTGCATACTAGTATCTGGGAGGGGAGAAGGAACAGTTTCAAGGAACAATTTCAACTCGCATGGCCCCGTACGTCTTTATGTATTGCCATTATGAGTTGTGCCTTGGTTCCTTGCCCCAAAATGAGAATTATTATTTATGGAGTGTGCTGTGAGCAGTGTGAAGGCAAGAAAAGAATTTGTGAGCCACTGGATGGTATGGCTGTGAGAGCATACTCAAGCAAGTTTGATTGCAGATTAGTGTTATGTTAATAAAACTAGTAACTTGGAACATTGATGTGTAGCACTTAATGTGTGTCTCCTGATTATCTGATACTTTTTAAAATATAAGAAGAAATATGTTGCCCATTTTGTTTGCCTTTTTGAATTAGCTTCCAAAAGCAGATCACTTTTAGGTTTTAGTTTTAGGAGTAACTTCTCTGGGTTTTCTGTTACAATTGTCTTTCCTCGCTTCTTTTTATTCCCTAGCTCATGTTTCTTTTCCTTTTGTTTTGATGTCTTTGTTACAGCTATTTTTTTAAAATGCATGTTAAACCCTTTTAAATGTTAATGAGCATGAATAATAAATTAGTGAAATAAGATGATTGTAGATTAACTTAATTTCATTTATTTTGTTAGGTAAAGATAGACCACCTTATTTTATGCTTCATATGTGTGAAGTTCTTTCACATTTTCCTTCTCTTGGCCTTTCTTGGCCACATTTCAAATCTATCTCCAGTTCACTGATTTTCTCTTCAGCTGTGTTATATTCTGTCCATTTAGATTATAATTTGGTTATTATAGTTTTAAATTCTAGATGTTTTATTAGATTCTTCTTTTCAAAATCCACTTTTTTATAGTCATTTCCTTTGAGATATTTTAAAATATTTGTTTCTTTAAACAGAGAAAACATACTTATTTTGTGTTCTGTACTTAATAATTCTATTTTCTGCAGTCTCTGAAGATCTGATTCTGATACTGTGTATAACTCTCAACAGTGGTGGCCTGTTTCCTTGTGTGTTTTATGATTTTCGATTATATTTGTTGGGATTTTTGTCTATGGGAATTATTTGCTTCTGCCAGGCAGGTGGGTCCATCTAATCTTGGGCCATTTTAAACTGAATTCTCTTTTGGCATTTTTGAATCAAACAGATAATGCTAATACCAGTCTCCAAATCTACATGAGGGCCAGATAGTGGTACAGGATGAATATCCTTTATTCAAAATGCTTGGGACCACAGGTGTTTCGGATTTCTGATTTTTTGAGATTTTGGAATATTTGCCTTATTGAGCACCCCAAATCCAAAAATCTGAAATCCAAAATGCTTCAATGAACATTTCCTTTGAGACATGTTGGTACTTAAACAATTTCAGATTTTGGAAAATTTCAGGTTTCAGATTTTCAGATTTCTTTACTTTCTGTACTTTATTTCTTGAGGTATGGTCTGTAGAACAGTAATTTTGCTGTGGAGTAAGTTAGGGAATGTTGTATTAAAAAAGACAGTGAAGGGCTGCATGTTCTCCCTCAAGCTTGGTCTGGCGCCCTGGATCCATTTCTGTCGGTTCAGTTGGTCATCAGACCCCAACAGCCAGAATGATGAAGCAGATTGAGAGCAAGTATTCTTTTCAGGAAGCCTTGGATGCTGCCAGAGATAAACTTGAAGTGGAGGACTTCTCAGCTATGTGGTGTGGGCCTTGCAAAGTGATCAAGCCTTTCTTTCATTCCCTCTCTCAAAAGCATTCCATTGTTGAAGTAGATGTGAATAACTGTCAGGACGTTGCTTCAGAATGTGAAGTCAAATGCATGCCAACCTTCCAGTTTTTTAAAAAAAGGACAAAAGGTGGATGAATTTTCTGGAGCTAGTAAGGAAAAGATTGAAGCCACCATTAATGAATTAGTCTAATCAGGTTTTTTGAAAATATAACCAGCCATTGGCTATTTAAAACTTATCACTTTTTTATTTACAAAAACTATGAAGCATGGAAGACTGTAGACCCAACTGCCATCTGATTGTAAGTGACAATAAAATATCAATTCTCCCCTGGGAAAAAAAAAAGGTAGTGGACTCTAGCCTAATAATTTTGGGAAACATCAGGTTGAATGATGGGAAACAGGATTTTTTTCACTGCAGAACTTATCAAGCTATCTAATATAAAATTGGAGTTTTGATGCTCAGTAGTTGTGTGCAGTAAGCTGAATTTTTCTTATCCCACTCTACTTCCCTTTTGGGGGATGTGGGGCATATATATATATATGTGGAACATCTCATGGGACCAGTAGAACATGCTTTGGTAGATAGAGATGGGCTCCCTGATACCCTTGGCTTCCGCTCACTGCCTTCTGTTTCTCCCTGTGTGTTTGCAGCATTCTACTCCATGACACGCGTGTACACGCTTGTGTGTGTGTGTATGTGTGTGTGTGTCTACCTTGTATTTCAGCTCCTAAAGGGAAGATGTGATTGTATCTGGTAATCCTTATCCTCAGAGTACAACATTGTCATTGAGCAGAGCTCTTGTACCAGGCTGTCTCATAGGCAATTGGTCAGTGTTCTTTGGATTAGGTACCTAGTTATGTCCAGACTGGTAGATACATAATGGTGTCTTTTTTTTTTTGGGCTTCCTACTTATTTTCTGTTGCTACCAGTTGAGTATAAATTTCCTGAGACCATGTATGAGTTATTCATTTCCCCACTGTCTTAACATAGGAACTGACACATGTTAGATGCTGGATCAATACATTGAGTCTTTTAGTTTGGCAAGCCCTTATAGTCATCTGAGAGTGGAACAGTGTAGGCAGCAGTCATATTGCATGACTTGTCCATTATGGATGGTTCCTTTCTTCATCTATCTGTATCCTTTAGTATCTTTTGAACAGAAATTGACTCTGTCAGGGTCTATAAACCTCCAGAGTGAAAAGTAAGTTCTTTTGAATATGTTTTCTCTCCCTCAAAAAATCATTTCCTCTTCTGAGATTCACTTCAGATGTCATATATTCTTGGTGAAGCTGTGGTTTCTCTCAGACACAGTTACTCATTCCATTCTTGGTGTTCCCATAGCACTCCGTACATATTAAATATCATCTTTCAACATGTGCCCCATGGTGGTGTTGCATTTTCATTTTTCCTGCCAGATTTTGAGTTCATCAAGGGCGGAGATGCTGAATGGAAGTTAAAGTGATATGTGTGTGCATTCGGGAATCTCATCAAGCATTTGAAATATCTATTTCCTGGAGATGGCAGGAGAGAAGAGTAGAGAAGCAGTCTGAGCATGTAGATGTTTTGGTGTTTGTTAGCTGTGAGTAGTGAAAGAGCAGCTGGCATCAGAATTCAGTTATGGTTGATTGTGAGGCACTTTGGCACCCTGACATATCCTGTATCTCATTGGGTTAGTTTGATTCTCACGGTGAGCTGTGACATAGCTATTATCCCCATTTTATAGATGGAGAGCCTAGGTGGTTTCTCTGTTGCCACACTTGTCCAGTAATGGTAAATGCTCACAAAATGTCAAATGATAGAACTGGGTCTGCCTCCAGCCCCCGTGCTGGTACCTGTTATACAGCCAGCATACTAACACCAAAGTGTGGCCGTGAGCTTCATGGATGTTTCCTCTTTATATTTTGGGGGAATTCTGTCCATGAGAACATGTTTCTATTTTTGAAGTGGAAACCAATGAGAAAGTATGATTTATTAATAAAAATTGACTTTAAGCCAATGTTGGAATGTTCTCTCTTTGAACTGAGGTGTATATGTATAGATACCAGTTGTCTTAAATAATCTTTTTAATTTCAAATAGCATCATAATCAATTGTCATGTATTACAACTGATTTAGTACTTACCATACCCTTTGCGATAGGTTCTATTATCCCCATTTCACAGATGTGCAAACTAAGGCAAACAGAAGTTAAGTGTCTTGCACACAGCTTGTGAGTAATGGAAATGTATTTATAACTTTGGTACTTGGCATACAGAGCCCAATATTCACATAAGCTACGTTGTGTATACCTTTAATATATAGACATACAAGCACATATGTATCTTAAATGTATTAATACTTAGTAATTTAACTGGATATTAAATCCTGATTGTGAATCCATAGTGATACATATAGCACATTGCTTATTATGATGAAATAATGTAATCTCTGTGGGTTTCTTCTTCCCTTTACAATTTGATGCAATTCTATTCCGTTTAGAAATGTTGCTGTAAAAGACTTAATAACAATATGTATCAGATTATCCTCCTCAAGATATATGTGTGAAGGAACATTAATTTTCACACAGTGGATGAACTAACAGTTACACAATGTTGATAGAGGGCATTCATTTTGAGGTTGGAAAAGTCTGATGGCTTGTTCTTTTTTCACTAGCAGTCCAGTGGTGGCTCATATCAGTGCATCTGGGGAGGAGGCGTGTGTCTGACCTGACCTCGCAGTTGGGGTGTCCCAGGGGTATGCATCTTAATTGGAAATGAGTCACCACTTTGATTATGTTTTGCCATTGATTAGACAATGAGCTTTTCTTCTATGGCTGTCAAAAGGCTTTTACATCTCTGTTCACAGCAGCTTCTTAAATGAAAAAAAAAATTTATTCAAGGCAACAGTATGTTAAATCCTTAGAGGCAGTTGACTTACTGTCTAGTTCTGTTATCTTATATACTGAAAATTTATCCCAAAGAATGAATACCATATCATTCTCTAGAGAATTGTAAATAGAAGCATAGCTTATATTGAAAAAAATTCTATTCTACAGATATCATGGAACAAAAATCAAATATCAAACTAAATGTTGGTGGTATAAATTATGTTAGGATATATTGAATAATTTCAGTTATTCAATACTGAATGATTTTCCCTGGGAGTATACCTTGTAGATGTGTCATGAGCCACTGAAGCAGTCTGAACATATTTTTGTACCATTTTTAAAATAAGTAAGTCAACTGCTAGCATTTTGCCTTTTTATTCCTTTTTATATTTGCATGGAGTATCAATAAAGCAGAGGGCATTTGACCATGATTTCATTTTAGATTTTATGCTTTGTATGTGTGTGTGTGGAGTGCAAGGGCTAAAGTGAAAAAGATTATGAATCATTTTCATATTGTGAGAAAATTAGAAAAGAAATATTTTATGGTAATTTGCAGTAAATTATGTATCTGATATGCTGTCCTTTACTTACAGTACTTACGGAATCTTTAGTGCTTAAAAAGTAAAAATGCTATTTTTTTCCTCCAGAAACCTGCTAAGGGACAAGTGTTATTTGACAAAGTATGTGAACACCTCAATCTCTTGGAGAAGGACTACTTTGGACTTATGTTTCAGGAAAACCCTGAGCAGAAAGTAAGTGATTTCACGTTTATTTGTATCTTTTTAGAACATATTATGTATTTTTTTCTTAACCAGTTTATCTCAGTATAAAATTTAGCTTTAACATAACTTACATGTTATTAAGATTTCACTATAGGAATTTGGTAAATTGAAAAATTATCTTGTGTAGAGAAAATGACCTGTAACTTTTTGGCATTTTGAATGTGTGTGTGTGTGTGTGTGTGTGTGTGTGTGTGTGTGTGTGTATTTTCCACTTATAACATGAACAGACAGAATGGACTGTCATCAATTGAAAATTGGTGTTCTGGTATAAAGACAACACAGACTTTTAAAAATGGTGTTATCTCAGTCACTTTTGGTTCTCAATCACTCAGGCTGGCCTTTTGGTACTAAGGATAGCTGGTCAGATCAGCTCACATTGTGCGGTCACCTGTGTGCTAGGTCACCAGCGTGCCTGAAAAGCAGGGAAGGAGGCACATTGGAAGGATTCTGTCTGAGGATCCCCAGAGCACGTGGTCACAGTGAAAGGGATTAGTGTCCAAGATCCAACATTCAAATCACAGTCAGTGGAATAGAACAGTCAATAGAGGAACATGAGTGTGAATTTTATTTGCCAACATGACATCATTGTATTTACATGTCCCACTAATGAAATACAGGGTACTAAGTGTGCTAATTATAGATACATTACATCTTCTCAACTTGCTTAGTTTTAAATTCTTGATATCTAGTTTGTGGTTTAATTCCATGTTTAGACTAAAGACAATTTTAAATTGCATGCTTGCCTGCTGAATAGTATGCGAGTATTCTTACTAGGTGTGTGTTTAGAGCACTCTTCTCAGAAATAATAACATATGTGACTAAGTAAACTAGGCATTGTTTAAGGCTATAAATTACAAGGTGACCTTAATAATGTTTCCAAGCATATGCTCCTCAAAGCTGCAAAAGAGAATGTGGTGGGAATTTGGCTATTGGTACGTACTTTTTTTGAGATTACATATTGGTAGATTCATATGGGCGTTTAATCTTTGTAAAACAGGGACACAATTCAGTATGTTGTAAAATTTGTAGACTAACGTGTTCTGTTAGTAGAAATAGGGTATGCCACATGAAGAAATCTAGTATTTCTGAACACTAGTTTTGCATAAGAAAGAGTATTATTTAGATAGTAGGATTTACTATATTTTGACAACTTTCAATGTATGTGTCTAATCCGTGTCTTAAACACCTGAATCTCAGACCCATCTACTTAACAGCCTTACTGTAGAAGGTCGTTGGCAGTTTCTTCTGTCTGTTATCTAAACATTTAGTACAAACCTTATTTATGTGTTACTCTTTCTCCCTATTACTCTATGAACTCCTTGAGGGTAGAGACCATGCCTTATTTATCTTTGTAGCCTCATCACATCGAGACATTAACTAATGTTTGTTACCTGTGTACCATCTCGCACCCATAAGGATAGCTACTGTCATAAAAACAGAAAATAACAAGTGTCAGTGAGGATGTAAAGAAATTGGAACCCTTGTGCACTGCGGGTGGGAATGTAAAATGGTACAATTGCTATGGAAAACAGTATGGCGGTTCTGCAAAAAATTAAAAGTAGAACTGTCATATGATATAGCAGTCCCCCTTCTGGTATATATCCAAAGGAACTGAAAGCAAGATCTTGAAGAGATATTTGGACACTCACGTTCATTGCAGCATTATTCACAATGGCCAAGAGGTACAAGTAACTAAATGTCCATCAATGGATGAATGGGATAAAGAAAATATGGTTTATAAATATAATGGAATGTTATTCAGCCTTAAAAAGAAGGAAATCCTGTCAGATGCTATAGCATGGATGAACCTAGCAGACATTATGTTAAGTGATACAAGCTAATCACAAAAACACAAGCACTGTATGACTCCACTTAATGAGGAATTCCAGTAGAATTGTGGTTGCCCGGGACTTAGGGAAGGGGAAATGGAAAATTGTTATTTAATGGATTTCAGTTTTGCAAGATGAAAAAGTTTTAGGGATCTGTTGCACAATAATGGGAACATAGTTAACACTACTGAACTGGATGGTAACAAATGGTTAAAATGGCAGATTTTATGTTATGTGTTTTTTTGCCACAATTAAAAAAAAAATCACCTATGTGCAAAGCAGTATACTAATTGCTGAGGATCTAACAGTAAACAATGAAGATGTAGACCCTGGCCTCCTGGTTGCCTCTGCATATGTTCTAGTTGAAGAGACAGTGAAAAAACTAATTGCCCATTTATTAAATTTTGATTACCGCTCTATAGGAAAAAGGACACTAACTGGAAGGCTCTTCTTAGGAGGGAATGTTGCCTAAGCAGAGACCTAAAATGTGAGTGGACTTAGGGCCCCGTGTCTGCACCTCCCATGTTCCGTCACCCAGCCTGAGGCAGGAGCAGCTGTCTACTTGAAAATTGGAAGGAAGCCTGGTGCGGTTAGTGTAGGGAGGATGAGATTAGGTTAGGGGAGGGCCGAGTGTTAATAGGGGTCAGATCATGTGGGGCCATGCAGGCTATATATTAAGGCTTGGGTAATTTAGTTTTTCCTAAGAAAAATAGTCAGCCATTGATGGGCTGAAGCAAGGATGTGAGATGACCAGTTTTGCCTTTAAAAAGGTCACTTTGGCTGTTAGTAGGAAAGGGATGAAAAGGGACTTGAGCAGGGGTGCTCACCCAAAGCACTAAGGTGGCTTTGATTAAGGTGGTGGCAGTGTAAATGAAAAAGTGAGTAAGAGAGACTTGGGAAGGAGGCACAATCAATCTGATGACTGACTGGGTATGAGGGAGAGATGGCAGATACCAAGAAGAAGTAAAGCCTGGTTTCTGGATACTTGGAGGTGTTCAGTGGGGGGAGAAGGAGGACTTGATGGGAAGGGGAAGGGGATATCATGAGTGTAGTTTCAGACATGTTAAATTTTAGATCAAATAACTTTTGTAAAGAATAAGTAAACAAATGAACTTAATTTTGGGTCTGTCTTAAAGAATGGCAGCTAGCGTGGAAAATACTCCAGCGATAATCCATCTCAGTGGTACACAGTGCAGGAGGTGGTTTTCTTTCCTGATGTGCAATATCGTAATATATGTTGAGTTGAGGCTTGTAACCAGGCATAGTTATTTATAACTTACCTCTTTTAAAAAGAATCAGAGGTGGCTTTTACCGCAAAAATATTCCAAGTAAAGTAGAAATGGCTGTTAATAGCTGATCATTCTGGGATTCTCACCATGCAGCAGGCACAGTTCTTAGCACCTTATGTGTATCTATCATCTCAGTTTTCAGAGTAAGCCTACAAGGTAGAGATTGGCAGCTACACTTTATAAGCATAGAAATTTGAGGCATAGAGAAGTTAAATAATTAACCCAAGGTCCTCAGGGCAATAAATGTTGAAGATAAGGTTCAAATCCAGGCAAAACTGGTAGAAAAAAATAGACTTTATATTTTAGGGAAAATGCACCACTTGTGAACTTTCTGTCAGTCAAGGTAAAAATGGGCACACTGTTTCATAGCTATCATAACCGCAAAAGTGGAAGTATACTGTCTTTCCTCAGAGGAATTTTTCGTGTTATGGAATTCTGAAAGTCATCTTGCAAGACTTTACATATAGGGTGTTAAAGGATGTTGTGGGCTGAGTTCCTAGTATGAGTTTCACAGTTGGTGTTTCTGTTATGGCGTCAATAAATTTTAGGGCATGAGCTAATTTACTGATGAATCACCATCAGTAAATTCTATGACAGTCCGTGCTAGTGCTGCTCAAAAGGGACTTCTTCCTTTGTCTCATAATCACTTGCGAGACAGATTTTTCAATTAGGAATCTTACTTATTAGGAATCTTACTCCTACCTCCATTGTTCCCAAACACACACACCCCCACACCCAAATGCACAAATACACATTAACGCTCATATTTCTGGGCATGCCATGATTCCTCCCTTCCCAGTTAAAAAATAGTACCATCACTGTTTAATTTGCACATGTGATGTTGAAGGATGTTATGGGCTATGTTACCAGGAGGGATATGGGATGTCATATCCCTCAGGTGCGCTGGGGCAGAAAACAGATTAACTGTTTGGTCAGGCTAATATTATCAAGTGTGTAAGTTTCCAGTAATCTAACTCAATTCAATGATACAGCTTAATATACCCTCTCCTAAATACCAGCTGGACAATTATTAGGGACTAGACAGGAGATACTTTTAAGTTTTATACCTGACAAGGACTTGTGGTATGAGTATTTTATATTGTTACATAAAGGAAAATCTATAAATTTTGGAAATAAGATGAGCAGTTTAGTGTTGACATTCCATTATAGCCACCGAGAATTATGACCAATATTCTGGATGTGAGCAGGGAAGGGACGTTCTACCCAGAAGAGAAGCAGTGGCTCCAGCATGGGCAATCTGATGTGTAGGAGGTATTTCAAGCTGTCTGGCAGCGCTGGAGGAGGGAGGGGGCAGTTCCATCATCTCCATGTAGGAAAGACCTATGAGTTTGGGGACTGGTCTTAAAGCTGTGTTTTCTCAGCAAGGGCGTGGTTTCAGCTGGGATCATGGGTTGATTTAGGGTGACTCTGTGGGGAGTGCTGAAGGGAAAGCAGCTGGAAAGATAGGCAAAGATCATTTTTTGGAAGATCTTGTATCTCATGCTAAGAAACCTAGATTTTAAATAGGAAGATATATGGTCATATTTGCATTTCAGAAAGAATACATTCTTGGTGTCGAGAAAGATGATGTAGGGGGCTGAGACCAGAGGCAGGGAAGTCAGGAGACTATTGTAGTCGTCTAGCCCAGAAGAGAGGAGTACTAGGGCAGTGGTATCAGGGGTGAAGGGGAAGAGACAGATCCTGTGTAGGTGATATCTGTAGAGCTTTATGACTGATCAGCTCTGAGGTAGGAGGGTGAGGGAGGGGTTGAGGATAAGTTCCAGGTGTCAGGGTTGGGTAGCTGGGGAGTTTGTTGGAGACAAACTTGTACACAAGGACCTTGGAGGAGGAGAAGCAGTTTGTGGTAGATTAGTCAGCAGAGAGTGAATTTAATTTTCGTTTTGCCAAGTTGGACATGTTTGTAGGCTGTTGGCTAGATGATGTTTGGGGATCAGCGAGTAGGTGAAGGCTGAAGAAAATGGCAAAGAATTTGAGCATTGGTGTAAACTATCGTCTAAAGAAGCCTGGCCATGAAGAGAAGAACAGATCATCGGGTGATACTAGAGGATGTGGACCAGCACTTCTAATAGAAGTTTTCATGATCATGGGAACATTCCAGATCTGCCCTGTCCAGTATGGCGGCCATTAGCCTCATATGGCTGTTGATGGCCTGAAATATGGCTGGTGTGACTGAGGAAGTGAACTTAGATTTTATTTATTATAACTAATTTAAATAGCCTTATGTGACTGGTGGCTATCACATTGGACAGTGCAGAGAGTTTACTGAGGGTATTGGGGTTGGCAGATTTGCGTCATTGAACATAACTTTGGCTATGAGAAAGCCTAAGAAAAGGATATGGTTGAAGACAGGAGAGTGATGATGACAAAGGGTTCTAGAGTCATGAAGAGGATGAGCCTTGAATAAAGAGGATGACCTCATCCAGAGTCTGCAAGAAACAGGATAAGAGGTGGTGCAGTTGTTAAAAAATTTGAGTTGAGTAAAGCGCAGCCTAAAATCTCATGAAATAGAGGGTAAAACCATCTGCTTAAGAGTGAGTAGGGTAGCAGTGGGACCAAGAGAGACAGCCAACAAAGGGCTAGCATGTGGATTTCTGTTGATAGTTCTGCTGAGATTGGCGATCATAAAACTGTGATGGCAGCAGAATATATTTGTGTGTTTTTCTCTGATTGCCGTCAACAACCTGGGTATATTAGCGGAGAAATGGAGTATTGGAAGGGTTCTCTTGGCTCTGTTCATGGTAGTTATAATAAGAGGACAAAGGATTGAGAAAACTGGAGGTGCTGATGAGATGTGATCAAGCTGATTATTCAGGGGGTCTCAGGAAGGAAAGTAATTGAAGGTGAAATAGGCTGATAGGCTGGGGGAAAATAGTTGGGATAAGGGATGGAAGTCCAAAGATGCTGAAGAGCAGGCATAGTGGAAATAAGTGGGCAGAAAACACAGAAGGAGAGGAAATGATTGTATCTTAAACTGTGTGATGGCACCAACTGGGGTGTGGACATGAAGGGGGTGGCTGAAGTCAAGGAGAGATTAAGGTCAGTAAGGCAGAAGTTAGTAAGATAAGGATAGGTTTGGGTGGGTTTACATAGCATTCTTGACAAAAAGATACTAATACGATGTAAATAAGAATTCACAATTCCTTATTACACTTTTTAGTTTCTCTTAGGAAATGTGAGATGAAAATACACATAAAATTAGGCACACACTTTGTATGTAGGCTTTAACTCAAAAATTTTGGGGATAAGGAGAGGGGTGTCCTTTCTGAGACATTCACTTTTTAGGAAATGAATGCTCAAATATAATTAGCAATATATTCAATTATTCATGCATAGTCTAATTTGCTTTTATAACTTTTGTATCATGCAATTTAAAAAATTCCTGTTTATGTAGACAAAATCCAATCCTCTAGAGATCTAGGCAAAACAACTCTTATTCTTCCAATGTAGATTTGTATGGTATCCTATTTTTTTCACACAGATTTATTAATGTTATACTAACTCGGCTTAATCAGTCCTGCTTTGCTTGAAACCCATGCAGTTTCAACAATAGGATACAGGGTTGTAAGCTTCTTTCTTTCTCATACTGAATATTACCTGGATTTATGGAAATTTTGATACTTACTTTAACTTATTATAAAGTGAAGGTGAAGCAAAGCCACAATTATTTGTGTGAAAATTTTTCATGGAGAGAAAAATCTAAACTGTCTTTTGGTTTTAGTATAGTACTGTATCTCTCATGGTTGAGACACTGAGTTGGAAGGCTTTTCAGTTCATTCTGAGTATGAAAATCTATCATTGTTAGTGTTAAGAGCTTTTAAATGTCTGTTGAGAAATCTCATGTAAACTTGGCTATGGAAAATGTTGTTTAAAATATGTGGAATCAAGAGATATGTTTTTCTTTTACATTTGGAATTCCAAGTCCATATAGTTCTTATGTTCGTGTCTAAATGAAACCGTCATTAAGGGTTTGAACTCTCTTTAAAGGAAAAAGATTGTCTTGAATTTTTGATGTTAACAAAGTTTGGCATTTGGCCCAGGCATTATAATGTCATTTTGCTGCAAGCTGTATTTGAAAGAGGAGCTTGTTAGAAATGTAGTTGATATCTACAGCTAGCTTTATGAAAATTAGTTGAAGTTGTGTAATAGCCAGACCGTTTCTCCCTCAGAACCTAGAACTGAAAACTCAAATATTAAACTGTTTGCATATGTAGACTATTCTTTAACAAAATTCTATTCAATCCAGTTAAACTTTATAATCCCACATTGTCCCAGATGTATAGTGAATGTTTCACTGTGATATAATGCCTGTAACTTTTCTTCTAACACCAGCATTACGGTAGAGTTCTATTAGACCTAATTTAGGCAAAGGTATATTAATAGGGGATCTGTTTCAGTGCTATAAATTCCTATGAGAAAATGTAGATTTGAGACAAAACTACTTTTATCCTTTTAACATTTGGTAATAAGGTGTGAGTTGGGTTGAATTTGTTAATGTCTCTCACCTGGCCAAATTGGAGATCATCAAAAGCAAGTGAGGAAGGCGTGGCTAGGCTTGTGGAAAAACTTACAACTCTGGGATCTTAGGGTTCAGCTTGAATGGAGAATTAGGTGAGATAGGTGGTTTTTGGGGGGAAAGAAACTGTTAAAAAAAATTGTTCTAAGACTTGTTAAAACAATAAGGCAGACTTTATTCAGGACTGTTGCAATGGGTATAGGGACCACTGCAGTGGGGTTTTGCAATAGACAAGAGATATTGGGCTCAACAGCAAATACAACAAGGCAGAGTGGGGACTTATAGTCAAGGAGCAGAATGAGGGTCAGTGGATGGAAAATGACTAAGAGGAAACATCAGGAGGTACTTAGGGGGATTCTGACTAAACTGACCTAACAGGATTCTTGCTGAAGGCAAGTATTCTAGGACCACGTTTTAATTTCAGTTTACTTCTGTTGGAAGCCCATTATAGGATTCCTTGTAACTTTTATTAGTCTCTTATTTAACTTGATGTTTGTTCAGAAGATAAATATTTACTGAGTTCATATTTTGGGTGTGGAGTGGGCGCTGGCAGGGGAAGTTGAGGAAAAGGGTACCATATTGAGTGAGTGAATGTTCCTGCCCTTAAGTAGCTGGTGAAATACTTTTTGCTTTTTTAATAAACCAAGATAAATTTTATTGAAATCTGATATGGGTGCCAACTCTCCTGAGTTTTGCATTTTTGCCTATACCTTAACATTTGGGAAACACTGAGAAAATCCATCTTGCCTGATCATGAATTGCCTAGAGCTGTCTCTAAAATAGAACTTCTAGGGCTCCTCCCCTGGAGAATGTTGAAGGATATTCCAGGTGGGCCATGGGTAAATCTATCTTTTAACAAATTTGCCAGATGGATTCTTATCATCAGGCAAAATTTGGAAAAGCTTAGCTGGGTAATACTTTAACATGTACGTAGAAGCACTTAGATGAGTCATACTGGTAATTATTTTCATGAGAAGGGATTGTGTTATTTATGTCTTATCTCCATTTCTGAGAAGAGTCTTCACCAATCATCAGACAGTTTTCTCTAAGGAAAAGGGTTTGGTTTTCATTTTATCTGGCCCATGAATGGAGCGACTGTATTTTGCTGAACCCAAAGTCTGATTTATTAACTTTTTGTGGATAGGAATATTTATATAGGTATTCTTTAATGTACATAACATATTACCTTTGGAAATACAAAATTATGTGAAGGGATATAGACCAAAAGGTGATAAACTAATTTAGTTTTATTATTGCAAAAAAAGAAGATATATTAAAGGCACTGGGGAAAGTACTTTGCATACATATTTACTTACTCTTCAGGAAGCAATAGAATGAAATAAGGGTTGCAAAGCACTACTCTATGAGATGGATATTGTGATCCCCTTTTTGCAGTTGAAGAAATCGTGGGTTACGGAAGCCAAAGAATGTGCCCAAATCAGAGTTGGTAGAAAGTCAGAATTTGACTTCCATGTATTTCTGACTGTAAAGTCTATATACGTGGCTGTAACAACCAAACCTTTAAGTCTAATGAATTTTTCTCATTCTCTATGTTATTTTCTATCTTTTTTGTGTCTGTTTCTTGGTCTGCCCAGCCAGCCCTCTTCCTTAAGTGTCAAACCAAGATGTTTATTTTTATTACGCACTTTATTTATTAGAAAGTTTTATGTCTACTATTTATGTGTAATTGATGATACGGATAATAAACTTGCATTCTTGGAAGTCATTTTAAGTACTTTTTTGTTTTTTACTTATGAATTTATGATGGTAGGCAGTAAAATTATACCCCACCTACCACCATCTAAGTACTCATTAGAGGTAATTATTCAAGTAAAACTAAATCTAATAAAAATAATATAACTTGTGATCATTTAAGACGACCACAGCATGGAGAGGAAGGAAGCAAGCAATGGGTAGATATCAGTCAGCAGGTATTAATTTAGTACTTACTGGTTGCCTAAAACTGCCAAGTACCCTGGGTGATACGAATAACATGGTCTGGTCCAGCCCTTGCCACTTGTAGTCCTGGAGAGCGGGAAGACATCCTTAGGCCCTGGCAGGAATGGAGCTTGCAGTGTGGGCGGCAAGTGTGGTTAGGAGAGGACAAACCAGGTAGGTGAATGGAAGGTGTCACACCTCCTGCTACTGATCACATCAGGCACACTCTGTCCCCTTAGTCTTTGGATGGGGGTGGGAATAAGAAAAGAAGCCACTTCATTCAATATTCTGTCTAGCAATGTTGCGGAAAGTGGCCCGAGAATGACACTGAGTCTGAGTTTGGCTGGACGACTTGTCACTCCTATTCCTGGGTCTGTAGAGCTCTACAGACTCTCACCAGGCCGTGTAGAAACTGTCAGGAAATTTGTACAAGGAGTTGGGGCTTTAGGTGAGAACAGAAGGGGCCAGAGGGCTGGGACACAGGTTAGTCCTTGAGGTCACAAGCTTCCGCCATCTTCTCCTGGAACAGAGAGGACTTTATTGCTCTTCTGTATCAGGTACCTACACCAGCGGTCACGCTTAATAAAACTGCAGATTGGGAAGCACCTGTCTTTAAGACCAGCAGTTCCCTCTCTAGTCTTCTTTCTCTATGTTAATGTTCTGAGGAATTTTTTTTTCTTTTCCTTTCAGTTTGGCACGAGTTGTCTCTGATTCATTTTTTCTTGCTGTGGTTGTTACTTCCTTGGATGAAAATGCCCCCCACTTGACCCTCCCTCACCTCACCCCCAGCCTCAGACCAGTCTGGGCTAGAGGCTGGCTGATGAATTTTTCTCCTTCCCGTGCACTCATGGTAGCGGCCGTTTGGCCATTGTGAGCCAGCTGTTGGGTGGGACAGCAGCTGCAGGGCTGGGAGCTGAATGCCAGCCTCTCTTCTGAGGCGAGAATTAGAGCTGCTCCCTCACACAGCATTGGAGGTACCATTAGAGGGTCCCACTGCCCTTCACGTCAGTGGCGCGTGCAGCTGGGACACCAGTAATGTGAAACTAGGCTCTGGCAGTTCTTTATTGAGAGGTTTGAATATGACCAGTGTTAGATCAGAGCCATGCATACCGGGTCTTTGCTGCCATGAGCGTGGGCCACGGATGGTGTAGTAAAACCCAAAGAGGTCCATGCAACTCTGCTTTCCAAGAAAGCATCCTGTTGTTATTACTTTTTAATAGTGTAAGTTAATGTTATGTTGTAACATTTTAATATATTAGTAGGACAATAGGTTATTTTCTATGTAACAAGAAATATTTTAATTGTTTGCTTTATACATCTAAATAAAATTCTGTTTAAGCAGAGATGTTATATTATTTTAGATATTTCTCAGAATCAACAAAGCTGATTTCTTGTAAAGCCATTTATTTGAATCACTTTATTGTATATCAAAAAATGTTTTTCTCCTATGTTAGTGATGACTTGAGGATAGTGTGGGAGAAGTATAAAAAATATAAACAAATATATATACTTATATCTTTGAAAGACAAATATTTATGTCCTCAGGTGGTTTGAACCTAATAGTTCAAGTTTGGTCTTTTTTGCTTTAAGATATTATAGGGGTTTCCTGGCATGTTTTTATGTTAGCTTTCTCAAAGGGCAGAAATGAGGGGAAAGTCAAAGGGGGTTCCTTATAATTGTGACTTCAACTTAGAATGAAATTAAAAAGAAAGAAGGATGTTATAGTAAGCCCACTAAGGGAAATACTGTCTCCAGTATGACCGGTACCTCTCCTTAGCATTGTACAGTTGCAGGGAAGAAGGCTTAAGGGGAGAGAAGGAGTTGCCTTTGGGGCTTGAGAGAATTGTGTTTGGTGTGTATATACTTTTAGCCAATGGTTTCCAATTCACATTTTATCCGTCATGAGTATGAACTAACTATTGCCCTTGAAGAGCTCTCATTTCAGTGAGTGCAGGGACTATTTGCTGGCAGTTCTACTATAGAATAAAGGTTATATGTAAATATGTTATGTCTCATCATTTGGACAAATGTTGCATTTCAGATCCAAGAGAATGAGGCCTATGAAACCCACTTTAAAAGCATTTTAGTATTTTATTTATAACACAAACGTATTTACACAAATACACACTCAAAACCAAATCAGTACTTAACCTAGTGAAATACTAATAGGTGAAGGCTGCTTTGAAAAGGACATTATTAAAATATACTTAACATTTCAATAAGTATGTGAACTGTAAACTGTTCTATTTTGAATTCTGGAATATTTCTTGTGGGTTCATTAACCTTTTTTTCCTCCTTCCTACAGAACTGGCTAGATCCTGCAAAAAAAATACAGAGACAACTGCGAAGTAAGTATTTAACTAATCATACTTGGAGGTTATTGAGTTAATCTTTATATCTATCTAAACCTTTAATAACATTTATAGGAATATAGAGGTGTATGGATACCCTGTTTGTAGATGTACTGGAGTGAAGACTCAAACAATCTTTTCAGTTCTCTGAGATCTTTGCTGTCTCTGCTCTTCATTGGTTCCAGAGTCAAAGGCTACTTTACTAGCTCTTTGAATCTAGGTTTCTAATTAGGCCTACTTGTCCCTTTCTTTCGATGTTCTTATAGAATCCCTGAATGACTTCAGATGTCCCAGTCGAACTAGCAGCGTCAGCTCCCTCCGTAGCTTCTGCCCCTGCAGGTTGTGTTGCCTGTGGCTGACTTTGTGATATCTGTGCCAAGAAACATTATTGCCAGAGAGAAACCCTGATAGGGGATCTGAACACTTAATTTACTTCAGGGCCTGTGAATGACTGAAGCAGAGAAGGTAGGCAGCCACAGGCAGCTAGGATTTTTAGTCTGAAGAACGAAATCTAAAGACTGGGAAGTTCCTAACAGCCTTCCTAGAGTGTGGGCTCCAGACTTGTCCAGAGAGAAACCATTTCTCTGGGTGCCAACCTGCAAAATGCCCTTTGTACTGTTGGTTTCATTTCCCTACTTACTTATTATTCCTAAAGTGAAAATGCTGGTACAAACCTATGCTTTCCCTTATTGTCCTTTGCCTCTGCCTTCTGTCTCCTGTTTTAGGTTCTCTGCATGTCTTTTCTTTCTCTCCCAAGTTATTTATCTTTTTGATAGTCCATATCATTTCATTCCTTCTCTACTCTCCTCTTTTATTCTGAGCACATACCTTATTTTTTCCCATTTCCTTTCCTTGTAGACTCATCTTTCTTTTCCTTTTTTTTTTTTTAATGTCTCTTATTATGGTGATCAATCTTCCTGATTTTCCCAGGACTGGGGGGTTTCTCAGGATACGGGACTGTCTGTGTTAAAGCTGGAACAGTCCCAGGTGGTCTGGCCTGGTTGGTCATCCTGTCCTGTGATTATTGTTCTAGCTCTCCAGTGTTCTCTTTTCGGCATTTATCACCTTGGTATTTCATCCATTCATATTTTCCTCATGATGGAAAAGGGGGAATGAAGCAAAGGAATAAGTAGACACCGATGAGTTATTCTTACATTATGGGAGAAACTGTACCAGAAAGCTCTGGAACTTTCCCTTTGTCCTTTCTGCAGTTGTTTTTGAAAAGCTTCCCAAAGTGCATAAATTCAAACAGATACAGACCCTTGGTTCTTATACTTTCTGTGAAGCCAGACCTGCCAAGTGACCCAAGCATAGAAAGAACAGGGCAACCTCTGACACATGATTGATGTTTCATTGAGTTGTTTCCTATGGTTTTGTTTTGGTTCTTGTTCGGTTATTTTTATGTGCCACTCACTTCAGAGTCATGGAGATTTCCTAACTTTTGGAAGGCAAAACTTCGCTGATTATGAATCACATTCTTATGTTTTGATTACTTGTGAATTTTTTTTTTTTAAGAGTATTCCAGGACTTTTGCCCTTGTGGTTTGGCAAGATGAATAACAGTAACAAATAGCATTAGACTTTTTTAAACTATTGGAGCCAGTTCTTTAAATGGCATCCTGTACTGTCGCCATCGTGCAAGTGGGCTGAGGAGATGAAGTTTTAGCTGTTGCACTTACCTCTTACTCTCTGCTCGTGTTAAAATGAACAAAAAGAACTTCCTGTTCTATCTTAGCCTTATCTCTGCCATGATTTTATTGTACTTTTCAGTTGATAGTTAGCAAAGATAAATACTAATTTTTTGAGTTATTTATGACAACCAGCAACCTAATGGTTCTGATTTAAAATTTGCCTTTAAAACCTTTATTTTATCAAGCTTACACAAATAAGACTCCATATATCTAAGGCTTGCATATGATTGATATATAAACAATCCAGAGCTAGGAGGACTGTTTATATATGGCAGGTAAAAAGTGTGATGATAACAATATATAATTAAATTGAAATTTTAACTTGAAAATCGCTAGGAGTAGATTTTAAGTACTCTTACCACAAAAAATGTATGTGAGGTATAATACATATGTGACTTAGCTTGATTTAGCCATTCCAGAATGTATACATATTTTAAAACATCTTACTGTGTACCCTAAATACATAAAATTTTTATTTGTCAATTTAAAAAAAGCTTAGCATTATTGGTGCATTTCAATAGCTTTTAGATTTGGAAATGTATTCTAAAATATCGGCATTCTATTAGAAATTTATTGCTGTAGTCATATCCAGGCAAGCATGTGCTAGTGTTATTACCTAGAAAACAAATAAACAAGGAGCCATTAAGAAATGATAATCCTGTGATGACTTTGCTTAATTACGGATTAGCAGTCGCCCAAAACAAGTATGTACGCATACACAATGCGTGGATATTTGATGCAGTCAGCATGTTGCTAGAGGCCAAGAAACATTACATTTCATGATATTCAGGAAAATCCTATATCTCATTATTATGTTTTTAAATGTGTAAAGCAGAGCTGAAATCTGTTTAAGGTTAGCAGGATTGACTTTATTAGTATAATTGTGATATATTGATCCAAAATCCAGCAAAAGTGCATGTATATGCATGGCAGCCATTCAATAAATATTTGTTGACTGTTGAGTTAGAGGAAAGGGAGTGTGCTGATGATAAGAAAAAAGACAAAATGACACATTGAACAACAAAATGGGATTTAAGAAATTTTTCTTCAAGTCTATAAATTAAATATACAGTGTGTATAGAATGGAATAACTTATGCAACTTTTTTGGTTTTTATTTACTGTGAACTTTGAACAGAACTCTAAATTCAGTCTAGTGGAGTTATTTGAATCCCTTTAGGAAAATAATATCTGCCCTTGTCCCGTAATTTTATTATTTTAAACCATCCAAAACATATATCACAACATCAGTTAAATTTTAATGTATAAATGATAAGGTTTTAACTTTCAGTAAGCCATTTATGAATATGGTTGTTTGATATATTCATTCTCTATGGCATAATACAGCAAAGTGCGTGTTCTATATGAGTATACTTACACCTACTCTATAAAACCTGGGAAATAATTTTATTGTTTTAAAGTATTGTGAAGTTTTCCCACACATTCCCTTCCCTGGGATCTCTTTAACACTTTCTTCAAATAGCCCATTAATAATTTCTTGAATAGCTATTATGATCAACTGATCGTTACTTCTCTTCCCCCAACAATGTAGAAATCCTGAAATCCTTTTTTTTTTTTTTAAAAAGGGCAGAGAATATTTGACAACTAGAAATCCTGTCATTAAAATCTTATCTCAGAACTATTATATGGAGGTCATATTAAAATTTTTGCATAATGGTTCACCATATAAAACATTTATTGAAGTACCAGTAAATGTTTATGAAAAAATGAACCTATTATCTTAATGGTGGATTTTTTATGTAATTGTTTTCTATTTTATTTTTCATTTTGTTTTTGTTTTGTAAGTTTTATCTTTTTAAATAAAAAACTAAATTTTGCACATTGATTTCTAGTGAGACTAGTCTGTACTGTTTGAGCATTGACCTTTAAGTTTTATCAATATAGTCATTCTCTTGATTGGATAAATAACCATTATATTTAATAATTACAGATCTTCCCTGGCTGTTCACTTTTAATGTGAAGTTTTATCCTCCTGATCCTTCTCAGTTGACTGAAGATATCACCAGGTACTTTATAGTTGTACTTTTAAATGAACTTTTCCTTATAGCTGTCATTTATTTCTGTGCCCTGGGAGCATAGTGGTAATTTCAGGATTGAAAACCAAAACAATTTTTCATAAATTAAGTTTTGGTGGTTTCCTTGGATATGGGTACTCCTAATTAGTTTGAAATGTTGCCAGTTTCAAAAATTTTATTCACTTTCTTTAACTTCTTTATTTATATTTGAGTAATGAAACTTTTAAAAGTGATATTATTGGCAACTTTGTTTCCTATGTTATGCTTTAAAAAGTCACTGATATTTAATATTTCAGATTTTAATACTAATTATTTTTTTGTATGACTTATGTGCCTGTATACTAGTCTCATATTGCAAAGATGAGGATAAAGGTAGAAAAATGAAATTATTTTTAAAAGCCAATTGAACTAGTAATTTTTTTGTCTCCCTGACTTCACCAAAACCACCAAAGTAACAAAAGTAGGCTTTCTCATGTAGAGTCAATAGCTATTTCATTTTTATATTCTCTGAGATTGTATGGGCTATAAGAACATACACTTAAATTGCAAATAAAGGATTCAGTTTCGGAGCAAGAGAACATTTACTGATTCTGAGTATTTGAATAGTAACTAAGGAACATTGTGAATCAACAAGTACCTTGAAATCTTAGCCTTATTAGATTGGGTACCAGTGATAGAACTTCTTAGCTTTGGTAAGAGTAAGCATAAAGAGTGTTTTCTTTTTTTATAAGGGTGATTTTTATATACAGTATTTTTAAAAGGCTGTATACATGGCCAAGGACAACTGCAGTATATGTACTTTTGGGAAACTAGAGGGTCTTAGTGAAAGACTCTGCTTATCTTTGCTTCCTGTGTCTTTGATGCTCTGCTAGGCCAGTTTTGTTGTCAGACATCAAATTATAGAGGTGCTTAAAAGTGTGCATAATGACCATGTGAAATAGGAGTGATAGAGATTTGTTTCCAATATTGGATAAATGGTGGGCCTTTTTCTTCCTCCACTACTTGTTGCTGAATAGGAATGTACTAATTAAATTCTGATTGAATTAGCTTCAGCTAGTAAATAATAAATAGTAGCTTTTGTAACTGCACAGTGAGCTGCCTAGAGCATAAAACCTGACTGGTTGGCACGTGTAGGATGCAGAGCTTCACCGCAGGAGTGCCTGGAGTGCCTTTGAACAGTGCATGTAATTGGGGCTTTGTGACCTAATGCCCTCTCTGTACATATGCTCTTTCTTGCAGTAATTTGTTTTGGGGATGATAATCCTTTAGTGATTGCAAGTTTATAGCATCAGTAAGTGCTTTAGTTTTCTGTATAAATGGAGCTTGACAGTCTGCCTATTTGTAGTAGGAGGAATGATATCGTCTGCTGAGCTAACTAAAGGTCTTAGTGGTGCAGCTTGAGACCAGCCACCTGCCTGTACTTGTGGCCTGGTAGCTTCAATATCACAGGTGAAATATTCACCATGACTTGAGTTAACATTTAGAAGGCAAACATTTTGAGGAGGGCAAGAATGCTATTTGGAATAATGTTTGAAGAATGCTTCGTAGTGCTGTGTGAAGAAGATGGAGTTGGGAAATTCAGGAAGCTCTTGCCATTTTTGTTTGAAGTTATTAGGGTTTAGACGTAGACTTTGAAAACAGGGGAAAGGACCAATGTGAAAAGTAGAGATAATAATATAAAAAGGAGCAACAAGATGGAATCCTTGTGTTTAGGTTGTAAAAGTATCAGAAAATGTGGAGAACTAGCACTATTACTGATTAGAGAATTTGAGGACAACCCAGAGCCATAGTTTAAAATTTAGTTTTCTAAAATACAATTATGCTCATGTTGTTCTGCGAGTCAAGGAAACATAATCCTCCTTAAAAAGAGAGCTCCTGCAATTCATAAAATACCCAAATGTAGTGACAGTGAGAAGACTTCCATTCTCTCAGAAAATTATTTAGTATTTGCCATGCAGCAGGTACTTTGCTAACTGGGGGACTGTGATGATGGTAAGCAGAGTCCCCTGCCTGGTGATCTACTACTATCCCAAGAATGGAAAAATAAGCACCACATGTACTCACCAGCAAATTAGTTTCCCTGATCATCACCTAAGTGCACATTTGGGAATAACCCCAATTGGGTGTCAGGCAGATGGTGGGGGTAGGGGATGGGTGTATACCTACATGAGTGCGATGCGCACTGTCTGGGGAATGGACACGCTTGAAGCTCTGACTGGGGGGGGTTGGGCAATATACATAACCTAAACTTTTGTACCCCCCATAATATGCTGAAATGAAAAAAAAAAAGAGATTTCGGGTGGTAATCCAGGTATAACTGAACTGACCTGGAACCCTGTGCTGGGTTGTGCTCTCTGACCCAACAATGATGAGGCCTGGACTAGAGGCCAGCACCCCCATTTGATCATGTTGGGAAGAGAGCAGGAAGAGGATTGGGTTTAAAGAGGCCAGGCCAGGCAGAAATGTCCACAGGAAGAATGTCCACGGGAAGAAGGTGGCCAGCCACCGTTAGGAATGGTGGTCTCCAAATGATCTTCAAGAATGAGGGTATAGCCATTGATTTCAGAGGGATGGGTGGTGATCTTAGCCAAGTGGTGAAATTCGAGAGTGGAAATCAGGTTTTAAAATGTCACCAAAAGGAATTCATAGTGGAGCTGAAAAGAAAAAAATCCCCATAGACTATAAATCTCATGTTTCTGCATGTTACTTAGTGGAAAACAGAAATTCTTTTATATCTATATAGTAAACCACTTGGAACATTGAATGAGAATAACTATTTTTATTATAGCCAAAAATTATTATAGCTGCCTAAGCTATTAATTCCCAGGCATCATGCCAGGTATCTTATTTATGTTATCTAATTTTTATCCTTACTTTCAAAAGGAGGTAAAGTTCTTATCTTACAGATAGGAAATTCACCTTAGGCAAGTAAATTAACTGGCACTGGGTCACATAGAGTCAGCTCTTCCTGGCTCCAAATGCCATACTGTTTCTACTAAACTGAGCTAGCTGCCTGTTTAGATACAGAGTAAGTGGACAAGTAAGGGCTTCAACGTAGATTTGCTTGTAATTATTAAAGTTATTTTAGAAAAGGAGAAATTAATATGAAGTGTAGGTAGAGATGATAAAAGGGGGCTAACCTTAGTTTTTTCTGGCAAATGATTGTAGTTATTTTAAAAATTTCTTTAATCTTTACAACTTTTGAGGGGCATGCTAATTTTTATTAAAATTTTAAATCCAAGGAGTTTGACTGATTGAAATTTTTACTTCAGTCAAAAAACTCTTTATTATGATAGTAATCATAGACTATTACCAGAATTATCAGAACAGCAGTTTAGGCTTTCCATTCTATTAATTAGCCTTCTGGACTAAGTTTCCATACATAAGCCACAGGTTTAGAAGCCCAGGGAGCAAGGTGAGGCTTCTTAGAGAAGACTGGTTTTGCTATGGAAACGAAGAGTGCCTATATTATATATTTGTTTTCAAAGGGATGTTAGCACTTAAGGATTGTAAGTGCTGCAGTCTTAACTAATTGTTCTCCTCTGGCCTTCTCCCTCTCTTCCTCACAGATACTTGTTGTGCCTTCAGCTCCGGCAGGACATTGCCTCTGGCCACCTGCCCTGCTCCATTGCAACTCATGCCCTGCTGGGATCCTACACACTGCAGGCTGAACTTGGAGACTATGACCCAGAAGTGCATAGCAACATTGACCTCAGCGAATACCAGTTTGCCCCCACACAGACTAAGGAGCTGGAAGAGAAGGTGATAGAGCTGCACAAAACCCACAGGTCTGTTGCCTTGCTTCCTAAAGAGAGAATGGCCATAGTAGATCTGAGTAGCATCTCTTGTAACACTTGCTAGACATTGAGCATAGTTTTGGGGATTATCCAGTTTTCCTTTTGGAGCCTCACCGAGCGCTGAGCAAGACAGCTTGTACCCCTTGAGATATCCTTTCATTGTTTTTATGACTGTAATACGAGGACCTATGCTCATGAGAGTAAACGCTTCATTTATTGGATAAATGTACTTTTCCCTAAGACATCTCCTTTTCCTTACCCCCCATCCCTTAACATACACGCACTGGAAAAATAAATACACCCACATACATAATTGGCATTTACTTTCTATTTCTTCTGCCTTTTAATTGTTTTTATTACTATGTTTGATAAGAAAGCCAGGGAGATAGTGAAGCATTGGGGTTTGAATTAGAAATGTAGGTGGTGATGGATGTGGGAATAGTAACAGAAATGTGCAGGCGGGGCCAAGCGCGGCCACTCACGCTTATAATCCTAGCATGCTGGGAAGCCAAAGCGGGGAGGGTCACTTGAGGGTCAAGAGTTTGAGACTAGCCTGAGCAAGAGGGAAACCCCATCTGTACAAAAATAGAAAAATAAGCCATGCATGGTGGCACATTCCTGTGATCCCAGCTACTCGGGAGGCTGAGGCAGGCAGGAGGATCACTCAAGCCCAGGAGTTCGAGGTTGCAGGGAGCTATGATGCTGCCACTGCCCACTAGCCGAGGCAACAAAGTGAGACTCTGTCTCAAAAACAAACAAACAAACAAAAAACACCCCAGAAAAGTGCTGGTGGTTCCACTATCTGCAGAAGATGATCCTTTGGCTCAGCGAAAGATTACTTAAATTACTTAAGTAATAAAATACCATACTATACTTCGGGAACTTTTATATCTGTGTGAAAAGAAAGTGGATTTTTACACAAGTTTTTATAACCCTAGCTACAAAGTTGTAATTTGTTCTGTATTGCAAAATTGTAGTTTTATAAAATATTTACTGCTAAATGATCTGAAACGAACTTTCAAAGATTAGGTTTTAAACAGGCCACATTCATTGACTTTTCTTTAAACAATGCAATATTTCACTCTAAATATTTTCTTATTAATGTCATTTAAATTCTAAACAGGCATTTATTGTATAATTCTAATATGAAATTTCAGGTACTAAAATGCCTTGGGGAATATGAAGATTAATGGGACATGGTCCTGTTTTCTAGGAGCTTAGAATTGTTTAGTTAGTGATAAAGATAGGAATGGAAATAATTTTAGTATGGACAGAATGTGATATGTGCTATCTATCATAGGGGTAAAATCAAATGCAAGTAATTGTGATCTTTCTTATGATCAATCCTGGCAAAATAAAGGGAGTGAGAATTTGTCTATCTCAGAAAGATGAAATTACTGTTTTTTATTTTCCGTTAACTTAGGTTATACCCATTATTGCTGTGGCTTTTTTCCCCAGTGGGAATAATAAAAATAAACTCTTTAAGACAAAGATGGTAAGGGTGGAAATATACCTCATTACAATTAGCAGGTTTAGATTGGAGGATCTTAAGAGAAAATTATTAGAGGTTGAGAGTTGAGTCTTTTTACCTGTTTGCTATTCTGCCAGCTTAGCTGGGTTACTTCCTCTATCCCAAACTCTCTAAGCTTAGACACCCTTTCCCTCATTTTGACCACATGTGCTTTGCATCCACCAATAAGATAATGTTTCTTTTGATTCTCAGGGGCTTATCTCCAGCACAAGCTGATTCTCAGTTCATAGAAAATGCAAAGAGACTTTCCATGTATGGTGTTGACCTACATCATGCCAAGGTACTGTCAATGTAACAGAAAGTAGCATCATTCCAGTCTGTTCACTGAGGTTTTGAGAGGGCTCCCATTTCAGAATAGCCTAGTTCACTTTTGGGAAAAGGCTGTTTGCCTTCACTTGAGGGAGGGTCTCTGTAATATTTCTTTGACTACTTATGGGGTTTATGGTCATGGGAGGAACCATTTATTCTCCCCTTACTTCTTCTTTTCCCAGTCTTTTTAATTAATACCTTTTCATGGATACTTATCCTAAGACACACCTTGTCAGCCTTTTTTACCCCTTACCCTGTTTTATTCCCAATAACTGGTGTCCAAGTTTCTGCTAGGCCAAGTGCCGTGTCTGTCCCTGCTCCCTCTCCCACCTTTGTATTGAGAGAGGGGAGCAGATCTTAGCAACCACAACAGGGCAAAAGTGGCATGGTTATGACCACTTCCAAAAAGCTTCTGGTTTGCGATAAGCCCTAAACTTGGGCTTTTTCCTGTAGGTCTGTTTTGTACTTTGTGAAAGATAAAGTAGGCTGACACCTTCAGTCTAATTTGAGTGGTGGTAAAATAATGGAATAATGGACATATGGAGAGCTGATCATGATCTTGAAAGACACAATCCCGAATACCATAGTCCTGAAAAATCAAAATCCTGAAAATAAAATTCCTGAAAAAATACTTTTAAAAATTTTTAAAAAGACATTTATTTACATTTTTAAAAGAGGATTCATTTGAGAAATATAAAAACATGCCAGAGCACTTCACACAATAAAATAGGCAATGATGTACACATTTTTGCCAGCATACTCATGTATGCTAGTGACAGTCACATGGATATAATAACAGTTTTGACTAGATGAACACTGTTCATAAAGAAAGAGGTCAGAAAGTGAAATCTGTAAATGCATGTTAGTATGGTGGTTGCTAGTAACAAACATCACCGACTTCATGATTCTAGCTTAGATAATTACGTAGTGGGGAGAGTCGAGGGAGGAGGATGGGACGCAAGGTGAAAGACCGATTTGGTTTTGAAAAATGTGTCCACAGTGAACTCAACATACTGAGAAACCCGCAGTTACTGCTTTTAAAAGACACTGCCAATCCCTAGATACAGTTTAGAAGCCCAGATTTATATGGTTTAGGAAATCTCTAGGAAAGCCCCCCAACTCAAAGATAGCTTTCCTCCCTAAGCCTCAGATAAATAATTCTTGCATGTTCGTAGTGAAAATAGAGGCAAATAGAAGAAAATAAAAATCACTTAAATCTCTTTATGCAGAAATAAGCACTGTGAATATTTTGATACATTTTCCTTCTGTTTTTTTTAAGATCTTTGAGCAGTTGAATTCTCATGCCTTTCTAAAAGGGGGTCATACTACGAGTATCATTTTTGTTAGGCATTTTTCTTTTTTTTAACTTGTTATTATAAACATTTTTCCATGTCAGTAAATAGTGTCCAGCAGCATCATTTTTAACTATTAGATGCCTTTAATTTTTAAAGGTACTTACTTTCACAGATACCATCTCATTTAAAATTTAAATATTTTTATTTTACAGCTACATAGAGCAGAGTACAGAGAATGTCTTGCTTAAAGCCATATATTGTTAAGCAGTCCCATCTGCCTGATACCTTCTGATAAGTCCTTCTAGGAGGTGAAACAGATCATCCTAACATTTGACTGTTTTTCAGGTCATTTTCTATATGATGGGGACAGGCTGGGCTGGCCAAGAAACAGAAATAAGGGAGGAAGGAGAGAAAAGATTTGGGACCAAAAAGACCTCCCAAGCCCGTCTCTCCTTCTCTCTCTTTTTTTTTTTTTAAATTTAAATCCACATTTCATTCTTTCACAGATTTTTTAACAATTATACACAACTTTTAACATAAAGATAGTGAAATCTCAAGGATAAGGAGGCTAAATCCTGCTATTCTTGCCACATACAAATCTTGCATCTCTCTGCCTTGTTGATCATTAATTAGAAACCAGTTCTTAGATGGCAATGTTGCAAGGCTTCGGGAGTCTTGTTTTTAAATGTTACATCTTAGAAAACTAAAAAGTTATGGGCTGTATTATAAGTATAATGTCAGTTCTTGCTGTGTAGTTAGGAACAGAACATTAAAAAAATTCAAAGTAACCTTCATTCTGTTTATTATCTGATTGACTTATGAGATAATATTTGATAAGTAAGATATTTGTGGCTTATTGAAAAGATTGTAGCAATTTAAAAGAGGTTTTCATGTAGTTTAAGGTTTTGTGCCTTTATATTGTCCTGAGATCAGATTTATTTATTTTTTTATTAGAGGATTTCTTGATGGTACATTCATGTTAGGATGAGTTGAATAAAAGGACTCTTGGCAAGGGTGCAGGAAAACCACAAGAGTAGTGCAACACCCGTGGTCCCCCTGGGCTAGTGTCAGCAGCTCTCTTAACCTCTCTGGTCTGAAGGAGGAAGGGCAGACTGGGTACCTGAACCCAAAAGGACAGATCTGTGTAGAGATGTCTGTCTGGAGAGGAGCCATTGTCAGAGGGACACAGCCAGCCTGATGCGACCATGTAGGGAGGGAATCTGGGTATGAAATACCCTGACCTCCCTTCCTTTCTTCTCCATGATCTTTTGTGAGAACTTTCCATGTACCAAACCCATTTGGAAGCCGGCTGTCATGGGATCCTGTTGCCATCCATATGGGGCAGCTTCCCGGGGCAGCGAGCAAGGCAGAGAAGAAGGTGTTCCTTTTTATTACTTTATTTTTCCACCTTTGTTGCTGAGTGGCATAACTCAAACACGGAGGGTTAAGGCATGCTTGTTCCCTTTCACTTCCTACCCTTCATCTTTAATTTCTACCCAAACAAACACTGATAATCCTAAAACAGTTATGTAGAACACCACCAAAACCAACCGATTTACTTGAATCTGGGTTGTGTTTGTATTTAAGTCAGATAAAATAGCTTCCTTGTCCTGTCCAAAGATTGCTTCAGACTAGAGATGTCTTGTTCAATGTTTCAAACGCGGGTTGCCTCCTTGCTTGTGGTAAGAACACGCCGTCTCGGCCAATCTTCCGCCTTGCTCCCTGTGGCCACGGGCAGTGATGTTTTGGCAAACACACCGTGTGGTTCTGGCGCCAAGTTGCTTGGGCACCTGTGCCTGATTCACCCCAGCTTTTTATTCTATTCCTAGAGAGAGTTGTGGCTGCCAGGATAAGGGTGAGTAAAGCAATAGATTAGATTTTTTAAAACCTGCTCAGGTTGATCTAATGTAATTTTATTTGTGTGTATAATTATTCAGGTGTCACAGCAGAGAAAACAATTGGCATCAATTACCTAGTACTGTACCTTTATTTTTAAAAAACTTTTATAAATTGTGTTGAATTATTCTTGGTAATAAGGCACTCAAAATATTACGCTTTTGTCGAATTGAGACTTAGACTGAATATGGTGTTTGTTTCAGCATTTTTTGTGAGAATTTGTTTCATGTTGTTAATGATCTCTGAGAATGTGAATGTATTTGAATAGTATTCTTCAGTTTCATATATCTTGAATGACATCCAGTTCTTCCCTTAAACAATGATTTGTATATTTTGAATATTGTGCATCTTAGATCCTCAGCCATACTTGAAATCTGAGGAGACAATTTTTCACTTTTGCCTGTAAATTTATTGGTTTTTAAAAGGTCTTTCAGGCTTGTGATTATTCTAGATTGTCATCTATTTTAAATTAGAGCTCTGGGGAAGTAAAACTATTAATAACTTCAATAATAGTCTGCAGTTCTTTGAAATATGCCAGCCAAAGGAGTGCTTAATGAGAACTGGATGTCAGCACTCTGACTTATTGAAAAACTGCTTGAAAGAATTCAGAGATTTCAACACTGTCAGCCTAGAAGAGAAATTTTCTGTGGGGGATTAGTGCTTTGCAAAATATTGGCATAATTGTAACAGCTATTAGCTAGGGTAGTGCACCTGAGATAAATTGGCCTAAAGTAAAAATGGTTGAACACACCTGAGATAAATTGGCCTAAAGTGACATGGTGGGCCAACAGACTATTTCTGAGGGCTGGAATAGCCTTCAGGAAAGCACATTTTATCTCCCTTATCTTCAGGATATTTAATCTAGTTGTTTCCTTTCTTCCCTGTTAGCTCTTACAACAGAGCTTGAAAATATATGCATTATATGCCTTTTGAAGAATATTGTGTCCCATGGTCATGTTGCCATAACTCTTTGGCAAATCAAATCTGATCCTTGAACGTGCATAGATTTGAGATGTGCATGTGTCCTACCGTTTCCATTAGCTTGTGTACTGTCACTAAAATTTAAATACACACCTTGTTAAGTTGGCATTCTGGGTTAGAGGAAGCTAATTAGCTTCTCTATCCTATAACTTTCACAGCTCTAACCATGATTAATTGGGTTATGCTTGGCAGGACTCAGAAGGCGTGGACATCAAGCTGGGTGTGTGTGCTAATGGCCTCCTCATTTACAAAGACAGACTGAGAATCAATCGTTTTGCTTGGCCAAAAATCTTGAAGATTTCTTATAAGCGCAGTAACTTCTACATTAAAGTCAGGCCTGCAGAGGTAAGCAATGTCCTGTTGCCCTTGGCATATCTAATTAGTTGTGTCAGTGGGCTCCTTTACAGCCTTGAGCTAAATGAATTCTTTTCCACTAAAATTTTAAGAAAATGAACTATTCTTTATTCCATGGTAAAAAGGTCAGGGTACTTGTTGATAAACCTGCATATACATATTTCTGTTGCTAAAAAACAAACACACACCTTTTACAGAAAAGAAGTACTAAGTGCTTGGCACATAATGGGGGCTCATTTTTTCTTGTTGAATCAATTAAGTGATGGAGATCAATAGGAAGGTGATAAAAATGAGTTTTAGTGGACATTGAAGGATAGTTGGTTTATGTTGAACAGTTGATACTTGCTTTTCATTGAAAATAGTACTACAGTCTCTGAAAAATTCATTTTGTATGATTATATTAGATACACAATATTTACCTTTTTTAAGAAGAAATACTTCTTGCAGAAACATCTGAATCCAAGTTTTTCAGTAGCTTCTCATCAGCTCTTAAGGGAATATGCTGATTTGTTTTGTGGATTTATTCCAGATGGAACAGTTCGAGAGCACCATTGGATTCAAACTGCCAAACCACCGGGCAGCAAAAAGGCTATGGAAAGTGTGCGTGGAGCATCACACTTTCTACAGGTAATTTTAGGAAAATAGTGTGGTATTGCTGTTGGCAGCCTCTGTGGACTTGGAGATGGTAGTGATGGATAGTGTGATAGGTACATCCACCCCCTGCCCTTGGGTTTCTGCTCTCTTCTGTTCCATATCTCCTTTGTCTGCAGTCCCCTCCGTGTCCTTTTCTGTGGCCTGAGGCCATGCCATGTCCTGACTCAGACCTGAGCTGCCTCTGCAGTTGTCCAGAACTCCACTTCCTGACTCGAACCACCTTTTCCCCCACCACGACCACGCTGCCCTGCGCCTTCTACCATGCTTCTCTCCACTATCACTCATCTTAGGTTCATTTAGATGTTCTTATCAGCCCCCTCTTGGCTTAACTTTTTTCCCAAAGCAGACTGAAGCCTGTGGTCTGGCCCCATGGCTACTTTGTCAGCAGTGTTCTAACCCCCTCAAACCCTTCTCCTCTTGGCACGTCTACCTGCCCAGTCTGTGGGTCCTGGATGAGTCTTTGTGTCCTGACCTCACCTCTTCTGTACCTGTGAAGTGCTACCTTAAATAGCACAACTATTGCAACACATGCAGTTATTCTTTATGACAGAAAATAGCACAACTCTGTGGATTAGGGCTACTACAGGTAAATAATTTCCAGCATCAGCTGGATCCTCCCTGCTACTGGGCAATCAAATCAGTCTTTTTACTTCCTTCGTCATTCCACATGTTCATGGTCATCTTGAGTCCCTAGGTGCCCCTGCCACTCTCCTCTGATGCCCTCCATTGTGTGGTTCACTGATGGTAGAAGCTGTGGGTCATGAGTGTTCTCAGTATCATGCACCTTCTCTATTTCCCCCTTTTCCCCTAACTAAGCATCCTTCTCCCCCAACCCCCATTCATTCTTTCCCTCCTCCCTTGTCTCAAGGAGAAGATAGCCATTCCTCTGCTTTGGTCCCTCACTTCATGCTTCACAAAGGATCCTGCTTTGTAAATTCTTTATTCTCCAGTGGATGCCTTTGGCTTCTTTGGCCATTAATTGGCCATTAAATGGCCATGTCTTGCTCCTTTAAAAACTAAAAACAAAAAACTCCTTTGACCGCTGAGCTTATGTCCTGTCTTCTTTTGTACTTTTCTTCAAGGGCATATTTTTTATGCATAGTTTGCTTATCTTCATTTTCTCCATTTCCTCAGTTTCCTATCACTGTACTCTATAGGGCTGTGTGTCTAGACCATTCATCTTTAAAGTCTTTGCTCTGGACTTAGGGACTGATGCTGTTCCACCACGGCCTAGCTGTGTGACTGCGGTAAGTGACTCAGCCTCACTTTCATCATCCATAGGTGATGGATGTTCTGAAAATCCAATGAGGTAACACAGACAAACTTAGAACCATTTCTAGTGTATTTTAAGGTTTATCTTCATCCCTATTCTTAGTTTGTTACCACAATTTTCTATTTTTAAAGTGAATTATCAGCTGGCACAAATAACTCCTTCTTGAAGTTAAATTGACCAATATCTATTTTCGAGACTGACATATTCATTTTAGGGGAGAAATATAAAGTATACTTGAATCCATCTGACTCAGTTACACTGATCATATAAATCTCTGAAAAGTTTATAATTTCTCTTGGTAGCCATGACAAATTTCTCCTTGATTCAACATGAGCCTGCCTCCTATAAAGCTAGTAGATGACATTTATGACACAGTTCTAAGCCAGACAGACAATAGCTTTTCCTGTCAAATAATGGTAATAAAAGCAATAATTCTCTTAAAAATAACAAGTGCTAATGTTCATTGAACATTTATTGTTGTGAGACACAGAATCGATTGGTTTATATCACAGTAATTTATTTGTTTCTCACCCCAGGCAAGGAAGCTGGTGCTTAGAGGTGGTGCCTACAGAGGAACACAGCAGCCAGGCACCTGAGCAGAGGCAGGGACCCAGCCCTCTGATCCTAAAGCCCACACTCCTCACCTCTACACCGTCCTCTTCTTACATTCTTCTAGCAGGAGTTTCTGAGATGTGTTCAGCCCTATAGTCCCCTTCGTTATTTTTGCTAATGCATCATGCATGGACTCCAATTTAAAAGTAGACCAATTTGCTCCTGCAAACTTTTGAGATAATGGTTAACAAAAGCTCTTTTAAATTTTAAAACCTTGTATAACATTGCTAACAAAGCAATATGAAACAGTTTAACAGAGAAAGGGCAAATCATACTTTGTCTACAGAGTGCTTTGAATCAGATCAGCAGATTTTGTTCTGTTTTAGTTTATCATAAAAGGTCCAAATTATTTTTTTAGAAAATTACAGTGGCTTGCAGATTGAAGCCATTAACAAATAAATCTTTCTATTGATTGATAGATAGCCAGTCGGCTAGGCTAATATTAGTAGAATGAAAATATAATAATAAAGCTGCTACCTTTGTGTGGGTATTGAATTGAGCCTGTCACCATTCTAAGTGCTGTACAGGGATTAAATCTTTTAAGCTTTACAACAAATCTTACGGGCAGGTGCTGTTATCTTCACTTACGCTTGGAGAAACTGAGGAATAGAGACATGAAGCAACATGCCCATGGTCTTATAGATAGTAACTGGTGGAGATGGGATTCAAACCCAGGCAGTGTGGCTCCAAGTGTACTCACTGTGTTACACTGCCTGGTTGTATGCGCAGCAGATGTGCTTCCTTGTATTCTTCTCAATGCTTATGTCGTTGTTCCTACTGGTGTGTAAACTATAGATTAACATGATATTCTTGTAGCTTGACATTAAACTACCTCTTAAACTTGGCTTTGTAGAACCAGAGTAGTCCCAAATATGTTAGTGTCCTCAGTGGCTTCTTAGAGAGCCCTATAGAAGCATTTCCACTAGTTAAACGTATGATTAACTTTAGTAATTGTTAAGTGAGTTTTTCTTAAATGTTCCCTTATATTCTATAGATAAACATTAATGATATTCGATGTATAATGGGAAGATTTTAAAAAATTAAAATGTTAATATACTTAAGTAGTAAAATATATAAAACTTGAATTCCTTTTTGATGCATCAATGATGCTTATCTTGCTCAAGGCCTTTAATACTCTAGGTAAAGGTTAGTCCTTTTTTGTAGTTTTTATATTCCCCAAAGTGAAATGGTAGATGTCTTTTAGTGGTTTTGATGTTATTCTTACAAAGATAGGGTCTTGTAGCAAGTCCAAATTGCTATAGTTCCAGCATTCTAATTTAAGGAATATGCAGCTCTTCCCAAAGTACACTTGGAGGCACAGGCCATCGGCAACTTGCACCTTCTCAGCAGCATCATCTACATTTCCTTTGAAAATCAAGAAACGCTTCTGCTACCCTACATGAACAGATTCAAGCCAAGAAAGCAACAGTGTGTTAATTCATCTTTTATCAGTTTAGTTCTAACATGCTGTTTTTCACAGTTGATGGAGGATTGGTTCTTTTATTTATCACATCATGACTCACCTTGACTTCGAACTCTTCATTGTTTCATTGCAGAAGATTTCTAAAAACTTGTACAGAAAGTCTAGAAATACTTGAAATGGTAAAGAGCTCTTTAAGAAATCTCTCTTCCTTGGCAAATGACAGGAAAAGTTTTGGTGGAGTTCTTCATTTTCTTGAATTAAGAACTAAAGTCTTTTTTATTTAATAAATTCTAAAAGAGCTCTGAGATTGTCTTTCTGTTAAGACATTTTGTCATCTCTTGATCAGACAATGAAGGCAAGACAATTTCAGTTGTATTCCAAAAAAGATTGGCTCATTTACTAAAAACATGCTTTTGCATAAGTCTGGAAATATTTGACATCAAGGAAATTTTACTTCATTCGTTATGAACCCAGAGCTTAGGCAGTAGAATTGTGCTGACAAGAAAGGATCTTAGTCATCTCTACAGATCAACTGTGTGTTGTGTTCTTCATGGGAAAGAATCGCTTGATGGAATAGATTCCTGAGTTAGATGTTTTTTCCCAGAAGAAATAGGCGTAAATATTAAGAATTACTAATGGTAATGGATTGCTACTTGACATTTATAGCTAGGAGCAAGACTTCAGACATATGTGTTTATATAAATGATTTAAGTGACTACAAATAAATAAATCTTTGATACACACTGAGAACAGCTGCTCCTTTGCTTAGGTTGAGAAAAACATCATTCATGAATACATGAATGTGGATTTACTCATCTTATCACTATTATAAAGCTGTGTATATAGGAGGGTTTATAATGTTCTTTTTTCATTAGAAAGTTTAGGTAGCATTGTTTTTGAGATATTAAAATACATAGATTTAAAGTTTGTTTTTTTAAAAAAGTCCATAAAGTCTAATTTTGCTCCTTTGGGTTTTTTTTTTTTTTTCCTCCTGTTTTCCCTGTAGGCTCGTGTCTCCAGAGCAGCCACCAAAGGCCAAGTTCCTGACCTTGGGGTCCAAATTCCGCTACAGCGGCCGCACCCAAGCACAGACCCGCCAGGCAAGCACCCTCATAGATAGGCCAGCACCACACTTTGAGCGCACTTCTAGTAAACGGGTCTCCAGGAGTCTTGATGGAGGTAAATACGTTTATAATACTTTTGGATTTCATTTATCTTTCTCTAATCCAATGAGGTTAGAAAATGTTGATCTGGTTAACAAGGCTACCAGAGCAGCGGTACCCAACCTTTTTGGCACCAGGGACCAGTTTCATGGAAGACAATTTTTCCACAGATGGCAGGGTTGGGGAGGGGGGACGTGGGGGACAGGGAGAAGATGGTTTCGGGATGATTCAAGTGATTATGTTTATTGTGCAGTCAGACCTCTCTGCTAATGATAATTTGTATTTGTAGTCACTCCCAGTACTAGCATCACCGCCTCAGCTCCACCTCAGATCGTTAGACATTAGATTCTCATAAGGAGTGTGCAACCTAGATCCCTCGCATGCACAGTTTACATAGGGTTCGTGCTCCTGTGAGAATCTAATGTGCTGATCTGACAGTACATGGAGTTTATGCAGTGATGCGTGTGATGGGGAGCGGCTGTAAATACAGATGAAACTTTGCTCACTTGTACTCCGCTAACCTTCTGCTGCGCAGCCCGGTTCCTAACAGGCTACAGACCAGTACTAGTCCACAGCCCAGGGGTTGGGAACCCCAGCAGTAGAAGGATAGCCATTTTTTTCTGAGTAAATAAAATGCTATTAATTATAATCAGAAGAAAATAATTTTGTAGTGCTTTGAAATTGTTATTCTGAATATACTTTTTTTTTTTAGGTTGAACATCCCAAATCTGAAATCCAAAGTGCTCCAAGATCTGAAACTTTTTGAGGGCCGACATATGTTCAAAGGCAGTGCTCATTGGAGCATTTTGGATCTCAGGTTTTTGAATTTGGGATGCTCAGTCAGTAAGTATATATAATGCAAATATTCCAAAATCTGAAAAAATCCAAAATCTGAAACAGTTCTAGTCCCAAACTTTTCAGATAAGGGATACTCAACTTGTATTGTCAGTGCACAAAAATATTCCTTAAGAGTTCTTGTTCATAAGATGTTGGACAAACATGTTTTTACTGGTTTGACTTGGTTGTGGTGTGTTTTATGTGGTTTAATTTCTTGAACTTGTTAATTAATGGCAAAATGTAATTCTAAGGGCATTTTGGTATGGTATGAACCTTAATTTAAATGAACATAAAACATTCTTAGCATCATCAAATTTTTATGAGTTAAAAAACTCCTACTGAAGCTTACAAAACCTCCCATCATATCAGAAGATGTTCATAGTTTCAAAGGATTCGTTTTAAATACAGCATCTTAACAGAAGAAAGGAAATATGTTTACTTGTTCTGTAACCCTAGGGGAGATATATAAATGTGAATTTTTTTATCTATTAGACTTATAATTAGCTACATATTTGTAATTTTATATAAACCATACAGGGAAAAAATTGATGATGCTTTTCTTTATATATGTATGTTATTACCTCATCCAATTTTGGGTTAATAGGTTTCCTGTGAAAGAGCTAAGATTAGATTTACATTAGAATGCTTTATGAAGGACTTAATTTTTCTTTCTATGTAATAGAAAATGATTAGTATGGGTAATTTTCTACCTGAAGAAATAGTTTTCCAACATTTTTGGTTGATTATTCTCAAAATATATATATGTATAAAATATTAAATTTGAAAATTTTATTTTAATAGTTTATCAACAGAAACCTTTTTTGATTATTACTTGATATTTTTCAGAACTATTAACTTTAACAACTTATATTTTAAATAATTAGGTAAAACAGACCAGGTAATGCTAACAGGTAAAAAAGCTCTCATTAGTGAAGGATTGGCACCCACTGGCCTTGATCTACTTTTCCTAGGAAAAAACTTGATGCAGGTGGACACACAGATATTTCCTAGGATTAATTGGTGGGCATTTTGGTATATAGTTATTCAATCTTGATTCTGGTGAATCTTCCATACAGTTTTATGAGGCCACACAAAAAATATATAAGGGGACCACGAAACATGCTTCAAACAAATGTCCACAGTTCCAAATGGCAGTGATTTACATTCAGTGAATTATTAATGTACTATAGCTGTCAGAATATCTTTTAGCTCATCAACAACTCTGAGCACTTTTCCAAGTAAATCCAAAAAATGTGCCAACCCATGTAAATATTTCACAAGCCTTGCCCCTTGCCACAGAGAATTTATACAAGTGCTGAATAAATGCAGTCACTGTTGTTTAATGTCTGGAGAGAAATCATTGCTCTTTCAGGAACACTGTCTGTTTTCAGCGTTTTATAACTCTTATACTGCAAATTTTAGTGTTTAAAAAGAGCAGTAATCCAGTGCATTTTCTTTGAGGTATATAAACTGTGCTCAAGGAAACCCACCATCTTGTATGGGCAGTTAGTGCAGAGGGTTATAGGAGGTCTGTATCTGAAAACAATGATTTTTACAAGGAAATGCAACAAACATGGCACAGTAATCCATTATTTTTCCCTTTGTGTTTGGGACACTGTAATTCATCAGATGGGCAAGTCATCAAAAGGATTATTGTGTTTTTGTGAAAAATAGGAGGCCTTTTCTGCCAATACATGACCAGACAGCCAGCGAACTCTTGGGTTAGGGCTTATGTTCTCCCTTTTTTCCCCCAGAGCAAAGCTAGGCTGTAACCTGGTACTGACCACTCGCCATCACTGTACCTTTTTCTGCCCTTGACATGTGCTGTATTTTCTTTTTCCTGTTTACTTTTTAAGTTAGGCTAGAATAATTTAGGTATATAAATAATCCTCCCTTTAAAGTTCGGCAAATTAAAATAAATCCTCT
>CM052441.1:26626212-26636388 GCA_028533085.1 Varecia variegata
TTTTTTTTTTTTTTTTTGAGACAGAGTCTCGCTTTGTTGCCTGGGCTAGAGTGAGTGCCGTGGCGTCAGCCTAGCTCACAGCAACCTCAAACTCCTGGGCTTAAGTGATCGCCTCAGCCTCCTGAGTAGCTGGGACTACAGGCATGCGCCACCATGCCCGGCTAATTTTTTCTATATATATTTTTAGTTGGCCAGATCATTTCTTTCTATTTTTAGTAGAGACGGGGTCTCGCTCTTGCTTAGGCTGGTCTCGAACTCCTGAGCTCAAACAATCTGCCCGCCTCGGCCTCCCAAGTGTTAGGATTACAGGCGTGAGCCACCGCGCCGGCCAGGCTGGGAAATTCTTAAAAGGGGAAGTGGTAGAATTAGAGGTGTAAAGAACTGGCTACATTTAGAAATATATCTAAAGACCCTGTTGGACTTGCTGGTGTTGAGAGGTGAAGGAAGAATCCTAGAAAATGTCCAGGTTCCTGGCTCGAGTAAATGGTTGTGAGGAGGAGAGTAGCATTTGGTGAAAAAGACAAGACTGGGAAAGAATTAAGTTTTGGACAGGGCAGGTGAGGTTGTGTTTTGAGAGGTATCTTTTGATACCTAGATTCAAAGTGCTCAATGCCTCCAAAGTCCAATATGGTAGATCACACACAGCCCCTGCCTTCCAAGAGCTTGCAGCCTAAAGGATTTTGTGTTGACTGGACTTCCCTAGGGGCATGGAACCAGAGAAAACCTCAGGGTGTCAGTAAAGTACTTTTTATACAGGTGAAATGAACTCACAGTAGTTTGGGGATGAGCTATAGATGGAAAGAGGTTTTGCCACCTTCTACTCACTTTGCCTTGTTGAGGTTTTGGGTTGATCTGCAATATGACAAAAACTTCGATACAGTATGTTTCTACCTATCTGAAGCAGAGATGAAGACAGAACACATGAGGGCCAGGGATGCTGGGGGTGGGGTTGGCAGGGAGGTGTCTATGTATTAGATTTACTGTAGGTTGTGTTGAAGCATGGAGGAGGAGAGGAGTTAAAAAATGAAAGATATTAAGCATAAACAAGATAAATGCCCCAAATTTACCTTACTGTCCTACCTTTTAAATGTCATTCAAACTAAAGATTCCTTTATGGAGGAATGTTTAAAACTCATTGAAGCAAATAATTCTAATAATTATATAACTACTTGCTGCAATTGATAGATTCAGAGATAAATCCAAGCAAAAGCAAAGAGGACTCAAGAGAATTAAAATAGTGCTTACCTTGTAATTCTGACGTTTTGCCTGACTCTGGTGTTTCAGCTGGTCTTAGAGCTCCTCCTACTGGCCAGTTCCATGATCAGAGTATATCCTTCAAAACTGTGATCTGAGACCCTGGTGTAGTAGTCCAGTTGGTTACAGTTCAGAATACTTTCAGAGTTTGGCAAGAGTTCAAAATGAGTTTATTTTATATGGTGGTATTTTCAGAGCTCAATCAATATTCTTGTTCCTGTTAATTGTTTACATGCTGCCTGTTTATCTGTATGGGGGGGGGAATTCCATAAAGTTTTACCATTTATGTGTCCTACTGTAAGCCAAAATTATCATTCTTACTAGCTCCAATTGGTGTTGTGGACCAAAGTCTTATGAAGGATTTTCCGGTCTCTGCTGGGGAGATTTCAGCATATGGCCCCGGAGTTGTCGGCATTGCCATGGCGCAAGATGGGGACGGCAGGAGGGAAGTGAGAAGCCCAACTAAAGCCCCACATTTGCAACTCATTGAAGGAAAGGTATGGTATATTAGTACAGTCTGTGGTTTTAAATGTTCACGTAGACTAGAGGCTATCTGTTGCATTTTCTGTTTTAGAAACAAAATGTTTAAAATTAGTCATTGTATGTTCTCTGTTGATAAAACTTCCCAACTTTCAAATATGTGTAGGCTCTTTCTGGCTTGGACTGTGGTCTCTAACCTTTTTTTTTTTTTTATTGTTCAAAGCAAAATATTTCCATGTAAATTATATTAATGCAAGTAAGTAATTTACTGGCCTTTTTGTCTCTCTTCATAATTTCTATATGAAAGATAAATCCCCAAATTATAAAAGCTATGATGATTTGAAATTTATATTTGGTTTGTTACAAGTGAATTTTAAAGTGTAGCTTGTATCTTGATTATTTTAATTATGTTGACTTGAATTTTCTACATGAACAAAAGTGTTCTTTATGAAAATGTTTTTCATCAATAATCTATAACTGATGAAGAAATTCTTAAGCAAAGGGTAATTGTTTTGTGAATAGTGAGTAGAAGATGGTGTGTTGCTGTTGGCTTTATTTTGTGCATACACCATAATGAGTGGAGTAGTAACCTATATTGTGTTCTCAAATTTGTCACTGTTGACTTATTACTATGCCTGTAAAATCACTTGAATATTGATTTGAAGAGTCTTTGAGTTCTTCAGATCTCTTTTCCACATCTGCACCAAAAAAAAAGAGAAAAGAAATCATCCTATGGATTTATAATGTTTTCTGAATTTTAACTTTGAAAATTTTAAAGACATGCAGCATGAATTTATACAGAACCTGCTAAATAAAGTAGCTGCCAGTGCCTCAGGAATTCCTGTACCAATAGCCTCTAATGTTCAGCATGGAGGAGGTCTCAGGGACCATGTGGGCCCTGTCTTGTGCCACAAGGACAAATGCATCATATAGCAGGTGACATTAAATTATTTGCACTCCGTGGTTAAAGAATTTGTGACTATCATATTGAAAAATTATTTGGTCAAAAATTATTTAAACAGAATAGAAATCGTGTCCGACAAGGAATCCTTCAATTGCTGAGAAGTTGTCAGAATCATATTTTTATAATTATGCTAACAAGGCACCCAGGAGAGTGATAACAGAAGAGCTCAGCATTTCAGAAAGTCTCTGTTCCATTTTGCCTAGTTTGACACATCTAGTTTTTTTTTTTTAAAGTTGTTCTAAGTTTCAAAGGAAATCTTGCTTGTCTTCAGCAAATGACTGGGTATGCTGGGATTTTTGCTAACGCTTTGAATGTCTGTCACCTACCAGGTTTAAAAGTAAATAATGCTGTTTGAATTTCATAGAATCTATTTGCAACCAGTTGGAAAATAATAATTAAATCAGATACCTATAAATTTGATGTGATAAAAGTAGTCTAGTCTTTCCTCTTGAAAAATGGATCATGTAATTCATTTTTTTTAACAATACTGTGTTAATATGATCCCGACTTTAGAGTGAAAGTTTTCACTAACCTACCCCTTTCTTCTTTTGTCCTCTTTCTCTCACATTGTTTTGCCTTTGACTGTATCTGTTGTGTAATTTCACATTCAACCATGGGTTTGCTCTTGAGAGTAGACTGTTTCCGTGTGCCCACCTTCACCACTCATCCACCGTGTTTCATCGTTTTCCCCAAACCTACTGCCAGTCCCTGAAATGGACTGGCTCTCAGACATTTCAGAGGAAGACCCCTTTGGGGAGGCCGACCAGATCACCCTAGACAGCTTAGAGCTCCTTTCCACGGGTGAAACATCAGAGCAGGGGGACCCTGAAGTTGCCACATCTGATTCGGTCTTGGATCCTACTGTAGTCCCTCCTCAGCCTGACTGTCCTTCTCCCATCCGTGAGAAGACTCCTAAAGCGGCTGACCATGATGATTCTGAGTGTGGTTACTTCTTCAGTTTCTACAAATGTTTTCCCTCCGCCTTCCCCTCCCTTCTCGATGAAGATGGGTATCTTGCTTTCCCCAGCCTCCCCAAGGTCTGGGTCTCCTTCCTCCCCGCTGGTGTTCAGCACTATGTCCCCATCACTTCCCCGTCATTCATTCCTTCCCTTATCCTCATCTTTGGGCTCCTTCTCTCTGCTTCTCAGTCGGTTCCTTTTTCTCTCACCTTCTCCCTTCCTCTGGCTCTGTCCCTCTGCTATCTGGAGGCTAAAGCCACCTCCTTTAATGTTTCTTCTGACTGTGACTTGAATGACAAAACAGAGGAAGAGGAAGCAGTTGCTGATACTCCTGCATAAGCTTGAATTTGTGGAGTCAACAAACCTTTATCTTTAACCTTTCCTAATATAGAGTGTAAACATGTGCATAAAGTTCATTGATTATCCTCAACATAGTATTATCTGCACATTTTCACACATACTACGTTTTAGTGCATGAGAAATAGGTGTAGACAGTTCTCCTCTATCGATATCTGTTGACCAGGTCCACACATTCCTAGTTCAGAGCAAAATTACAGGGTTATTTTATAAATATCTAGATCATACTAGATTTTTAACAAAAGGAGTGGGGGTGGAGGGAAACCTGTGTTGCCCTTAGCAATCGTACTGGGTCTCTCCATTTTACAGACAGGTATTAATGCTGTTAATTTAGAATGGAAACTTTTGTTTTGATATAGAGTAGAACTTAGGCTGATGCAGTGGACATTAATCGTAATTGATATGTATTAGTGAACTCCTTAGTATTGTTATTTCTCTTGTTAGAAATCCAAGCTCGTCCTTGAATTTATGAGGATGTACCTTTACTCCTGACATTTGTTAGTCTCATCTCAGAAACTCTCTATCTCCCTATTATTGTAGCATTTGGGGACCAGATGAATTTTAACCAATTTTTTTCCCAACCCTAAATTTTGTAATTATATAAAAACAGTGACTGTCAGGTCTTTTGTAAGGAAGAACTGTTACGTTTAACAAATGTGTGTGAAAAATGAAACATGGCTTTTTAAAAATTTAGATTGTATAACACTAGGATTGTGCCTCTTAGTGCTCTTTTATTTAAAATTAGGTGTCTGGTTTGAGGATTTTTTACCCCTATATAAGACAATTTTTTTTCAAGTTTACTATCTCTGTGCTACTAAGTTAGTATTAACATCTGCAGTAGGTTGTTGACAGTTTCACTACATATGGCCCGGAGATTTAGTGTCTCATTCTGTGGGTCCCATCAATACATAGAGTAAATCACAAAATTTAGAGCAAACCTAAAGAAAAATGTGAAGATAATACAATGAGTATGCATTGTAGGATAAAACACAATTGTTACAAAGTTTACCTGAGGAATACCAAGGATCAACATTTTAGAGATTTAAGTGTTGACCAAGGAATTGGAAGATGGTTCTTAACAGATTATTGAATGGCTGTGTCTCGTTTTTCACTTCCGATAAAAAGATGCTGAGCTACCTGCTTAACCTCTCAAAAATACTATGAATGATTTTTAAAAAGTAAGCATTTTGAACTCTCAGATTTGACACTATCATCCCAGTAAAGAAGGAAAGGAATATGTTATGAATTAACATGTATAGCTTAAAATGATCTTCTTTTGATATTAGAACCAAGATTTTTCATTCTCACTTTTCTTTTCCTTGAGTTAAAATTCAGTCCGTATTTATTATAGTTTTAAACTTCCAAATTCATTTTTTGGGACAGATATTATTGAGAAGTGTCCAACTATTAAAAACTGTTCTTGTTTAAAGAATTTTTTGAAAGAAAAGTGGCTGTATTTCAAAGATTATTTTTAAATACCAACCATTTTAATATGAAAGTAGCTGAATAAACCAGTTTTGTTCCCATGGAAAGAAATCCATATTAAAAAACTGAATACTAGGGTGAACATTTGTTCCCTGATATAAAGCTAAAGACAAATATTATACCTTACCCCATCACTAGTTGATTTAGACATTTCAAATTAGAACAGATTGAATTATGCCATTTTGCACTCTCATATTTTCATTCATGAGTAAATTCATGAGTAAAAAAGTATTTGAAAAAGCACAATCTAGGGACTGAGAAAGAGCGAAGCTTCCCTTCTCCATTCCACCTTTGCAAAGGATCATTTCCATCATTTGTACAACACTGTAGGTGAAGAAAGAACAAAGTGGCTTAATATTCTGCATCTTCTGAGGGCCAAACAATAAAGGTTGGTAACGCTAGCTCACCATTTAAGTTCAAATACAGCTTCTTTGCACGCATGGTGGAGTTGCCACTAACACTCCCCTTCTTTCTGGCCGTCTGCGGTGTGACTTTCAGGTGAAGATGGAAGAAGAGGAAACACAGCTGAAGGAGGTGGCTGTTTTTTTCCCCTAAAGTTAAATACTCATGGCTGTTGCCTGCCATTATTATTGTTGGGGGAGGATGCACGTTAGGGTTTATTTGTGAGTTGTGTTTGCTGTGGCTTTTAAGTTTTTAAGAATTTTTTAGTTCTTTTTTTTTTAATGTCTTAAACTGTCAAACTCTGGGTCATTTCTGGTGCTTGCTGATTGATACACTTATGTTTATTTGCCTTTTCCCCCTGTGTGTGATTTAATTTCACAGAAAAATTCCTTGAGAGTAGAAGGGGATAATATTTATGTCAGACATAGCAATTTAATGTTGGAGGTTTGTATAATCTAAGAAAACAACTCTGTCCTAATGGCTGCCCGGCTGCTGTGGACGGGAGGTCACGCATGCACAAGCTGGCTGGCAATTTTCCTCGAGCACAGTGCATGGAATGCATGAGGGGACTTCAGCTCGGGAGTGCATGTTACCAGCCTGACTGTGTTCTTTTAAAGCGGCTTAGGTAGGAGTGTGTCCACTAGAAGTTCTCAAAGTGACAAGTGGGAAAAATAAAAAGTTCTGTTTTGTCAAATGAATACAGTTTTTATTCAGTAATCTTGACGTCGTTGTGCAAGTAAACCTGTTCTCTAATGGGTTATCTCAAGGGCATAGAATCTGAAGTAACATGAGCCCATCCTTAATATGTTAACCAAAACAGATATTTGTTTGTTGATCTGGCATTAAATCATTTGAACTTCATCTGTGCCCACTTCTTTTTTCCCCCTAAAAATCCTTGTGAGTAGGCATGTGGTCCACTTAATGTGTTCTGTTTGAGAGTATGCTAATTAAAGGAATTTTATTGATTAGAGAAAAAGAATGAGCAAGAGAGAGAGAGGATAAAAAGAAAAGAAAGCTCAACCAATTAGCAATGTAAAATACGTTTCCCATGTCACATGAGAACATTTTTTCCCTCTTATTTTAGGGGTACTGTGTGGCAATGTATTTGATGGAGAACTGCAGCTCTCAGTAATCTGACTAATCTGGTTGCTTTTGGTAGCTTTGATAACTGATGGAAATGTATTTTTGCCTAATTTACTAAAATGCTATAAAGTATATTAAATAACATGGCTTTGAACAAATGTAAGAAATGTGCCTGATCTCAAGCCACAGTCATTTTTACATGCCATGCAAAGATTTTTAGATTTTCATGAGTTTTTGCAAATGGCTATAGAAGCTCATAGATGAGCAACTATGCTTGTGCATGAATATGGAATATCTAATTTTATCAGATGCATGACCTGTCCTTTTGAGAGTGGGAAGAAAACTATAATCCATAGGTGTCCCCATGATTTTTGAAATATAAGAAAACATTTAAAATTCAGTTAAACCATTTCTTGAACACTAATTACCTTTTATTCCTGCACATACTATTTATCAGAGCTAGTCTAAAAAAAATCCCACAAACACCATTTGTTGGGGCCTACTCCCATGAAAATTGACCTAGTAGTTTTTCTTGCATCTTTGTCTGTGTAAGGATCATTTGGTATGTGGGGTGGCTGGGCCCCACTTTTGTGCTTGGCAAGTATATGAGGCCAGTATGTGGTTTATTTCATAAAGAGGCCAAACAGAAGCAGCTGCTGGAAGCAGTAATTTTTATTCCTTAAGGATTATAAATCACCATTGGAATTTACTGGGAAAAAAGTCAACCCTTGGTTTTTCCATTTTTGGGGGGTAACCTTGGTTTGGCTTTTCCTTCAGGCCAACTGTGCTTCTGAGTCCACCTTTCTCTGTTTTATACTTGATTTACTATGTTTTCATAATGCAAGTTTAGTAGCAACCCTAATCAGAAAGGTAAATTTGCTAGAACAAAGTCATGGGCTGAGTTTCAAATCCAAGTATTAGGAAGAAGGGTTATTAGCTATTTTGATGATCAGTTCCATGGCTTCCCTCTAATAATATAAATATTCCTTAAAAATTCTAAATAGAGAAGTAATTAGAATCTTTTAAAATATAAATCATAAACAATTACACATTGAGACTTTATTTGCAAATTTTGATGAACTCATGGTTATTCACAGGTGATAATATGGCTTTTGAGACTTGGCATTTTTCTTGCTTTACTATGTTTTTTAATCATAAGATTGCTTTGTCTTATTTTTTGGTTTTATTTTCTATTTTTGTCCTACTGGGTTTTTTCCTTTTGGATTTTTCCCCCTTTGTTACGTTACATATTGCTAGGACCTGGATAAGGCCCAGGAGGACATACTGAAACATCAGGCTAGCATTAGTGAACTCAAGCGCAATTTTATGGAATCCACACCTGAGCCGCGCCCTAATGAATGGGAAAAACGACGTATCACACCTCTGTCCCTACAGACACAAGGGGTATGTCACTAGCTATTTGTTGGCTATATGTCTCACTGCACCTGTTCAGTAAAAGTCAAGTTTGTTAAGCTCCTATGTTAATTCTCAGGAAGTTAAAAAATTTTCCCATTTAATTTTTTTGTATGTAATTGCTAACAATTTTTTAAATACTAAGTATTTATTAACAATGTAATACTTAATTGGCCTAGTGCTTAGGTAGATTGTATGTTTTGAAATACTTTTGAAATAGTTTCAGAATAATTTCACTATTTTACTCAGGTAAATTGGTGGTAATGAATTGTTATATGGGATATTTTAGAAGCTAACATATTGTATTTACTTTTTGCTGACTTCTAAAATAAGGATGTTTACTTAATAATTAAATCATTAATAATTAAAGGCATGTAGACAGTATTTAGAATGGCTTGAGGTAAATACTGTGGATAATGAGTTAAACTTAGCTTTAAAGTCTGATGAGCCCTGTTGAAAACTGGCAAAATGTTATACATAATACAACGTAGTATCAAAACTTCCTAGTTATGAAATGAAGAAGTGTTTTAAAAAATGTTTCAGTCATACCATTTCTCCACACTCATTTTTTTTCTTTCCATGGTTTACTCTCCTCACCACTAATAATGGTGTATAATATGTAATAATATGTATTGCCTTCAGAATATATTCTCAAAATATTTCTCTATTCATTCTTATCTACATATATTCTTCTGTGATGCTTCCAAATCCCTCCTGTTACTGACCAAGAACTTCCATGGACTCATTTATCATGCTTGAGGAGAATATTGTTCATACTATATTTAATCTACAGTTTCAAAAATTATATAAAGATAACATTATCCTACAGTTCCATCTTTCCCTTTTCAGCATCTTGTCTGACTTGAATGTTGCCAGATTATAGACATTTGATTTAGATATTCTAGTGCTATTTTGATTCACCTTTCCTTAAAAAGCAAAGCTGTTAGTTGCTTTAAATTTCTAAGTTTGTGCCACTGAAAGGAAAATTGGTCTTGAAGAACAGATGAGCAAAAATCATTGCTGATCTGAAAAACAAAACTTTCAAAAATATAGAGATTTAAAACACCATGCATGGTCTTATGAAGTTGGATACAACTTAAATTCTTATTTTCAGATTTTTCTGAAGATACTCATGTCAATTTCAGCAGTCTATTCTAGAGTGGTGTGTTCTTTGGAGAAATAGTGCGATGACATGCCAAAGTTTTGGTCTTCTGTTATGTGCCCTTGCATCTGGTTTGTTCCACTGACATACACAGTTGTTTTGTGTTTGTGCTGCTATAGGTGTAATGTATGTGTCTTATTTGTTGATTATGTCTATTGTTTAAAACAATAGAGAAAAGGAGACCATCTTTTCAAGGATATTTTATCCATGAAGGAGAAGTACCTGATGGGAGCAACACGGACAATTGAAGAAAAAGCTCAGGAGGCGGACAAGGTGTTCACCTTGCATCCTTGGATCTACTCTTGCTTTTTTCCCTTTTCCTTTTATTTCCATCCACAGCTATAGATACATTTATTTTTTCTTATGTGTCAAACTAAAAATTTTTTGTAAATAATTTTTTGAGCTTTTAAAAAGTTAAATTCCCACATATAGAAGCATAGGATCACTGGGTGAGAAATACCATATTACAAAAGCACTTTACTTGAAAATTCAAAATTTGAAATGCAGAAACATCACCGAATTTAGGTGATAAATCATCCCTAATTTGATGTATGTGGCTGACAGTCGGGAAACTCTGATTTCATGTGAAAATGCGCTGTTTGTACAACACTTATGCA
>CM052441.1:26636888-26652284 GCA_028533085.1 Varecia variegata
TCCATTCTTTTTTGTACAGAGTTCACATGAGACTCTGAATGTAGTGGAGGAGAAGAAGCGGGCAGAGGTTGGGAAAGACGAAAGAGTAATCACAGAAGAAATGAATGGTAAAGAGATCTCACCTGGGAGTGGTCCTGGGGAGATTCGTAAGGTGGAGCCTGTGACACAAAAAGACTCCACCTCCCTGTCTTCTGAGAGCAGCAGCAGCAGTGAGAGTGAGGAGGAAGACGTGGGCGAGTACCAGCCCCACCACCATGTGACCGAGGGCACCATCAGGGAGGAGCAGGAGGAGGATGAAGAAGAGGTGGAGGAAGAGCCCGGCCGAGCAGCCAAGGTAGTAGAGAGGGAGGAAGCAGTGCCCGAAGCCAGCCCAGTCACACAAGCAGGTGCCAGTGTAATCACAGTAGAAACAGAGATCCAGGAAAACGTAGGTGCCCAAAAGGTATCTGGAGAGAAGAGTGTAAATGAAGGCGCTCTTAAGCAAGACGTGGGAGAAGAAACCGAGGAAGAGCAACATAAAGTTAACGGAGAGGTGTCCCATGTTGACATTGATGTTTTGCCACAAATTATTTGTTGTTCAGAGGTAAATGGGAGTCCCGAGTGGGAGCTAAACTCTAGGGCTATCTATCTCTCAGTTGGGGGACTCCTGCCTTTCTTCTCCTGTCCTCCCAATTCTTCAGCTTTTTCAGCAAGAATCTGATTTGTATCTCTCTTGGGAGGAAGGGGGAAAGCACCGCTTTGTGGATTCTCTGCCAGCTCAGCTCAGTTCCTGGTTTCTAGCTTCCTTACTGCAACTGGGTCACCTCTAGGGTAAACTTTCCTACAACCACCACATCATTTTTTCCTTCCTTTTCACGGTTAAAGTTTTCTTTGCATGTTTTGGTTGTTTCCAACTGTTTTGTCTTTAGTTGCACTGCTTCCTCACACTAAATGCTTTTTTGTTGTTGTTGGTTTAATTAGAAAAATGTATATGTAATGTTGAAAAAAATGGTCAGTGTGAGTGTGTGTGCTCCTGTTGTGATGATTGGGTTTGACTTCTAGGCTCATTCTCTTACTCTTCAGCTTCAGATTTTTAGAAATGACAGCAGGATCTGATTACCATGGTGCTCTGAATGCAGTATCCGGCGGTGATGAGAACATTATTTCTTCAATGCCACTGTGATTTCTGTTTTCAGATTCCAGGGATTACATGGTTTGGTTAAGAGCCTTTTCTTTCTTTCCAGGCAGCCAGAGGCTAGACTGTGTGATAGGAGAATGCCCTTCTCTTCTCATTCTTCCAAATGTTAATTCTGGATTATTTGCAAGTGGATTATATGTTTTGTGGGTTATCTACATTGGATATGAGTCTTTTCCTTTTCTTTGCAAGAAAGAACTTTTCAGACTCAGATTAAATCTTGGTCACTAGGTGCAGTATGTCTCATTTGAGAGTTAGGCTGGGGGAGGGTTTAATTCCATTGTAATATTCTTGATTCTGATATTAAATGCCCACAATATAGGGATTTATCCATATTTTGCTCTTTGATGAGGTAGAAAATCTTGAAGTTACTTTGTCTTGAAATACTTAAGTGGATTTTTATTGTTGCTTTTAAACTGCCTATTTCACTTCAGAGAAGATATTTCAAGAGTCTTTGAATGTTTTGGACTATTATTTTCTGCATTTAATATACGGTCGTTCCACTTTAAATAGTCACACCCATTGGGAATTTTCTCACAAAGAAAATACTGTAGTATTTTGGTAGCAGGATAGTCTGATGTTGTATTAAACATACATGCTCAACAGACTACAATATTGTTAAGCCATAGAACCTCTCCTTTAACATTTTAAATTGTTCAAAACATTAATGCAATATTAACAGTCATTTTAGATGTAGCCTTTTAACTCATGTAATATAGAATAAACACTTTAAGTTTTAGACAAGTATAATTGAAAACAATCATACTTGAAGATATCCTTTCTGAAAATGATACGTCTGTTGCCAATAAGGCAGAAGGCGTTTTGGGGAGAAAAGTAAATCTCAGCCTCTCTAGCTGCTGTGCCAAGTAAAGGCAATGAGCCTTCACACGAGCCATGTGGTCTTTAAACTGCAATAAAAATAGAAGCAGGTCACTTCACATAGTTCATTCTGGTTTTTTTTCAATTTATTATTACTTGCCCAAAGCTAAACACTCACTCTCTCTCTCTCTCTCTGTACATATATATATATATAAAAAACTGTACACTAGGCTTGACATTTAAGTAGTTTGAGACCATCATAATTTGAAGAGTAACATAATGTAGGAAGCTATTATGTTTATTTTTCATATATGTGTATATACACATACATATATTCATATGTGTGTATATGTATATATGTACAGATGTATGTGTAATATGTATGTGTATATATCACATATATTTGAAGGAAAGTTTTTCTTTTTTATCTTTTGTTTTAGATTATTTGCTTTTATTCTTTTGTGCATGAGTGTGTGTTTGGTTATGTTTCTTACAATTATTTTTGAAGGTTCCATTAAGCACTTTTACTTTATTACCTCTAGAATTTATTTTTCCCTTCCTTTTCCACCTCAGCCACCAGTGGTAAAAACAGAGATGGTAACAATTTCTGATGCCTCACAAAGGACAGAAATCTCCACCAAGGAAGTCCCCATTGTCCAAACTGAGACCAAAACCATCACATATGAGTCTCCACAGGTATAAAAGCTCTATAGATGTGGACTATTTCTTTCTTCCACTTAAAAATATGTCTGTGTTTTCATTCTGTCTTCTCCTAGTTGACGTGTTTCTAGCTTTAAAACTGTACTTCAACAATAACATAATTTGCTGTGTTACGTCTTAGATTGAGACAGAGAGGGGCAATTAAGTTGGTAACCTAGTAATTATAGGAGGACCATACATATGATTATTTAGGACAGACAATATCAATCTTGTTCCTATTATTGTAAGCCATTTTTGGCCTGATGTATCCAAGAAGGTTTGTATACAAACAATGAGAAACAGATCATCTTACGAAGTTTATTGGATCGGATGTAATTGTGGATTAGAAGGATTTAGGCTCTTTTCCCTCTCTAATTCCATGAAAACAGACCCAATCAACTCATACTTGCTTATAAGTAAAACACACATGCACACACACACACACACACACACACACACACACACCTGTGCTTCTCCTTAATGTGGGATTATTTTCGGAAGACTTTTGTAGTAATTTGATATGTAAACTGTGATATTATGTGTCTAAATTATCAGATGTGTGTGTTCAATTTTAGGTTTTTACACATTGGTTTTGTAAAGATTTGAAATAAAAACTAAGATGTTTAACATTAAGAATAACAAAAAAGGAAAGTATTCATCATTTCGAAATGGAACTATTTAAAAATATATACAATAAATATTTTCTCTACTGAGTTGAACCTTCCATGGTAGGATTGTATCATGGTAGAGGATGGCAAATGATTGCCTTCTCAAATTATTTTTTTAAAAGGTTTAATGCGTGCATGGGTGAAACGTTTCTCAATTATTTTAGGTATGCTATCCAAATAGATTTCTTATGAATGGTTGTGGGGGGTCATTACTCATGCGTCTATATTGTGGTAAGTACCCAAATAAAGAAATACAGGTGCATGACCCACATTTGAGACAGGTTTCCTCTTAACTTACGGTCAGAAAGGCTCCGGACCTTCTGGTTATTTCCTTGTGTCAGTGTCAGGAAATGGAAGGCAAATATGTTTGGTGATCTCAATATAAACTATGTTAGATTATTAATTTGCTTCATTATTTCCCGTGGTAAACTCTAGAATGTTCTGCCTCTTCCAGTATCAAAAAAAACCCAAGTTAAACCTATTTTAACATGTGCATTGGATTTATATATAATATATACAGAGGCACATGCATACCTGCAATATTGAAATATATGTACCCATATATATACTGACAACCCACGAATTACTACAGGAACAATGTAGTTTTTATCTACTAGAGATAAGCAAATAACCAAATTATACAGGTTCAGTCAATCCTAGTCAGGTCGTGTTGCTTAGTTTCTGAGAAAATGTTTATCTATCTTTACCCGCCTGTGCTTAAAAAACAGTAACAAACTCGGCACTTCTTGTCACTGTGGAAATTTCTCTGCCTGAATCTTTCACTTCCTTTCGTGGCCTTCTGCAAATGTCCCTCAGACAAGTTCTGCCAGGATTCCCTTGTAGCTTTCCGTCCTACCCTCTCCCTCCGTTCCTCCTCTTGTCTTTTCTCACAGGGTTTGCTTCTCCGTGTGCATTTGGACTTTTGTCTCTATTCTGTTTTAAATGCCAGCCACTCTCCTGGACAGTGAATTAGCACTGCAGTATGCAAAGGACAGGTGGATAATATCACCTACCAACTGCATAGAATTTAAAAGATGCATGTTTGAAGGGGTGGGGTCTCTCCGACAATATAATGGAAGTTAAATATTACTTTGTATTTCCCCCCCAACTATCCAAAGATTGATGGCGGGGCCGGTGATTCGGGCACATTACTGACCGCACAAACCATCACAGCTGAGTCCGTGTCGACAACGACAACCACACACATCACCAAGGTAAAGCAATCTAGGCGAATCCTATGGAGAGGTTGGTACATTGCAAACAGGATCTTTTCTGAATTGTTTCTCTCTTCCTATACACACTTCCAAGTAATACACAGACAGTGCCAGTGGAATAAAAATGCCTTGATTTAAAGTGAGAAATTAGGCTCCATTGATAAATGCATGTAAATCAGACTCCAATCTTGTAAAGTACAAGGGGGTAAAAAGGTGTTATGAATAGCTATAAGACAGCTATAAGAGCAGAGATAATATAATTTATAAAAACAAAAAAATTTATAAAAACAAACCTGTGCTGCTACTTTTATCAAACCAGCCCTTCTGACTCAAGCTAGTGGATGAAGGCCATCATTCAAAATTTTCAACAGGTGTTCAAATAATGTGACTTTTCATTTATTTAAGATTAGTGGTATGTTGATTTGGGGCATTTTTCTGGATCATTCTCTGTATGTGTAACACTGGGTAACTAGTGTGGCCCTGAATCAGGAGCTTCAGCCTCACCTGGGGACTTGTTAGAAGTGTAAATACTGTGGCCCCATCCAGAGCTGCTGAAACCCTGGGAGTGTTTTTAGGACATTTCCAGGTGATTCTGATGGGTGCGCAAGTCATCAACCTTCTAACTCCAGCCTTATTTTCCACTGTTTCCTTTTGCTTCTACTTTTCACATATGATTAGTGCTTAAAGATCTCAAATGTGTCGTGGAGTACCTTTCCCACTCCATGTTTCAACAACAATAAAAAAAAAAAAGCAAAAAAAATCTTTGTAAATTAAAAAATGCCACGTAAATGGAGGGTGCTATTGGTGCTCATTTAAAAACGTATCTAGTTACTAAAGCTAGTGATAACCGTTGCTTCTTACAGTAAAATGCCGTCACTTGTTACCGAGTGTGTAAATTTATCAGAGTGTAAAGGTTGGATATGTCCATTTTCAGGACAGTGCGGTATTTGCTCATTGTCTGTTTAGAAGGTCACAGCCAAATGATCCCCTCAGCCTTATCCCGTGTGCCCCAGGCTCTGTCAGCTTACACCGATTCTGTGATGCAGTTCACCCAGGGGCTCCCTCCCCCAAGTTCCCCCAAAGCCTTTGTTCAGCCGTGCTCTGTGTCCATGTGCACAGCTACATGTGGAAGCTGTACTCAAGCATTTAACAAAAATCTCACCCATCTTCCAAATCTTAAACCAAATTCAAGTCCTATTTTTTATTATCACACTAACCTTAAATGAACAAAATCACCAAATGAATTTGTGTGACCAGAATCAGACAGTCAAAATTATTTCATCAAAGAATTTCCCAAACCTTAAACATACAGCTAAATTGTTAGAATTCCTTATAACTCACCAAATACCAATGTTTCTTCTTTCTACTCTTCTTTTCAAAAATTGGCCAACTAAGAGTAAAGAAACTCAGGAAATTATGACAGACTGTCCCAGTGGAACTGCTTGGATTAAATGGCATCAGTCCCATCTTAATCTCACCTAAATTTTGTTAAGTTAGTTTTAGGGTTGCTTTCAGTAGAGGGATATTTGTGGATGCTATAACTTTAACAATGGGATTCTCTATTGAGCTTAAAAATAAATTACATCACATTTAGAGATTATCTAGAACATCAGTTTTCTGCCACTGTGTGTGGCATCACAGAAGTCAGCAGGTTTAGGTGGGTGCCATCTCTTTTCTCTGACTGTGTAAACGTACTTCAGTGATTGATATTTTTTCTTCTTCTCATATATGACCTTTAGACTGTAAAAGGTGGCATATCTGAAACAAGAATTGAGAAACGCATCGTGATCACAGGAGATGCAGATATTGATCACGACCAGGTAAAGAATTTAAGTTCTAGATCTAAACATGATGGTGTTTGTTTCCTAAGTTTTGCGTCTGTCATCATGTTACATCCCTGTGTAAACCCTTTCTCCCTGGGCCTCCTGGATGAAGTCCACCTGCTAAGCAGGGCACAGAGACAATTCACAGCCTGTCCTTTCAGCTTTCCTACCTCTGAATCAACATAAAACTTAGATTGCTATTTATTTTCCACTGGCTTTACATGCACTTTGGGGTCAAAATAATCTGGAAGTTTCTGGCAACCATTAGGTATTCATATGGGCCTGGTTTAAAGGCAAGTTATCAAATATTTTTTAAGTGAATAGCAATTTAATAAGGGCTTCCAAAAAAATGGAAAAAGCCTCTAAGCTTGACTTAATCCTACTTTCAGGAACTTTTCAAGTATTTTTTATACCATTGGAAAAGCTGGGCCATTTACTACCAGGTGTTTTCCCCTAATTATTACTATTATCAGGGTGGGGAGAGGTAATTTAAAGTCTTTTACAAAGTGAAAATTTACATTGATTCTGAAAAATTTTTAGAAAGAATCATGCTTCTTAATGTTAAGTTTGGCAGTGTATATGGCTTTGAACAGGTGATGAATGGAACTGCTGGAGACTTTGAGAGCAGCTTTTCTTCTTTTTTTTTTTTTCTGAGTGATTTTAACTCAGATTTAAAGGAGACCAAGCTGTTTTCCTTTATAACAACTTGAAGAAAAGAAAAAGAAATATTCAATTGGCCATCTCAGCTGGGGAGTAGGAGCTAATGGTAGTTACACAGCTTTGAATACAATACTGAGCTCAGCAAAGAGAATTTTAGAGAACAAAATTTTTCATTTGAGGAGGGTTCCCTCAATGTGACCAAAGAGAAATGGATTTTCTTCATGCTTAAGAAGAAAATTACTCCCATTTTTTTTGACCTTTATAAGCCTGATTTTACTTACATGTTCATAATGTATTTTTTTAATTCCTTGAGAGTTGCCCTTACGCTGAACTTTGACTTAACAGTGGCGACTCCTGGGAGATGACTAGTAAACTTTCCTGCTTACCACTGAAAATGAATTACCTGTGTGGAATCCACGCCTCCAGTTTCCCAGAGAGGATTTATTCTACTGTCCACTGGGACAGTTTTGAGCTCCCCTGACCTGAAGTGATTCTTACTCTTTTTCTCTGGGACTCTTGTCCAGCAAGCGTTGATTGAATTCCCACAGCGTGCGAGGCAGAAGCCCACACTCTTTAGTGTGGTGGAAAGTGCCAATTGGGGTCTCTCAGCCATTGTATTTTCTACCCTCTTTCCCCACCGAACCTGAGCCCTTTCAGGCCACTTTTCCAGCAGGACTGCTCTCAGGTTTTATGTGATGTGTATTCTTTTGCCTTTGGGGCTATTTTACCTGAAAGCTCAAATCCAGGTAGTACTTCTTCTGAAAGGTAAACATTAAAAACAATCTGAAATATAAGTACCAGAATAGCACATATTCATACCTCTTAAAAAGTCATGATGATGCTGCAGCCTTAACTGCTGTTGCTGCAAAGACACGCATCTCTTGTATGATGTCATGTTTCAGCCGTTTGTAAAACTGAGGCCAGATATCCAAATAAAGAGGGTAGAGATTTAACTTGTTCATGTTTAATTGTAAGATGGCATAAAACACTTTGAGCAAATTTGATTGTGGCTTCCAGTACACTTGTCACCAGCAGCTCATGATGGGTTCACTTTCTCCTTAAAGCCTGTATGTAAATGAGGTGATGGAACTATTTAAAATTAAATGAGGGAATCCCTTTCCTGTCAAAAACTGATGTTGATCATGTAGTGACCTTATTGCCACTGACACCTTTTTCATTCCTTGTCTACGTTAAAAGGAATCTATTAATGGAAAGGAAACCTTCATCTGAGATAGGAAAGAAGAAATCTCTTTGTGTTGGCAAATCAAAGAGGCATCTTTTATAGAAACCTGCTTTGCAGATTCTTCATCCTGTGCTGGTCATGACACTCTCAGCTCCCTACCAGGAAGGGATAAACCACACTGCAGTTGCTCTTCAGAGTATATTTCTTCCTATAATAAAATAATGTCTCAATTTGGCAGTATGATAGTTTTCTCAACAATCCTTATTGCTGTAATTAATATTTTATAATATTTAATTTCAAGTGCTGATACTATGGAGTGAAAGGAGTTATAACAAACTGATTTCAAATGTGTTTGAAGATGATTATAGCAGTTTTTGCTTTTCCTTCCTTTTCTGCTACTTAAAATGTGTTTTACACACGTTACCTTCTCATGGGCATCATTCATATTTCCTCTTTAACAGTTGGCCTGGTTTATCGCAGGAAGATCTTTGTAGCGAACATGAACTCAAATTATCCGATCATTTGTCTGTAGCTGCCTTTGGCTCCCATCAGAGCTTGTCCTTGGCATTTTACGGTACAGAGTCCACACAGCAATATGCAGGAAACAGTTTGGATCGTTCCAGTCTTCTTCTTCTCTGAACACACAGAACCAAAACAAAAAAAGTAAAACCACAATCCTGTGCTTTCTATCTTCTCCCTATTTCCATCCCAATTTCCATCCCGATCAGCACACCTGAAAAGCTTTTCTGACCTCCTCTGGTACTGGCTTCTGCTCCTGTTCCCATTGCACTCTCCCCACGTGACAAACACTTGTGCTACTGGTCAGATTAGAGGCTGGTTCCATGCCTGATTTCCCTCTTGTCCTGGCAAAGGTGGCTCACCAGAGTTGGTTCTTGGTGCAAATTTAAGCACCCTCCAGTGTCTTCTAAGCTTCTGTGCAAAAAGCAAAACAAAACAAAACAAACAAACAAACAAAAACATTTCCATGTAAAACAGTGCCTTTTTTTAATAGCTTTACCTTTTTTTTTTTTTTTTTAAATGGAATGAGGCTCAGGGTTCTGCTCAATAAGCTTACAGCTGACAGACACTATCATGAAAACAAGAAATGCAGTTGTCCCCTTAGGCAGGTGACAGAGCAAAAGAAAAAATTGCACTGGCTTTTTTAAATGCTTAGTATCCTTAGGAGATACAGTATTTTCTGTCCTAGCAGAATTTCTTTAGAATTCTTTCTTAGACTTTGAGTGTTATTCTATGGTATTTTGTTTTTTTTTTTTTTTTTTTTTTTAACTTTCTCTCCAAAACCTCTTTCAAAACAAAATGAACAACAATTAAGAAAAGCATGTTCCCTCTCTGAAAAGGAGGATCTTTCCACTTTGCCAGAACACTTTTACACAGCTTACTTTCTGATAAAACACAGAGAAACTCTGCTTTCTTGTTGTGTGGTCCAAGGAAGAGACCATGAACCATGGCGTCAGCACTCTGGGTCCTACTCCTGCCCTACCACTCACAGGCTGGATATCCTGGACAAGGCCCTATTAACCTTTGTGCCCGAGGTTTTTTCAGCTATAAAATAGGGAGCTGTCCTTTAGAATCTTATCTCTGTTCTTTAGCTCGCCTGATTTTGTGTTGTTACTACTGCTCTTTTACTTCTTTGCCCTAGAAGTTTATAGGTATCTTCCTGCAATATTTTAGTTCAGCAAACATTTTAGTTCAGACAATTACTGAGAGCCTAAGAGGACAAAGATGAGCAAGGCCTGGCCCTGTGCCTCAGAGCTTCAGGCAGTTGGGTGATAGCTAGTATCACATGAGTGTCTAGATCAGATTCTATGCGAGCCGCTTTACATCATTACTTCAATTCATACAGCAAACCTTAAAGTGGTCTTTACAGTCTCAATATTAGTCTCAGGTTAGAGGTAAGAATGCTGAGGCTCAGAGAACTGTGTTCTCCAAATCTCACAGTGAGCATAAGCCTGGGATCAAAGCCAACACGTCTCTTCTGTATCTATCATTATTTGGAAGTGGACTGGAGGATTGGGAAATGAGAAGCATTCTCTATGAGCAATGAGCCTATTTCAGATCTTGCTTTTTCCTCAAATAAAAAAGTAAGAGCATTTGGGCATGAGGTTGAGTCTGGGTTGATCAGTGTACATGTGTTTTGCCACCCTGAGGTGGAGCCTGTTCCTCAATCACGGTTGTCCTTCTCCTGACCCTGGCAGGCGCTGGCTCAGGCGATCAGAGAGGCCAGAGAGCAGCACCCTGACATGTCGGTCACGAGAGTGGTGGTGCACAAAGAGACAGAGTTGGCGGAGGAGGGGGAAGACTAAAGTAAGGTAAGCAAGCTGCGTCGTCCCTGCCCTTTCTTGTGCTAGTTCTGTGCTCCTGAACCTCTGGAGGGATGTGAAAGGCAATTTTCTATCAATGTCTCTGTTGCCTATAGGATATTAATTTTTCAGCTATTATTATGTCCAGGTGCATATAATTATAAACTCTGGACTGATGGGTGTGTGGGGTCAATAACTGTGATTTATTGAGGGGCTGCTAACAATTAACATTTATATGTTACTTTACTATTTATCAGGCACATTAGTGTTAGTTATATTAATTGATATTCACAGACTCTTTGAGGAAAGTGCTATGACCCTCATTTAATTGAGAGATTTTTATTGTAGGAGGAGTAAGGAGGAGATGAGTTAAATCCTTTAAATCTAGACAATTAAGAATTGTATATCAGAGAATGAACCATAAAGGAAAAGATTGCTTTGACTACATGAAAGTTAAACATTTTGGTCAAGTTACTATAGCTTTATAATGAGTCTTGGTATCTGGTAGAGCATCCTTTCACCCCCAGTTGTGTTCTTTTTCTTCATTCTAGGTTCTTCCTATTCCATATAAATTTCAGAATCAGATTTCTAGGTTCTAAGAGTAAACACTGGTATTTTAATTGGAATTGCATCCATGCTGTAGTTCAGTATGGGGTGAATTACATCTTATGGTATTGTCTTCTTTTCCATGAATATACAATGTCTCTCTCCACTTGTATATGTCTTCTTTAATTGATATTATTAACTTGACTATATTAATCTTATATCTAGCAACCTGACTCTTTATATTTTAGATACTATTCTCAATACAGGAAATAATGGGCCTGTAAGTAGAAATCATTCAAAATTCTAGCAAAACCAAAACATCCAGTTGCCTAAATAAATATACTGTGCTATATGTGAATGTTGATCTTTTTATTTTTGAGATGTATTTCCCTGATGGCTTGATATATGGAAGGCTGAGAACATTCTTACCTAGGAACCAGAAGACTGAGAGTGCTATGTATAATCTTATCAGATATAAAACTATTATTGACATTGGGAAAGTCAGTGAGATGGTACAATCTACCTTTCCTAACTCATAGGACTTATTGTTAGGATATAATATGACAATGAATGAGAAAATCTAGTGTTATACAAATGTAAGGTCATAACACTGGATATTTTTCCTCTAAATTTTGTGAATCAGTCACTTATTTCTTAATCAGGAATATAAGACAAAAATTGGTAACCACTATAAGCATTACCAATACCTCTACCTTCCCTTGTGGCATTTTGATAAGTTTTTAAACGAATTAGTTATATCAATTAATTCTGACGCCTTATATTCATTTTTGCAATGAACATACACATACACATACACACACACAAACACATAAAACTTTTGGAGTGTGCCTGTCTCAAAGGCTAACTTTTTTGAGCAGCCTTGTTAAACAGAGTCAGGAAGTTAAAGTGTAAACTTATATTAAATATATAAGGTGAACAAATTAGATAAATTTGGAAAGATTAGTTCATCCATTCAAAAAATATTTAACGAATTCCTGGGTATTCTAGAGCAGGGCTAGACACTGGAGGTTCAATGATGGACAAAGCAAACATGGTCCCCTTCCTCAGGGAAGGATACGCTAAGATGTTCCAGGAAGGGAGATGTGAATATTAACAAATAAACAAAATGTAATTGCAGATTTGATAAGCACTCTGGAGAAAATAGTTATGAGAGAACAAAATAGGGGACTTGAGCTATCATAAATGTAACCTTTGACTTGAGAAACAAAGAGTTTGAGATCTGAGGGATGAGTAGGAACGACCTTAGTGTCTCAGAGTCATTTAGCATCCCCACCCCCCACTGGCTGCAGCTTGTTCTTAAAAAATTTCCTTTGCTGGTGAAGGTCAGAGCTGGGAAGAGTGTGATTGCACTGCTTCAGCCACAGTCTGGCTGCTGTGCCAGGATTCTGCAGAGGCAGCAGGTGGGCTGAGGCAAAGGGCAGGACCAGGACAATACCTGAGCATCAGACAAGAGAGTGACTGTTTGCAATGTGTACCTGCTTCGTCTCCCTTTTTCAGGCACAGAAAGCTCTCCCCCTGACCTGACCTCGTCCTTGGAGTAGCTGTGAGCTTTTGATTAAGTTTTGAAGGTGGGGGGAGGGGGGAGCAAAGAGAAAGATAGTCAAAGAACAACCTGCGGAGGAGGACGAACCTCCCAAGTCCACCTTTCTCAGCTGGTGGCAGCCAGCTGTGAGGCAGAGAGGAGCTAAATGCAACTCTGTTAAAAAGAAAGCCGGCTTCAGATGAGTGCCGCACTGAATCTTTGTAACTTTCTTACGTCCTTTCAAGGACTACTCCCCTCCTGCCAGTTTATCCCAAGTGCGTATTTATGAGCCCTCACGTGGGCACGAAACATTACTGACCTTGTCACCACTGGAATGGAGTTCCCAAACAGTTGTGATCCAGAGGGAGAAGGGTTCTAGGCTTGGTGGTGTGGTCCGTGTGGGGTCAGGAGAAGGGAGCTTGTGACTCTGCCTCAGTCGACACCACGAGCCCTCCCAGCCCAGACTTCCCATGAGCCTTTCTGGCTCCTGGAGTCGTCAGTGATGTAGGGTGAAAAAATGGACGGAGCCTCCTTTTCATCTGAAAGCAGTGAGCAGCCGGCGGAGGATGGAATGACAGAGGAGTGTCTGCTCGTTTAGTCACTCATTTTATTCATTCATGACACAGATATGTGTGGAATACCTGTTGGGTACCATCTACTGTTTCATCAGGGAAATACCAAATGAAATAAGGTCTGTGCCCACAGACGATAAATCAGTGGTAGCAGAATAGTTTCAGGTTTTCAACCTCAGGTGGTGGGAACAAAAAGGAGAGATCTCTAAATCAGAATAAGGCATCAGAGATGGCTTCTCACTTAAGCCCCAGGGTGAGTAGGAGTTAGCTCTAGGAATAAAGGAGTGGAGGGGGCATTTTGGGCAGGACCAGAAGCATTGAACCTGGAACGATGCAACATCAGATGGAGCTGGTTGCAGGAGACTTGTAGGAGAGTGACTAGGGGTTGGGGGAGAGACCCTATCCTAAGGAGTCTTCTAAGGCAAGCTGAAGAGGCTGACTGTCCTCATAGCTGTTGCGTGCTGCTCATGTGTTTGAGAGATGGTAAGGAGGTGAAGTTTTGTGACTTGGTGACTGTTGGCGTGGGACTATGAAAGTTAGTGAGTTAGAAAAGTGGAGAGCAGAGGAGAATCACACATCATGCTAAGGTTTCTGTCTTGGGCAAAGGAGTTGGTGGTGGCACTTACAATTTGAATCATGGAATACACAAGTTTCATTTATCACGTGTCATTTGCAGTACTGTCAGTCTTTTCTGCTTGGCTGTCTTAAAGCAAAGGTGAAGGTTTTGTTCTGTGCTACTATAGGAGGGACCAGGTGTCACAGGAATTCTGGAGGAGCTTGGAAGTGGGTCTGTAAGGCCCTGTCTTACACACACACACACACACACACACACACACAACACAATTAATTGGAAGTTTACCAGATAGTGTGAATGTTAAGAGGGAGGGTAGCATAGCACATTTGCTGGGTTCAGATGTCCTTGTTAGTTGTGTGACCGAGGCAGGTCTCCTCTGTGTGCCTCAGTGCTATCATCTTTAACCTAGGGATGATGTAGAATTTACAGAGGTCAGCGATGAACCCTTTTTGCTCTTAAAAGTCAAACAAAAATTGAAATTTCCTACCCCAGAGATGTTGAGTTTGAGATGCCCATAAAATGTCCAAGTGGAGGGGGCTAGGAAGCACGAGAGCTCTGAGAGCACAACAGGCTTCTGAGCAGGAGAGGGATTTACGAGTCACCTGAAAGCATCCAGTGCTGGAAGAAGCCTGCAGTGTGGGCGGTGTTCTCCAGGGCCAGCTTGGAGAGTCGAGGCCTGGGGGACAGAGGACGTGAAGAAAGAAAAAGGGGGTCATACAAGACAACTTCAAGAAGGAGAGAAGAATAATCAAGGATTAAATATGACAGAGAAGCCAGTGAGCACGTCTTTGGGAACTGGTGGTACAGAAGCCAACCTGGGGCTGTCATCAGAGCTGCTTCAGGCAGGCAGTGGGGAGGGAGCCCTGTGGCAGGTTGAGGACATAGGGATTTTACACAGAGAGTGCTTTTAAGCTGAAAACACAGTAACAAGGCCTTTTGCTCTTCCATCAGCTCTGCCTGTCTTCATCTGAGAAGGTGGAGAGCATTAGGTCTCTTGGAACTATTGAAACTGATGCTGTGATTAATAAAAATCCGATCAATCCATCACTCCCTTGAACCTCTTAGATACGCTCTGAGCCCCACCCTGCAACCCACGATGAATAACTGAATCAGTAGTGTTGCTTTCTGTACCATTGTGCATACACAGACACCAGTTTCTAAACAAGACAAACTTGGGTTCAAACCAACATTTCAGAGCCAGGATGATGATGTGCAGGGTTTCAAAACATGATCTCGTAAGCCAAACAGGAAATTAACATCAGCTATATAACTGACTTTATGAGAAAAAAGAGAAAAGAACCATGTTGGCTGAACTGAGCTGAAGCTAATCGTGAGCTGCTCATTTGCATGTGGACCCTGCCAAGCACCACCCCTGACCTTAAAAGAGAATCACAGCCCCATTGACTTCCCAATGACTATTTTCAGTTCAGGAGACAGGAATTTTCCAGGCATATCAAATGTGTTGCATTTTTATTTTATTCTGTTTGCCTGGTTGTGCTAGTCTCAGACCTAAAATTAGCATCTTATTATAGCTCAGGTTTCAATATAGATTAATGACACCTAAAATGAAGACTTCTACACAGAAATAAAAAACCAGTTT